>OY743174.1:45327284-45912284 GCA_963555705.1 Ligustrum vulgare | reverse complement strand
CTCAATTGCAGTTGGAAGTTGATGGACTGAGGGGCAATAAAGGGTTGAGGACCAAATTGTAGCAAATGAAAAAAGAAACTTGCATGGAAAATTTATAACCGTGCGGTCGCATGATGTAAAATCCATGCCGTCGCATGACCACATAAAAAATGAACAGAGTCGAAATTGTTATAACTGTGCTGTCGCGCCAAGTTGTACCGTGCGGTCGCATGGTTATCTAGCTGGGCCAACTGATGAGCTTTTTGCGCGATTTTAAGTGGATTTCTCCTATTTTGACCTAGGCTTCAGGAGATTCTATATATACTAGACTTGGGGCATGAAATTAGGGGTTCCCAATTGTCTTGTTTAATGTCAAAACGCTGTCCAATTGCTAGGGGATCCATTGAAGGCCAAATTCAAGATGGAAGAACAAAGATCAAGAAGATGAACGGGGGTGACTTCTATTCATTTTTCTTGTGAATTTTTTTTAATCATGTTTTTAGGCTAGAATTCTTGTGTTAGGATTATGATGAAGTTTTAATCATTAATTCCATGATTTGACTTATTATTTAATATATGCAGTTTATGAGTTTGATGTATTTAAATAAGTACTTTTATTATTATACAATTGTTTGGCCAACTTTTTTGTGATTGTCTTCATGATTTTCCGCGTAAGCAATGCGTTTTGCATAGGTCCTATATGCGCAATAAAGCATTTTTGAAACTAAAAAACCGATTTTTTATGGTCCAACCGGATAAAAACCGTTGAGAACCAATTAAAAACCGAAATTTTTCGGTCCAATCAATTGAAAACCAATTGCACCAAATAAATTAAATTAATATTTTATTTAATTAATTTAGATTTTATTTTTAAAATAACTTAATTCTAATTTTATTTTATTTTAAATCGAAACAGGGAAATAATAACTAAATAGTCGGGGCCGTGCACAAACAATCCCAACTGAAGTGTATCCTTCCAAACAACCCAATATATAGAATGTGGAATTCTCCATTCCACTGTTTTTATTCGATGTGGGATACTTGCATCTTCCATTTGTTTTTTTATATATTTAGTTTATTGTTTGATTTTGAATAACAAGTGGGTGGGTGGATGGCCTAAGTGGCTGAGGTGCCCTCTGCCATGTAAGTTGTGTGGGTTCGGGTCTCCAGATTGCTAGTTTTGGTTTTGGATTTTTTATTTATTGTATTATTATTCAATTTATTTTATAGCTTTTCCATTTTTTAAAAACAAAAAGGCTCATCTATTTTGAAAATTGTTTTTTTCTTTACATCTCTTTTATTTATTATAAATCTCAAATATTTGTTTTAAATAATCTAATTAGTAATTATGAAATTAAAGTTTTATGTGAAAAAAATCACATTTTAATAAAAAAAATCTATTTAATGTCTCAAAAATAATTAAAATAATATTAAAAATACAAAACGTTATGATGCTTAGTCTTCGCATTGATACGCCTAAGCTTGTGATTCTTGATTCTCGACCTCCCCACCTCGCAACGCATTACGCCTTTTAGAACCTTACTGATAGGGATAGAAATATACCCTATATTTCGTGTTATCCTATATAGTGTTCATTGATTGTTAATGTTTTTCTAATTGCTTAATTGTCATAGAAATATAATCGATTAGCATTTAGAGATAGGTTTTTATGCTCGCTCGAAAGAAGACTTAAATAATGTTAGGAACATGGATTTTTAAAATCCCGTGAATTGTATATAAATGATTTGGTCAAACACATGGATGATTTGGTTAAAATGGATTCATAATTCTAACGCGCTTGTTTTTATAAGTTTAAATTCAAATTTTTATTGTTTCTTTAGTTTAATCTTTAATTTAGTTTTTCAAAATCAAGATTCTCAAATTCAATCAATTTTCATGGTTTCGGTTAAGGAATTGTAATATAAAATACAAATTAAAATAATCTCTGTAGGATCGATATTTGGACTCACGTCCACTTTATTACTTGCGCGACCCGTGCACATGCGGAGCGAACAGTGGTGTATGGTTTCGAATGGTTTTGACGTATTGTGTATCTTGCTTGTGTTGTGTGGAAGTTGAAGGTAGTAGAAATTCTTACCCAATTGTAGTGTCTGCATGTGGGAAATGAGCTGAGAATAAAGGGAATAGTTATAGCCTGGGTATGGAATTTAAAGGGAATTGTACCTTATAAATTTGATGAAAATTTAATATGTAACTTATAACTTCATGATAGAGGAGGTTTTGGAAATGAAAGGTTAAAATGTTAAATCCATGATTAAAGGAAAATGGGGTGTAAAATGAATTGGATTCAAAATAATATAATTTGAACTTAATATGTTTTAGATTTAAAATAAATAGAGTTTCGGATTTAAAATGAAAATAACGATTTTGGACGATTTTAAAATCCCAACTGGGACTAATGATTTAAATGAATTTAAATTTTTATCGTATAATCTTAAAATAATAATTTGACTAGACGAGAGCACTAATTTTCAAAATAGTGACTGTTAAGATTGGAGAGTCGTAGCGACAAGTTCGGTAAAACTAACTTTTAAACATGAAAATTTCTCGGTCGCTACAGCGGTGAATCTTGCAACTAGATTTGTAATTTTAACCGAATTGTGACTTTGAGAGTGGGGTGGGTGAGATGGGGTGGGGGTTGGGTGAATGTTACGACTAAATTTTTAATTGTGATTGAATTGTACTTTGTGTAATCGATTATGACTTTGCGTGTGGTGTGGCGTGGAATGGGATGGGATGGGGTGGGGTGAGGTGGGTGGGTGGGTTTTGCTATTAAATATGTAATTTTGACCGAATTGTGACTTTTGTGTGATCAACTGTAACTTTGTGTGTGGGGTAGGGTGGGATGGGGTGGTGTGGTGTGGTGTGGTGTGGTGTGGGGAGGGGGAGGGGTAGGGGTAGGGGTAAATTTTGTAATTAAATATGTAATTTGATCAAATTATGATTTTATGTGACTAATTGTGACTTGGGGGTCTTGTTAAAAAAAAAAAGGTTGAGCCCCAACCTTGAGGGCCTCCCACCTACCCTGTCCTGAGCCTTGGTGAAAGATGTAAATCGCAGGTTATGCCTCCCAGAGTGTAGGGTGAAGGCTTACCTTTTAACTTTGTAAGGGTAGGATTCGAATCCCTGACCAAGCGATGTTGGTCTTTAAACCACCCTCCTTTTCACCGTTGGGAGATGTGCCCTGAGAGTCTTGTGATTGGGGTTTGGGTGGGTTGTGGTGAACTTTGTGACTAAATATTTAATTTTGACCGAATTGTGACTGTACGACCAACTGTGACTTAGATGATAGGGTTGGGTGGGGTGGAGTGGGTGGGTGGGTGGTGTTTGAAATTTTATATTTAAAATTATATTACCTTTAATTTAAAATTAAAATATAAGAGATAATTAATTTTATATAACATGTAGTATGGTATGTATTTGTTATTATTAAATACTTGTGATTTTTACAAGGAAATTTTAAGTTTGTTTACTTTAAAAAGTGATGGTTTTAGGTTTGTGACTATGTACTCTTCCCTTTCTATTATTCATCTTGGTTGCCAAGAAATTTGATCAATATCTTGAAGGCCTAATGAGTCAATATCCGTAGACGGCTAATAACGTCGCTGATGATGTTAACATTTGAATTCAGGGTAAAATGGATTAAAATAACTGAAAATGTCATTTATGTCGCATTAGGCTGCTTGGCCAAGGTCGGAGAAGGGCAAATTTATATTTTTTTTTTTTTTAAAAAAACAATATTTATAAAAACAATACTAATCTTGTCCGTCCACTTCTTTTGGGCATTCAAACATGTTCGATAATAATTTCTAATCTCAGAAATGATCTACTTTTTACAAAATCCTATCAAACGAGCCCTAAATAACTCAACCTAGGAAAAGTCGTTATGTACCTCAAGTCCCTAGAAAGTTGAAGTTGAAGTTGGTCGAAAAGTGGTTATGTACCTTAAATCAAAAGAAAAAAGAGTAGAGCTACACTAACAACCTTTCTCGTCACATCCATTCACACAACCCATGCCAAGATTACGAAAACACTCCTCATGTTACTCACATATTACTCATCACACCAAATATAATCTGTAACGATAGAGAATTTTTCCGTGACTTATTTAAATATTATTTAAAAATATGTTGCTACAACTTTGACCCAATTATTTTAAACACATTTTCGCCTAGTCATTTTAAGTGAAAATCTAATTTATTTAAATTTATCTTAGTTCAATTTAAAGTGTCTCGTTTTCATTATTTTAAAATCCAAATTTTAATTATTTTTAGTCAAACTTTCAATTTATTTAGATTCAAATTTATGTAAGTCCAAAATGTTTTAAATTCTCAATTCATGTTCCATTTCAATTTAAATCCCAAAACTTCCTCCCCAACTTCCATTTTTGCGTATTCAGCACATTTTTTCCCTTCCCCATCATCACTCCTTAATCCCACTCAAATAGCCATCCAATTTGAATTAATCCCAAATCACTCTCAATTAGCTATGCTACTTAAATTAATTCCCAAATCCCTCTCAAGTTTCCAACTTCCACACGTCTTTCCCCAATAACACATTCATATTCCATAATCAAATCTTAACTAATCAAACATCAATTCCCCACACGTTTCTCTCCCACAACTCACTTTCCTACCTAATTCTCCACAATATTTCCTCTATTTCATATCATTCCATCTTCTCACAACTCACTCAGCAAGAAATTTGCAAGCAATATTCTGGTAACATTTTTCTCCCATTTACAAAATTCATTTTCTTGCAAATCCCAATCAACTTCAGCAAACCGATAATCCCAACTCCATAACCACAGCCATCATCACTGCATTCCTGAACCAATTCAACATTATCAACACCATAGCCAACTACTGAAATCACACTACACCTTCACCACCACTGCCTCATTTGAAAAATTCACAACCTCCACAGCCGAACAACCACAGTCACATTTCATCGACAACCATCACCTCCAAATCTTGACTCCTAAATTTCCGATCCACCATCGTTGAACAATCATCGCAGCACCTCATTGTCGAAACCAAAGTAGTCACCGCCGTTCACCAAAATAGATCAAACCAATCTGCAACATCAGCCATGGCTAATCCACCATCAACACCACCAAGCTGCCACCTTCAACGCCAATTGAATCATAAACATCACCACCATCATCAGAATCGAACACCACCACCAGCCACTACACTAAACCAGCCACTGCCCAACTCAAATCTTTAACCAAATCAAACCACAAACCAAGAACCCAACAAGAAAACTAGTTACTTACCTTTATCACCGGCCATCTGGACGGATTTTGGTCGGAAACCACACTCCAAAAAACCCGAATCCAACCTCGATTAACCTTCATATTTCGCACCCAAAATCAGCCCAAAGTCCATATTTTCCACACACCCATGCTCGTCCCATCGCCGACCTCGCAGTCGGCAGTGGCTGAAAACCGGAGGAGCCTCTCCTGTCGCGTCTCTCCCTCTCGCCTCTCCTCTGATTGTAAACGATGAGAGAGAGAGAGAGAGAGAGAGAGAGAGAGAGAGAGAGAGAATTTCAGTCCCCCTTGTTTTCAAATTAATATTTAAGCCCCAACGTTTGAATAGTAATAAGTTTCAGTCCCTATTAGTTTAAAATGTTTTATTTCAAGCCATAAGGTTTTAAATTATTTTAAGTAAGCCCTTTAGTTTCAAAGTATTTGTTTCAGCCCCTATTTTAAAAGAGTTTTATTAATCATCCCTCATGTTTTAAAGCCATTTTAATTCAGTCCCAAGTTTTAAAATATTTTAAGTCAACCCCTTTAGTTTTTAAAAGTATTATTTTGATCTTTTGGTTTTAAAATATTTTATTCAACTCATAAGCTTTTACAAATCATTTATTTTGATCTCAACTCTTTTCAAATCCCAACTATGTTTGATTTTTAAATTAATCTCTAAAGCTTTTATTTCTTCTTTTAAAACTCTTTTGTTTCAAAAATATTTGATTTCCAAATACCACTTTAAGGTTTATTTATTATTGGCTAGACGAGGCGCTTGGACATTTAGAAGAACAACGTGAACTTTCTTGCTCAACTTTCAGACTCGTGATTTGAGGTAGACTCGCCCCCACTAATTAGTTTAAATTAGAATTGCATGTCTTATGTGAAATTACGTGATTTACATGCTCTGATGCATGAGACGAGAAAAGAATATCTCTTATGAGATAAGATGAGAAATGATGATGTTATGCATAACTTATGTGCCTTAAGTGCAAGAGACGAGACTACCCACACCCTATGATTTTAACAGCCTTGATTTTGAAAATACAAGAGCCCAAGAATACGATGATGATGTCACTATATGATTGCATAATTACATGTTCAATTATTCTGTAAATTAATTATTGGCGATGAGTCTACTGAGTATTTTTCGAAATACTCATTCCATTATTTTAACAGTTTTTGCAGATCTCGGAGAAGGCGGCGAATGAAATGACAGATGTGGCAAATTTAATAAATGATGAAAATTGTTAGTCAATCTTACGAATATTACTGGTTGGATTATTTATCGTTAACTTCATTTAAACAATTGAGACACAAGTTTTTATGTATTTTTCTATATTTCAATTAATTAAGTTTCCGCTGATGTTTCAAATAATGAATGTGATGCTTTGAATTAAATTTATTTTCCGCAATGAAATCGATTTTAAAGGAAGAAGTGGCGTCCCGGGCTCCACGGAATTCGAGGCATTACATAATCCAAACCAGAACCCATTTTAACCCAAACTCTCCAAACCGTTCCAAACCATATCTCCCGATACCGGCCATAGAGAAGAGGGGATCCTAACAACCGATCTCACTGGAAAATCCAAATTTCAGCAACTGCATCCTGACCCAAAGTGATTTCTTTGAATATTGTTTCTGGTTATCTTTATGTTGGACACGTCCCTAATGATGTCTTTGTCAAAACATTGTTTGTGCCTAGAACAATTCATTATCTTGATTAACATCTCTTCTAGTATTATAGTAACTAGTATTTCACTCGTGCGATGCACGGATGTTGTATTGATAAAATATATTATCAAATTTGTAAATATATTTGGTAACATTGCACAAAAAATAAAGAGAGAGAGAGAGTTGTAATAGAAGTATACAAAATAAGAACCATATATGTTCTACAAATTTAATGAAAAATATATGAAAAATTATTCTAAATTTTGAAAAACTCCCCGGTGAACTACATTTGTAGTTGTACTTGTTTGCTTACCATATTTATCACAAATTAATATCTTCAGTCCCTTGCGATTTGTAACTCTTGACACAGCAACATATAATTTCCTGTGATTGAAGACTGGTTTCTTCAAATACAGTCCGACATTGGAAAGTGATTGACCCTGACTTTTGTTGGTCGTCATTGCATATGACAGAATGATAGGAAAGTGTCTCCGTTGAAATCTGAAAGGCAATCTTGGATCTGATGGAGTCAATGTCATTCTAGGAATAAGAACCTTATGACCTGCATTATTTCCTGCGAGAATTTTTGCTTCCAGCACATGACTTCCAAGTCTCATAATAACCAATCTAGTGCAATTGCATAAACCGACTGAGTGATCAATATTCCTAAGTAACATAATGGGAGTTCCAACCTTCAAATTCAATTCATGGTTGGGAACCCCAGAACATATAATTCCATTTAAAAACTCTGGTGTGTGAAGATCCTGTAATAAATCAACATTGACATCTGATTTGCAAGTTGCATCAGAACTCAAGTAAGTTTTCCCCTCGCTTCCATTTAGAGAAATCATGTATTCATTCACAGACTTAACCACATCAAGTGTCGGTGCGAGGCTAGCTCTACCTTGCAAATAAGTTGTGTCACCATTATTTCCATTAAAGGACGGATATGTGCTATTCACAATTGCTGAAATTGAATCATCGGACCCATTTAGCAAAATATCATCTGGTATCTCAATAGTCGCATGACCATCATTCGGACCACCAACTATTCCATCTCCTATGCTTGAAATCCAATCTGAAAATTCCTTTAACTCAATACTTTCAGGACCTGAACCAAGATTTTGAAGTCTCATATTTTTTGTCAACCTTAGAAGTTTATAATATCTCCACAAATAGGATGAATTTATCGCTGCAAGCACAATATCCTGTCGACTTCCTTTTGGAATTACTGGAAAAATTTGTCGAAAATCCCCTCCAAGAACTATAATTTTCCCTCCGAAAGGCAATTCTGCACTCAATGGATTGCTAAACCTTAAGATATCATTCATGGTCCTATCTAAAGCTTCAAAACAGTACTTATTCATCATATGTGCATCATCCCATATTATAAGCTTACATCTTACAATCAATTCCGCAAGAGGACTACCCTGTTTTATGTTGCACGTTGAATCTTCATTAGGATTAAGCGGTATTGCAAATCTTGAATGAGTTGTTCTACCACCAGGTAGTAGAAGAGATGCTATACCACTCGATGCCACATTTAGTACAATTTCCCCCCTTTGATCTTAGAGCTGCAGATAGAGTTTTCCATAAAAATGTTTTTCTAGTCCCTCCATAACCATATAGAAAAAACATTCCACCTTTCTCAAATTCAACTGCATTTACTATTGTGTCGTAAATAGATCGTTGCTCATTGGTCAAATCGGCAACCAACTTCTTATGGTCTTCATGTAAAGCTTTTCGATCATATGACAGTTCATCATGTATTAGTCTATTTTGTCAAGTTGAAAAATATACAGATTCTGGAAATGGCATTTAATGGAAGTCACGCAGACTCTTCCCACTACGCCTCAATATCTTTTCAACTTCCAAAAGAGCAAAACTCTTTAAATCTTCATCACTTAATTCCAATCCTGTTTCACCAAAAAAAAATGAATAAATTTATGGAAAAATAATTTATAAAAAATTCAACCCAAACTTATGGAAGAAAAAATAAATGATAATGATACCTTGATGTTGCATCATTCTTCGTTGTTTATCTAGGATATCATCCGATAAGTAATTCCAACACTTATCCCAAACAATTTCAGGCCAGGATAAAGAATCCAACAACAATAAAGTAGCAAATAAACTTCTCAACGAAGATGCAGATGCCCAATGACTTGCCTCAAGAATCCCATCAATGTATTCTTTA
This sequence comes from Ligustrum vulgare, assembly GCA_963555705.1. Classification (NCBI taxonomy): domain Eukaryota; kingdom Viridiplantae; phylum Streptophyta; class Magnoliopsida; order Lamiales; family Oleaceae; genus Ligustrum; species Ligustrum vulgare. Next base: position 45,903,159 of record OY743174.1, on the reverse strand, counting down.
TCGTCGTCCAACAATCCAAGCGCATAGCAAGCATCTCTGAAAGAAGTGTATCGGACACCATTTACACACCTTATTTCTTCGTAGCTCATAGGTCCACGAACTACATTGAGAAGGATCCTCAAATAATACATTTCTCCGCATCCAGGAGGTACATAGAAAATACGTTCAATAGAAAATCCACGCTTTCTTGGTTGCCATTCTCTTGTGGATTTCCTCCAAACAAACTTTGTAGGGAATTCAGCATAAGTTAGTTCCTTTGCTTCAGCATATTTTGTATTTGCTTCCATCCACTCTATAAACATGCTTTGATTCACTGTAGGTCGATTCATTACTTCATCAATTGAATCAAAATCTGAAAATATTACATTTTGTTCATTCGGAAGATGAAAGCTCAGCCGCTCCACGAGGGGATCTCTATACTGAATTTCAAATCCAAATATCCTCCATGCTGCTTCACATGGTGAAATGTATCTACAATCGTAATACATGTTTATTTCATCAACATCTTTTCTTGTTTCACCATCTTCAGTACTCTGATAAAATGATGCAGTAACACGATCATGTCCCTTGTTGACATATTTGAATAAATATTTGATCGATCGAGATTGGTTGCACCACTCTACGTTCATATGAGCACCATACTTCATAAGCAAATAACGATTGTGAGGAACAACGTATTTTTTTATCAAGATCAATACCATTTTTTGTAATTGTCCTTTTCGTCGCCTATAAACTGGATACCCCTCTTCATCAATGTTGGTAGATTCAACGAATTTTTTTGGAAAATGTTTTGCACACCGACCATCTACCATACATGGTGAATTACTCCTTGAACTACCACATGGACCGTGCATCATGAGATCTTTGACTGCAGCATAATAGTTAGGATCCAATTTTTCATTAGGAATCTATGTTGAAATTATGCCATCAATATCCTCACCAGTAGGGTATTTATCTTCTTTAGATAGGAATAGTAGAATGTGTGCATGTGGCAATCCACTCTTTTGAAATTCAACTGTTATAGATAACTGCATTAAATGATATTTAGAAAAAAAAAATTAGAAACAACGACAAAATCTATTACATTAAAGGAAACAGAATATAAATATTTGATATTTATAAATAGATATGTAGAAATAATACCTGATCGGACAGTTCTGAATATTTTATTTTCTCTAAGATCTCTGATCAAAATTTCTAATTTAACCTTAAACACTCTACAAATTATGTCAGGACGATCATCAGGTTTCAAACCTCTACTCTGAACAAATCGAACTATCTCCGGCCATTTTGGATTACACGTAAATGTTATGAACAAATCAGGATAGCCAATCCACCTACATATAGCCATTGCATCCTGATAGTTTTGAATCATATACCATGCTCCACCAGTGAAAGAAGATGGCAGTACCACACGCTGACCTTGAGTAGAAGGATCTGTCTCTCCTCTTAACAATGCCTCAGAAAGACCTTTGTACATTTCAAATCTCAAATGTTTCTGATGAGTTCGTATATAATTCAATTGTGCAGATTCAACCATCGTATATCCATCTACTATAAATTGCTGTAGGAGTCTCCTAGAGTATAAAAGCATGGGCGATTCACATTCCCTTTCTTGTAATCTATATGCAAAAAATTCTCTCATGCTTACTTTTCTCCGGCCTCCTGCTCCACTGGTGTTTGATTCTTTCAGAGGAATATCCTCTCTGTAGCCATCCTCTCCATATGGAAAAAGCAGTGGATATTGTAGCCCAAGATATGAAGGGTTTAGCTCATTTATCCTTTTCAATTCCCCCGTTTGAGTTTCCACAATAATATCCCTATCTCCAGGAGATGTATCAAAATCACCAACTATTAATGCTGCAACCTCAAAAACACTGGGCATGTTATATGTTCTCGCATCTCGATCGCTTCTACCAATTAACCTAAGCTTCAAATTTGAGCAGCCTTCTTGATGCAGTGTTTCCCTCACCTTTCTAAATGACTTTACCAATACATTTATTTCATCGAGCATGTTTTTCAGATCAGATACAATCTCAGTGTGCAGACTATTTATATCATTATTTTTCCTGAAAAGGAACAAATAATAGAAATATAGTTAGACTAAATATTCATCAAAATTAGATAATTTAAAATAGTCGCAATTAAAAACTAAAACAATTACCTTACAGATTGTATTCTATTTGTAACTTCATTTTCAGTATCATAGATATACAGTTGAGCAAATTTTGACATTGAACCTTCGAGCGGCACTAAACTTCCAATCAAATGATAATTTTACCCATATAATCTAAACACTGGAGGAGATTTTCCTTTATTCAAGATCGAGTCTATTTTCCCTCCCATCGATGTAAAACAAAACATGTTGTTATACGATCGGATGTTTTTAATAAAATGCTTGCTCTTGCCGGAGCCACCATATACTAAATCATGTAGGACTCAAGGAGGATCTTGCATCATTGGAAGTTGAACTTTACCATGAATACAACATAATGAATACTTTGATTTTTTTGTGTTGTAGTGCCGCCCTATTCTCTCCTCATACCAAAATAAAGCACCATAGAAATCACATTTGTGAGAAGGATCTCCGATATCCCAGTATTCTGCAACACATCAAGCTAATAAAATCACTAATTGCTACTTTTTAATAATAGACAACAGTTACAAATAAGTAATTTCTTAATCTATATATGTCTTTATTATTTAAAATAAAATAACAGTAAAGTAAAAACGCCTACCAAAGAATGAGCTAAGCAACAAATGATGTGGTATATAGCGTCATGAAAAACAAAACAATGATTACTTTTATCACACATGGCTATAACTAATCATTGACATATGAATTTGGATAACTAAATAAATTTATCTTGTACCATGAATGCTAAAAAAAAGTACATAAATAATTTAATTAGTATAATTACATAATAATACATAAATTGAAAGATAAAACTTAAAGAACAAATTAAACCAATAAACACGATTAACGTCTGCAAAAAAACACATAATAAATCTTATTATCATCCAAGTTGGTTTCTTCGACAGCTACTTCACTGTACCCATCCTGATCAGTCAACTTTCTCTTATTTCCATCGTCTAATGAGATTAATACATTGCATGTTGTACTATCAACTGTCTGATCAATATTATTCCCCATGTTTTCATCATCTTTCGAACAATTTTGTTGCAACATAAACTTAAACCCAGAGTCATATAAAGCACGATTGTTTGGTAATTGACTCGATCCAACAACTGCATCATCAACTTCATTGTTAAAAAAAATACATACTTGTATATAACAAATACACGAGCATAAAATGAATTATAATTTATACCATTTGTGATGTGAATGAATGGTGACATTGAACAATTGGTGGAGTTATTTGTGAATACATTTTCTAGCCGATTCTCATCAACGTTGCTTGCCACATCATAACCATGCATTTTCTTCATCGCGGGGTCCAAATCTTCTGTCAAAATAGAAATAAGTTAAATAAAATGTATTAATTAAAAACTAATATTATGTGTACCTTTTTATACTTGATACTAAAATCAATTGAAATAATTTTACAATTAAGCTACCACATATAAATTAAACATTCAATTATTTTGTTTCGTAAAAACAAAACAATAATAATAATAATAATAATAATAATAATAATAATAATAATAATAATAATAATAAGTAGGATATGAAGTGTTATTGAATTATTTCCCTTAGATTTAAATGTTTGTAATTTCTAACTAAAAACGACTACGTTTTTTTATATTAATGTTGAATTAAAAATTACCAAACTAAAATTTAAAAGAGAATGGCAAACACAACAAAATGATCGTGTTAATATTTCGGTGTTGCATGGAATATGTTTAAAAAAATAATACATTTGGAAAAATATGTGTCATTGCGAATTAAAGTTGTATAGGATTGTATGTAAATTTAAAAAGTGATAAATGGACCAACTTAATACTTATAATCGGACTTGGCCCATTTTGGTTGCAAGTGATAAAACTTGATTTAGGCCCACAATCTAAAGTAAAACCCAGCCCGGTAGATCATTCTAGATGACATAAAATCCTCAAACCCTAAGGTGGCGTTCTGTTTGTATTTTATTTTGTATTTTCATTTTCGAAAATGTTTTGTGTTTTGTGTTTTCATTTTTGTTTTCAAATTTGCTTAAAATACGTTTGGTTTGTCATTTCTGAAAACTGTTTTTGAAAATGAAAAGCTGAAAAACGCGTTTTGTTTGAAATTTTGCAGAACACTATTTAAACCATTTTTAATTAATTTGCTTGCAGAATATTACTAACTCCAACTCAAATTTCCTTTCACAATACACTAAAAATATGGTTACATGCAACACACTAATGTGAGCATTAAGAGTCTATATTAACACAGCTTGGTCAAGTTCGGGACTTGAGAAAGCTCTACTTATATTAAAATCCAGAAAATGCAAGTTCTTTCAAAACCACCAGAGTCCATTTATCATTACATTTTTTGAAATATAACAATAAGAATTCTCATTTAATTTTTTTTTGTAATGTTGATATTGAATTCAATAAAACTTTATTTAAACTAAGTTCCAAGTTAGGATAATTTTCAAAAAAAAAAAAAATTATTTAGGCTTAGTTCCAAGCTAGGATAATTCTAAAAAAAATAATAAAAAAATAAAAAATTTATATTAATCTTAGTTCTAAGTTAAGATAATTCTATATAAAAAAAAATTCCCAAAACGCGTTTTCCGCGTTTTGGACATTTTTTGTCGAAATACACACAAAACGCCCAAAACGATGTTTCGGGCGTTTTCCGTTTTGTGTACAATTTTTTTTTTTTTTTCCAAAATGCGTTTTCGAAAATGGTAAAGAGAACGCGTTTTTAGCGTTTCAGAAAATAAAAACAGAAAACGACCTCAAAACAGCAAAGAGAACAGGGACTAACATTCTACCCACAATACTCCTCAGCATCGTTCCTATCTGCAGTCGGCGCCTTCTTCATCTTCCTTATTTTATTTTATTTTATTTTGTTCCAGATTTATTATGTCCATAAGATCAAATAAATTAGTGGTATATTTGATAGGCTCATTGATGTCGTTTGATAGGCTCATTGATGTCGTTAAATCCATTCTTATATCTGGTAAATCGGTACTTCATGTGAGCAAGGAAATCCGCAAAATGGAACCCGTTCACACCAACAAATCTCGTCTGGGAAATCGATTATCTGCTCAGATTTTGTATTAGTACACGCCTCACGAAAAAAAAAATCGATTATAGATTTTTTGTCTCCATGATTTCGTATTTGTTGTTATTAATTTTAGTTCTTATATAAAGATTTTTTCTATGATGTCTGTTCTTTTTTTATTTAAAAAAAAAAAAAAGAAAAAAAAAAGCCAATAAAAAAGGCCTGGATGAAAAAAAAAAAAAAATCAAATTTATGTGTTTTGTAATGGACCAAAATTTGGTCCATTTTTTTCTTGGCCCGTTTGGGATCATCTTTGATTTTTTTTTTCTTTCACTTTTCTTTATACCATTATTTCAATGACACATATTTAACATAATATTATGTTTTTATACAGATTTCACACATTGGATTAACAAATTTCTGCTGCTATCGGGGAGATTTTGTCTACAATTGTGATTTTTTCGTCTGAAGATAAGTATTCAAATGTAAAAATAATGTTAAAATGTGTATTAGCTTAGAAAATTTGATTGTTGGTCGTGTATGTAGATAGTTATATTTATGAACATTTTTGTTGCTTTTTTAAAGCGAAATATGAAGTCTGAAAAAAGGACTCATATAATATTGTAATACGTTTGGATACTCATCTGGATCTGTGGGAAGGATTGGGTATTCTGATGGGTTTTTGTCGATGCTTAGAAAATATAAATAAATAAAAAACTTGTATATACATCTAGTCTCATATAAAATGGGCCTGATCGTGCATCCAATTTTTCTAGATCCTTTTTTTATTTTTATTTTTAGTTTTTTAATACTAAATGTCCCTGACCATTCCTTGTATGGGCTTGATCATTCCTTGAACGGGCTTGATATACTTTTCTCAGTTGCTTTTGTATTCTAATCTGAAATGGGACTAATATTTCCTTATTTTAAATCATACACGTTTCATATTCATATTTATTTTTTATTTTGATCTTAAATGAGCTCGTTGTTTCGTTATAATGAATTGGAAATATTCATCCAATCTTTTTTAAAGTGGGCTTGATCATGCTACCAATTAAAAAATATATAAAAATATGGTATCGTATAATTTTTTTTTTTAATTTGATGAATTTAAGTTTTTTCCTTCTTGAATCGAAATCAAAGTTAGTATTATACATAATAATTTTTAGTTAGTATTATACATAATAATTTTTCTGTTTATTGATGTTTACATTTGTTCAAATTGTATGTATAATATCAAATTAATTGATAATTTTCAAATCTGAATAATGATTTCAAAAGAATATTTACATAGTAAATGAACAAAAACAGTGGGTGCAGTTGAATACACACGCTGAACTGGACAAACTGTGATTTAATCCTTCTCAATCTTAACAATGGCTTCATCTTCTTGTTTGCATTTGTTGAAACAACGTCACATAGATTCCTTTTTGCAGCACTTCCTTCATGAATGTCCACTCCCAATGAAACTGTTGTCAGATTCTTCAGTGGTGTAGGGACTTCATCATTGGAAGACGAAACCTTCGTAATAAAAAATGATAATAATAATTAAGTAAATATAACAACAGGAAAAAATATTTGAACACACATTATCAATCAACGATACATTTTCATCTTCGATTTCAGTAACGTCAAATTTTGACATTAAACCAGATTCCTGTCCATCAGTGTTCTGTTTGACATGTTGTGAAATGATCTTGGGATCAGTTGTGACTCGCAAGACAGTAAAAATCTCACTTCGTCCACCGACATTGTCAACTTTAACTTGTACTATGAACAACACTTTCTTTTCTATCAAACTTTCAATATTTCCAGGTAGCACATCATCATCGGACTTCCAAAAAAAAAAGACAGGTAAAAATAATAATATCAAACCTCAACAACTTTTGCAACAAATAATCTAATTATACCTCAGCCATGGAATCCCTAATTGAAGCTGCTGTCTTTCCTATTAGATCAAAACACTCACGATCCCACATTAGGAAACTTGCATTGTCGGTACCGTCAATAACTCGAACTTCAATTTTATACCTGTCATTAATTTGAAAAACCAAAACCAAACTAATATAAAAATATTTTAGAACATCTAAAACTGTTTTGTGATGTATTCTTAACAGTCCACCTTGGATTTCCCACCACATCAAATCGATCACATTTCTCACAGTATAATTTATTGCCTATGTTACCAACTTTCTTTGGGCACTTCATGCATGATAAGTACCACCAATTTAGCTCATTCTCAATTGAGATTATTGTGGCATAGACCCAAAAACTTCCAACCTAAATAACAAAGTTAGAAGCACAGGAAAATATGTTAAAAACTGAAGAAATTACTTTGACATAGTTAACCACATTAGTGTATTTAAATACATACCTCTCCAGCTTCAGTTAATTGATCAATGGTTCTCATTTCAAAGTTTCCACTTTCTAGTTCTCCACCAACAGTATAAACTAAAGAGGTTGAGATCTGACTAATCCTTTGAGTGCTTGCATCTTTCCCAACTAATAAACTATAAAAAGGGAAAGCATATTTGTTGACTACTATTCATTTAACAAATCACAGACAGTAAAAGATTTTTTTTTTTTTTTTTTAATGTCAAGAGTAATGAAAGAGAATTACTTTCTACTGAACTCATTCATTATGTGACAATCGGAGTTAATCAACAGCTTTGTGACATGATAGGTGTTGCAAATCCCAACATCACCTAAAATGTTATAACCTGTCACAATATAGTATCTAATAGGGGGGGGGGGGAACCTCTAAATCTTTTAACTCGAACCATATGCAGTAAAATGACAACAGGTTCTGGACCACCAGCTTCTAAATGAGTGCTAATTGTATCAACAAAGTCACCCCAAAGGGTACACGATAAACGATTTTTCCTAACAACAATTAGTATGGATGTATTATTATTGAAATAATGTAAATAAATCAAATACCTGAACTATTTTGCAAAATAAAATTTTTTGAAATAAATTATCTTACTCGGTATATTCGAGAACAATATCTAGTAACTTGGTTGTTCGACCGGACAATTCCTTTGTCTTTGGAACATCCGTAGCCACAACTTCACCAATTACATCTATCAAACCCATTAAGAAACACAAAAAATATATTAGTCTACATACAAAACCCAAAGAAAAAATATTGAAGAATAATTAATTATCTTCACCAAATAATGTGGAGTCCTGATCGTTTGATGAATTCAAAATTTATGGGAAACGGCCTCAAAATGTACATCTGATTTGGAAAACCATCACCACTGACCGCCATTACATGGGTCTTTGACATGAAGTTAATTACGTACTTATGTGATGTCGTCTTGTATTTCATGTTATTAGCACCGACAAAAAAATGACATATGACATATATTGATCCCTCTTGAAACTTCGGCTTGAAAGTCTTCATCGAAGATTTTTTAATGCTTGCATGAATTCGGTCGCCCTGAACATCAGATTCTTATATTATATATGTAATGCAGGTTCTCTGATTGTAATTGAGATTCTTATTAATTACCTAATGCAGGCTTTGGGTTAAATATATGAACACCACATTCTTATTAATTACATAATGCAGGTTTTGGATATATATATATATATATATATAATGCAGGTATTGAAAATATGTGTGTGTGTGTGTGTGTAATGCAGATTTTGGACTGTATTAAAGGTTACACATACGCACACACAGATCATAATACGTCACATGCGCAACGCATTTGTTTTGTTTATAATTCTTTTATTTTTTTAAAAAAAACTACAAAGAGAATTATATATATATATATCATGCACGTTATGATAGTGCTTAAGGTTACACACAGAGATTATACTGTCACATGCACAGTGCAGATTCTTATTAATTACCTAATGCAGGTTTTGGATGTGTATATATATATAATGCAGATCAGGATCACATTAAGGGTTATCTAAATGAACATCAGATTCTTATTAACTACCTAATGCAGGTATTAGATATATATAATGCAGGTTTTGTTATGAGTCTTTTATTTTTTATTTTTTTAAAACTACAAAGAGAATTATATATATATATATATATATATATATATATATATATATATATATATATATATATATATCATGCAAGTTATGATAGTATTTAAGGTTACACACATACATTATAACGTCATATGCACAGTGCATCTTTTTTTTTTTTTTTTTAATCACAAAGAGAATTATATTTCTGGAAATTTATTGTATTCCTTTCTATTTTTATTACAAATACAATTTACAACAGAACCTTGATTTTTTTCACATACATACATACATACATACATATATATATATATATATATATATATATATATAATGCATTTTTGATTGTATCAAAGGGTACATATATGTACACACTCAAACAGATTTTTATCAGGTTGTGTTACCAATTTGTTTTGTTCATGTTTTTATTTATTTATTTGCATTACAGAGAGAACTCTGTAACTGGAAATTTCTTGGCTTCCATATGATTAAAATGTGAACAAACAAGTAAATAATAATTTGTATGTCATGCACGTTATGATAGTGCTTAAGGTTACACACACAGATTATACCGTCACATGAACAGTGCAGATTCTTATTAATTACCTAATGCAGGTTTTGGATGTGTGTATATATATATAATGCAGATCAGGATCGTATTAAGGGTTATCTAAATGAACATCAGATTCTTATTAACTACCTAATGCAGGTATTAGATATATATAATGATGGTTTTGTTTATGATTCTTTTTTAAAAAAAAAAAAAAAAACTACAAAGAGAATTATATATATATATATCATGCAGGCTATGATATTATTTAAGGTTACACACATACATTATAACGTCACATGCACAGCGCAGCTATTTTTTTTTTTAAGCACAAAGAGAATTATATTTCTGGAAATTTATTGTATTCCTTTCTGTTTTTCATTACAAATACAATTTACAACAGAACCTTGATTTTTTTCACATACATACATATATATATAATGCAGGTTTTGATTGTATCAAAGGGTACATATATGTACACACACAAGCACACTTCAAACAGATTTTTATCCGGTTGTGTTACCATTTGTTTTGTTCATGTTTTTATTCATTTATTTTGATTACAGAGAGAACTCTGTAACTAGAAAATCCATATGATTAAAATGTGAACAAACAAATAAATGAATAATTTCTATGTCATTTTAATGCAAAAATGGATTACCTCCTTGTCATGAGCAACCATTTCAAAGTTGTAGGCGTCCCCTGGGTTGCCAAAACACGGTAGGTCGTACACACGAACAATCCGAACTTTTATAGCCCACGATGTCTTCGTTGGATTAATGTCTCGCACAAGATCGAATATAGGTGCCATGATACCTTGCAATTGCCAAAAAAAAAAAAAAAAAAAAATCGGATTGTAACACGTGACTAACCTTAAAAATCAAACAATATGAACTGGATTACTTACCAGCAACAACACAGATGTGTAACTCTAACACTGAATGAAGGATTACTTGTTATATAGAAACAGGAACAGCTTAGAGACGTCCCTCCACTTTCTCTGAAAAAAGGAAAAAAAAAATATTAATAGGGCTGCCTTTGGCACCACTTCCCTGGACGTTTGGTAGGTTCCAAAATATAATTACACAATTTTCAAGACAATGCATATTTCACAGCAATACATCATTTACGGATAATGACCAGTATACCCAAATAAAATAAGTTATGGTCAATGCAACAAAATCTGGAAGTTCTATGTAATTAGGGGTGGGCGTAGGTTGGGTTGGGTCGATTGTTTGCCCAACCCGAACCCAACCCACTATGGTCGGGTTGATAAAAAATCAACCCAACCCAACCCAAACATGAGTTCCAACCCAACCCAATCAAGTTTCGGTCGGGTTGGGTTGGGTTGGGTGGTTTGGGCTTTGGTCCAATTAAATATAATTCTTAGAAAATTAAAAAATTATGCCCATAAATCAAATAAATTTTGTACAATACAATAAGCTCAAATATAATAAATTGAATATTTTCTAATAAAACTAAAATATGTTCAAATTATATTTGAGTTTTATCCAAATTAAAAATGAATTTAAGATTCTTGAAATTTAAATGGTCTTATATTTTTAAAATTTTGATTGGGTTGGGTTGGGTTGGGTTTGTCATCCAACCCACAACCCAACCCAACCCAAACAATTTTTTTTTTTTTTTTTTTATAACCCAACCCAACCCAATTTTCATCAAAACCCAACCCAACCCGATCGGGTTGGGCGGTTTTGGCGGGTTGATGCCCACCCCTATATGTAATAACCAAACCTGGAAATGTTAAAATATTACTGGAAAATCATAATATTTCCAGAAAGTAAAAAAGGAAAGGTGAATTGGGCGGGAAAGTGTGTGCATATTTTGGTGACGGTTATCCTATTATTATATATATATATAGAATATAGATATAGATGTAAAATTGGCTGCTTCATTTAAATGACCCAGTCAACAAAAACATTTATTTATGAAGACCTACAACAATAATTTTTAGTCCAATAACCTCATTCTAAAAAAAAATATAGAAAATGATATATAGAATTACAAATATGCCCATGACAATTGCCAAACAAAACCTAGCTTTGATTTCATTGTCGTCTTCTTCCTCTCCTCAATGAAAATCTTCCTCCAAAATGGGTCTTCTTCCTCTCCCCAACGAAAATCTTCCTCCAAAATGGGTACCTGCTCTCCTTTCTTCTTCCTACTCTTTCTTCTTCTTCAAAATAGGTTGAAAATCCATTGAGTGTTAATCTCTTTGAAGGTTGAAAATCCATTTTGTAACATTGATATTGGGCATTTGGAGAAGAAGGGAAGGTAAGGATGAATTTGAACAATTCTGAACCATTTTCTTCAAGTAATATCTGAATCAATGCCTGTTGGGTGTAATTTTGCCTTTATGCTGTTAATATGCGCGCGTAACGAGTTCAAAGTCGTTTTGGGCATATTGATGTCGTTATCATGAATCTGTCATTGTCATCCATATTGATTCACCCAACATCGTTCCAGTTGATTAGAACTTGAAGTACATTGAATTTCTCCAAGGGAATATGGACGTGAATGCAATCGCTCGAAATGTGTCTCAATGTGGAGGAAGGAATTGACTGCAGAGTTATTGGCATGAAACTTTGAGCCTTAGTGTACATTGATAAATCTGGGTTTTGTTTGTCTAATTATGAATCTTTTTGAGTAGTTGTTTATCTGGAGTGAGGATACTTGATTTGTATTAGAAATTATGCTTGTGTAGTTGGAGGTTGAATTTTTTGTTAGTTGTCCAGACAATAAACATTGCATTTTTGATGTGGAAGTGTTTAGGATTTATCAATTTTTGTTGGAATGAGAATGATTGGTTTTCAGGAGGTTGTTATTCATTTGATTTTAAACTATAACGAGGTTGAAATCGTTACTTTGCACACATATCGATTTTAACATCGTTCCCATCTAAAAAAGGTAGTAACGAGATATAAATCGTTACTTCGTAAACATAACGTGTTCAACATCGTTTCTTTTGAAAAGACCTTACTGCTTTATATCTGTCCATAACGAGGTTGAACTCGTTACTGTGTACACGTAACGACTTAAATGTCGTTATAGTTACTGCTTCAAAGTCGTTCGTAACGATATTAATATCGTTACAGTTGAAAATACCTTACTACTTTACTGTTGTTCATAACGACATTAAAATCGTTACTTCATAAAAATAACGACATAAATGTCGTTACATATATTTACGGATATGCCATCATCGTCCAACATTCCCACCAGTCAACAAAGTCGCGCTAACTTTTCAAAAACTATGTTTAAGTCGTTGTAACGACTTCAAATCCGTTATAATTTGGAAGATCGTTTCATTGTAATTGTAACAATATTGAGCTCGTTTGTGTGGAAAATAGCCTAAAACGATGTGGAGGTCGTTACTGTTTCAGTAGAACGAGTTCAAGATCGTTATGTTTCAGGCTCAGAAAGTCACATAACGATAATTATGTCGTTTGTTTACAATTTTGACGACATTAAGCTCGTTCCAGTGTACTATATTACCAAAACGATGTCAATGTCGTTTTTTCAATAATAAAACGATATTGGAATCGTTATGTTCATAGCCGAATAAATATCATAACGAGTTAAATGTCGTTCTTTTGTAAGTTTGGCGAACTCTATATCGTTTCAGTGTAAATTATTACTATAACGTCGTCTGTATCGTTTCTTCAATCGCAACACGACATGTATATCGTTATGGCTCAAATCGTCGAGCCGATCGTTCTTTGCCGTCCGAAGTGCCTCCAATAGACGTAATCTAACAAAAATGGGTCATAAAATGTGATTCAAACACTTTGTAAATCGACATTATTAGAAAGATAGAATCAATATGAGATGAAGTTCATTTAGTTATCTATTACCTTGGAACTTCTACACTTGAGAGAAATAATTATATCTTTCTAATCATGTCGATTTACAAAGTGTTTGAATCACTTTCTACGACCCATTTTTGTTAGATTACGCCTGTTGGAAGCATTTCGGATGGTAAAGAACGATCGAATCATCGATTTCATCCATAACGATACACAAGTCGTGTTCCACATGAAGAAACGATATCTAAGCCGTTATAGTTATAATTTACATTGGAACGAGATGTAGTTCGTTAATTTAACATTAGAACGATATGGAAGACGTTATGATGGTTTGTCGGTATTTCACAAAACGATTTTAATATCGTTGCATGTGCAAAGAAACAATGTCAATATCGTTTTAGTTAAAATTTAAACTAGAACGATCTTAATGTCGTTCAATTTGTACAGAAACGACATAGTTGTCGTTATGTTATTTTCTGATGCTGAATCAGAACGATATGTAACTCGTTATATGTCAAATGAAACGACATATTTATCGTTATAGTTTTATTTTCAACTCCAACGATCTCAAAACCGTTATTATTACATTGGAACGATTTATCAAATGATCACGATTTTGAAATCGTTACAACGACTTAAACATCGTTACGAAAAAATTTGTGCGAGTTTGTTGACTGTTTGGATTTATGAACGACGAGGGCATTATTGTAAATATGTTGTAACGACATAAACCTCGTTTTGTGTACAAAGTAACGACTTCTACCTCGTTATAAATAGATCTAAAGCAGTAACTATAACGACATGAAAATCGTTATGTGTACACAGTAACGACTTCAAGCTCGTTACTACTTTTTTTTACTATAATGATTTTAAATTCGTTATGTGAACAAAGTAACGACTTAAACCTCGAAATGGTTCTCCTATCGTTATGAGTTCTATTACAAGGTACTTATAGCGACAAAACTCATATATAGCAATAAATAACACATTTTCTCGATGTAGTTAAATTTTAGTCAACATTTCAACTAAAACAATCTCGATGTCATTAAGTTTTTACAGAAACTATATGAATGTCGTTATATTATTTTCAGAGATTGAATTCATACAATATTTAACTCGTTTTATACCAAATGAAACCACATCTATATCGTTTTAGTTTATTTTCAACTCCACCAATCTCAAAATCGTTATTATTACATTAGAACGATTTACCAAATGATCACCATTTTGAAGTCATTACAACGACTTAAATATCGCTATGACAAAATTTGTGCTAGTTTGTTGACAGTTCAATTTTATGGACAACGAGGGCATTATTGTAAATATTTCTTAACGACATAAACCTTGTTATGTTTATAAAGTAATGACTTCTACCTCGTTATGAATATATTCGAAGCAGTAACCATAACGACATTGAACTCGTTACGTGTGCAAAGTAACGATTTAGACCTCGAAAGAGTTCTCTTGTCGTTATGAGTTCCGTTACAAGGTACCTATAGTGACAAAAACTATCTATAGCAATAAATAACACATTTTCTCAAATGAGTTTTTAACCACACAAATTTATCAACCTTGTTACTATGCTTTTTTGTACTGGAACAACATGAAATTCGTTACGCGTATAAAGTAACGATTTAGACCTCGTTATGAACAGACCTAAAGTATTAGTGTCTTCTCAACTGCAACGACATTGAATTCGTTATGTGTACACAATAACGAATTAAACATACTTACCAAGTTTTTCTATTTGAACGACATTAAACTCGTGGTTTCGAAAGTATTATATAGTGTAACAGTTTTCTAGTTAAAAGAAAACAAATCTATTTGCATTTCTTTGTCATGTGAACAGAATGAATCATCTTGATAAGCATTTGGAGTCACCCTAAGTTGTCATAATTAACAAATAATATATGCGCATTAACTATTCAATTTATGTTAAACAAAATAAATTTTCATTTAATAAGTCTATAAAATAATTATTTGGTATTATAAAATAAAATAAAACGTCTAACTTCAATTTTTTTTCGAAAATAATTTTAGAAAAATATTACATGTTTATTAAATATAACTTATTACAAAAAAATGTTGGTTCTAATATTTTTTTTATTAAATATTAAATGTTCAATTCATTACTATTTTAAATTAAAATATTTTTAAAAAGTCTTATATGTTTATTAGATATAATTTCTTCCCCAAAGTGTTTTTAGTTCAGTGTTTTGGTTGGCTTTATAATATTTTTAATACATATTTATTTGTTAGATATAATTTATTACAAAAAATGTTATTGGTTCAAGTGGTTTGATCTTTAAATTTTTTAACTAAAAGTACCAGGTTCAATTCCTTGAACCTTAGATTTATATAAGAAAGAATTATTTTAGAATACAATATATATGTGTTAGATGTTATAAATTATATATATATATATATATATATATATATATATGTGAATGAAATTACCATTATACCCCTGTAACTTTACAGTATTACGATTGTGCCATTGTCCACTCCTATAAATAGGAATCATTTCATAACATTCCTTACACCTTGAATTGGAATGAAGAATTCTCTCAATTCTCTCCATCTCTTTCTCTATATCGTTGTTATGATTTCGATTGTTTTACAACACGTTATCAGCACGAGTCTCTAGCCAATTGAGTGATACGACGGGAGTATGCTCTACAGTTGCATCTAAATGATGAGCCTCTGTATCAGAAACCTGATTATTACAAATTAATGTTTTCCTCTTCCAATAATCAAACAGTTTTCGATACATTAGGGATCTAAACGCTGTTGTTTTCAATTTTCCTATTTTCATTTCTGAATTTCTGGATGGAAAGCAATGATGGTTCTGCTAGAGCAGATCTGGGACGACGTCGTTGCCGGGCCTCAGCCCCATCGCGGCCTCAAACACCTCAAGAAAGTCTTCACCAAGCCCGTGATTTCATTTTTACATTTTGTACCAATGCACATCAGTCATCAAACAAATGTATTCCTAGACCACTGTCTCCGATCTTCTCTTCTGTTTTCTATCCCTCAGTAGAGGGATGATTTCTCCATTCCCCCATGAAACTGAAGTTGCAATCTTATTCCACGGAAAATCATCCTCAGTCGTGTTCATTTCGTTCACAAGGAAACTACGCTAAAGTTTTGAAGGCACAAACTGGTGAATTCACGAAGGTCGAAGAGAGAGATTTCAGCTTCAAAGAAAGAAGCAGAGATGTCTGCAAAGTTTATGTCTTCGTTAACAGACGAGAAGAACCCTGATCTTCGGAAGCAAATCGGGTGCATGACGGGGATGTTTCGGCTCTTTGATCGCCATCATTTCGTAGCCAGCCGGCGAATGAGCAGCTACAATCACAAAAGGCTACATCAAGGAATCAATGCCCAGTTGAAAGAATGGCATACAACTTTGTTGATGATCGAGACCGTACTTAATGATGCTGAAAACAAGGAAACAGCAGTGGGTGCTATGAAACAGTGGCTGAACGATCTGGAAGATCTGGCTTATGGTCTTGAAGACTTAGTGGATGGGTTGAAAACTGAAGCTTTACAGCGCAAATTAAGAGAAAATAAAGGCAGCACCAGTAAGGGCCACGATGAAAACATGTGCTGTACAGACCAAAGTGGTTCCTTGTCTCGCTTGTTAAGGTCTCGCCGGAACACGACTCGACGTCTCTGAGTAGCCACAACGGAAAGAATGGTTACAATGATTCTCTGATTGAGGAAACATTAATGACCAAAACGTCGTCGCTAAGTGCGCCAACATTCAAAACGCCATCTCTGAGGTACAGGCACCACCGGTGGTTTGGCTGGATATTGCGGCTGAAATAAAAGCAATAATGTGAGGCTGTTTTGGCTGGATACTGCGGCTGAAATAAAAGCAATAATGATTCTATTTTGAGAGCCCATTGATTGAAGATTAATATTCCTTTCCAGTTGGTGATTACAGTAGAAGCAACTGTACTGGTGTGAGAGAAAGCGTGCACCAAGCCCGTGACTTTTGGTAGTGGATGAAAACATGTGCTGGTACTTTTGGCTTTTGGTAGTGGATGAAAACATGTGCTGGTACTTTTGGCTTTTGGTAGTGGATGAAAGCGTGCACCAAATTTGTGTAGTGGATAATGAATTGTCCACCAAATTAGTGGTGACAACAATAAATCAAGCACATACAAAGATAGTAAAAGCACCAAAGAATCTCATGATGAGCCAAATTTGAGCTAAGAATCTCATGATGAGCCAAATTTGAGCTGTCCACAAAGTTGGTAGACAACTATGAGCCTAAGTGGAAAAAGTGCTGTCCACCAAAGGTTAGTATACTTTTTAATATATTAATCATATTTTATAATATTTGATTAATATCATTAATAATACTAATGAGTAATAATCATGTTAAATTAGAACATGCGTGTCTGGCATAATCATGTTAATCACTCAATTATAACATGCATGTGAATTAGAAATAACTTGTGGGGCCCGAACTAATTTTTTTATTAGAAGTTGATATTATTGTTGTTGGATGTTGATAAAAATATTTTATCAAACGGTACCAGAAGTTACCATTATCTGTACTGAAAAGATAAGATAAAATGAATTATCCAACAAGAAAAATGTTAATGTATGATAAGATAATATTACATGATAGCACAGATATGACTAATGTGAAAATAATCTCATCAGTATTATGAGATGAATATTAGATGATAAGTGATTGAAAAAGTTCTTGCACAAGCACTTATGTATTCCAGAAGAAGTACATATTTACTCCAGAAGTAACAATTATCATCTAAACATACTAAAATGATATTATTATTGCTCCTGAAGAAGCATAAACAAGTCATACATGCAAAATACAAAAGGGGAAACATTTATGATCCTCAAAATTAGAGATATGTTTCGGGAGTAGCCGTATTCTACCACCTCTGATCTTTTGAAGAAATAAAGAAACATTCAAACAGGTGTGTTTCAAGAGTAAGAATACTCCATACTCTACCACCACCTATTCTAGGGTTCACAAAGATAAATTTACATTAACATGACTCCATTTTCGCTTGATCCCAATTTCTTTCCTAAATCCACGGTTGCTTCTAGATATCCAAAATCTTTCCCTACTTTTGATCCACAAAATACACAGATAGTTTTGATCTGTCAAAGTTTTGATCTTTCCATTTTTGAAAATAAAGAAGGAAAAACTTATGAGAAAATGTTATTTTGGGATACATGAACTATGAAAATGTTTGGCTATTTAAAACCAAAGAACTTCACTATTTCCGCTCGTCTTTTGAGAAAGTGAAGATTTACTTTTGACAAAATCATCCTACTCACCTTTTGGTGATTTATTTTTCTAGCCTTTATAAAACTCGAGAAAGGAAACAGAAAAATATTTTAAATATGTATCAAAAGATTTACCTCAATCTTTCAAGTCGAACTCGGTAAATCCTTTTCAAAACATTTACTGGAGGAATGGAATAATATTTGCGAATATTTGAAATTATGATATCCATTTTTGATGGATCTAGCCTTCTTCCCAAATCATCTATTTAAATGCATTATTCAACGCGTAAAAGAGCGGTGGCTTCGCGTGTCAGTGGTATCGATTCTATCAAGAAATAATGGAATAAATTATTGAAAATGTGGGAATAATGAGATAATGTGTCATTACCTTTTTCGATATAAGGGAAGATTTGACGACAAAATTGAGATCATGAGATATTTCCTTGGATATTGTACCTGATTTTTCGGTATACTAAAAGTAATAAAGGTATACTGATTTGAACTATACAGAAATACGTACTGATGAAATGAATACTGTATTAAACCAGAAGTTCATAAATATGTACAAGTGAAATATCTTGCTGAACCAGAAGTTCATACGTACAAGTGAAATATGTATATAGTATGGACCAGAAGCTCATAAATGAAATATACATTGTATTGAACCAGAAGTTTAGCGATATTGTATTGAATTAAATATTCATACATAGAAATGAAATAAAACCGTATTGAACCAGAAGTTCTATAATAAACGGTTAGATTATCAAAAGTTTCAAATTATTTTCTATGAGAAATTATTTATCATACAACAATATTCTATGTCAAACAGGGATTAGCTCAAGAAGCTTTATGATTTGTAAAAGTGCGATATGCATACACTCCACCAAAACGCACTAAGATATATGATTGAAATTACATCCCTAAAAGAAGGACATGTGTTATGGAATTTTAGCCGATTAATAATGTTTGAGAACATTATGGGGAAAACACGCCTGAAGCGTAATTATGCCTGAAGCATAATAACTATCGATTCCAAATAAAATAAATATCTCTTGAATGATTGAAATGATCCCTTTGAGACTAAATACTCTTGGTGAGTAAAAGGGACATAGTTAATAAGAGATTTATGTACTTGGTATCTATATGTTATATTGAGATGAATTGAAATGGAATCTATGAATAAGTCGACTGCATACCCTCTTATGAAAATGAGGTTGATGAAATTATAATACTTTGGCCAAGTATATACCCCAATGTAGGGATTATTGTTCAAGGACCTGAAGTCCAAATGCTTAAATATGTAAAGCCAGTAATTATATGTACAAATGAAAAATATTTCACAGTCGTAAAAGACGACTCGTTGCGCGCGAAATTTTTCATAGAACTGGCATGACATATGGTGGATAGACTATAGTCTAAATCACTAGCTTGAGCTCTTTGATATACCAATGAGTGAGATCAAAATGTATGATTCTCATCTCGGTACTTTGGGAGTATTCTTTGATGTACCAGTTGATCGCGGTACGTTGGGATTTCAAGTAAAATGATTGTAGATTATATGTCGAAATTGATATCTATTTCAATGATTGATTATGCTCCTGCAAATTAGAAATTACAGTTTATAAAGTGCAAGAACATACATGTATAAATCATTGAAAGATTCAATATGCCCAGATTAGTATCACTATAGAATGATACAAATGACTCCATGATATAATATGTTGAAAGTTGGAGTGTACTATTTATGACATCTGGGAAATTGATTATTCACTAGAAGTGAATATGTTTAATTGTTCACCAGAAGTGAATTCTAGATTTAATTATTCACCAGAAGTGTATTCTAGATTTGATTATTCATCAGAAGTGAATTCTAAATTTAATTATTCACCAGAAGTGAATTCTAGATTTGATTATTCATCAGAAGTGAATTCTAAATTTAATTATTCACCAGAAGTGAATTCTAAATTTAATTTATTCACCAGAAGTGAATTCTAGATTTGATTATTCATCAGAAGTGAATTCTAAATTTAATTATTCACCAGAAGTGAATTCTAGATTTGATTATTCATCAGAAGTGAATTCTAAATTTGATTATTCACCAAAAGTGAAAGGTGCAATCTATGAAAATAAATATGTTTAATTATTCACCAGAAGTGAATTATGGATTTGATTATTCACAAGAAGTGAACTCTAAAATTGATTATTCACCAGAAGTGAAAGATGCAATCGATAAATTAGTACAACATTGCTTAATATAGCATGTTATGACATCATAAATGAGCTATGAACAAAGCTCATCATGAATGATATGTTTGATGAAAAGATACGAGATTGCATCAATATACTTGTGATATTCCATGAAAGGAATAAATACGCGTTGCACTCTTTTTCCCTTAGCTGAGGTTTTGTCCCACAGGGTTTTCCTAGCAAGGTTTTTAATGAGGCAACAGTTGAGGCGTATTGATGAATATTAATGAGAATACTGCACTCTTTTTCCCTTCGCTGAGGTTTTGTCCCACAGGGTTTTCCTAGCAAGGTTTTTGAGGCATCATCTTGATATCAACAAGCTATAATTCAGCAACACAATGTTATACTGGAATGATATCAACAAATGAAGAAAATCATACACATTTTATGAAGAATGTTATGATATCAGCTACACACAAGAAGATTTTCATATATATTCCAGAAGAAAGATGATATCATTATTCAAAAGGTTCATGAATACTTGATTGTACACTTCAGGGGGAGAATCATGCTGTCATGCTGTACTCTTTTTCCTTCGTCCAGGTTTTGTCCCACAGGGTTTTCCTGACAAGGTTTTAACGAGGCAGCGGCTGTACTATTTTTCCTTCGTTCAGATTTTGTCCCATTAAGTTTTACTGACAAGGTTTTAACGAGGCAGCACTAAAAGTACTAAAGCAATACAACAATGAAGCACTTCAGCACTTCATTATTCGAAGTTTCTAGTACATGATTTGTACTACTTATCATTGATGTCATTTTGGACATTAGACTCAATGATTAATGATGGCCAACATTAGGGGGAGCAACTGTACTCTTTTTCCTTCGCTCAAGTTTTATCCCATTGGGTTTTCTTAGCAAGGTTTTGACGAGGCAGACAATTGCTTAATATGTCATTCAAGGGGGAGTGTTATAAATTATATATATATATATATATATATATATATATATATATATATATGTGAATGAAATTACCATTATACCCCTGTAACTTTACAGTATTACGATTGTGCCATTGTCCACTCCTATAAATAGGAATCATTTCATAACATTCCTTACACCTTGAATTGGAATGAAGAATTCTCTCAATTCTCTCCATCTCTTTCTCTATATCGTTGTTATGATTTCGATTGTTTTACAACATTAGAGATATTAGTTACCCAAAATATTGTTGGGTCAAGTGGCCTGGTTCTTAACCTTTTTAACAATAGGTGCAGAGTTCAATTCCTTTCAAACTCAAATTTTCGGGAAAAAAATGGAAATTTTAAGTTAACATACTATGGGTAAAAATGTCTTTTAACATTTTAATATGTTTTTTTATTTACATTATTTTTTTACTTTTGGTCAAAGGCCAAACAAACAAATATTTGATGAGAGAGGTATATTTCAACTAATTCCCCTGTAAAATTTCCTGAGCACCTTTCTCCTTATCTTTAGGAACATTTCAATTGCAGTAGGAATCTCATTACTCTCTTTTCATTGTTGAGAATTCTGTCAAAATTTTGATCCTAAAGCTTTTCTTGCCTTTTGATTGCACCAGTGAAAGGAGGTTATGATAACTCACCTTGGTTAAAGTTTAAAACATTCACTATCATTATATTTTTTACTTTTCCAATTTGAACAACGGGAGTGGTCGAGATTTAGCATGGGTTTATCAGATGGAAAAAAGCAAGACACAACTCGACTAAGAAGATTAATTAAGTTTAAAGAGATAAAACGTATTTTCCATAATTTGATATAGATTCTTGCAGCATTTTAATCTAAATATTTCCTTGTAGGAATGGACCACCACCTGCATTTGAATTTCTGGAATTTGATTACATAGATAAGCACATATCACCTCACGTCTTACTTTCTTTCTTCCGGTCAACAAACTGGAACAATTTCTGTAATATAATGGTTGATCTGCCATTGAGATCAAGGTAAATTAAGACACAAGAACCCATAAATACTTTGTAGTCGTAGCTTAAAATTGGGGAAAAAACAACCCATTTCTGAGATTATGCTGCAGAGCCTGGGATGCAGCTTCAACTCAATGGAAGATCAATCAATGCACCATTCTTCCAATTTTTCAGGCTTGTTTTTGGACCCAAATCAGCCACAAGCTTTTCTTTCGTTTTCCGAGCTACTGGGAGCGAATAAAGATGTGGACGATCTTGAGTTTCTTGGAACTGTTACTTTTGGAGAACTTGTTCACTTCACTTTGGCGGGGAGGTCACTGGTGGGGAGGGAGGAAAAGGATTCTGAAAGCAAAAAATTATTTGTCTTGAGTGTTTTGAAAATTTATGTCAATATCTCGTGATAAAATGTTGACCGCATCTCGCTATATATCTAAGTTGTAAGAGTAGCATTTTCCAAGAACTCAAAATGATCGAAACTGTCCTTATTTGAATGTATGTAATAAACGTAATATTATAATGGGAAATACCCATAAATAGACCTATCAATATAAACATTTTGAAAAATAATTTTTGAAACTAAAACATTTCAAAAATAGACTTTGACTATTCAAACTTTCTAGAATATCGTCATATATAGGATTTTCAAACAAAGCCATCTAAATATAAAATAACTTCAATTTAGTTCTCAAATAATTTTTGTTGGAAAAATTAGTTTTTACCTAATTAAATTTATGTCTGTTAACGACCCTCACATACTTGATTAAAAAAAGAGATTTAATTAGAAGTTTACATAATGAAATAGAATTAGTTAGATCCAGAAGAAAATTAAGTACCAGAGCTATAGAATTATATAAAGAACTTAAAAGACAAGTAAAACAATATTTAAGAAGACAAATAGATATTAGTCACATAAATACTTTTGACGAATCAATTCAAAGATTTCAAAAAAATAATAGACAATTATAATTCCTCTGCGCACTCTGGTGTCAAATGGTATCAGAGCCCTGTTACGAACCAAAAATTATGATGAATTTATCAGAAGAAGAAAATATAATAGAATAATTTCTAAAACATGTTGAAAAACATAAAAAAAATAAAACAAGTTATCCTTATTTACCAAAAAATAATATGAATGAATGTTTCGAAGAAATGAATAAAAAATTAGAAAATTTATAATATAATCTACAAGTATGAAATGCTATTCTAGATAAAAATCTAAAATGAAAATATAAAATCATAATTATTCATTCTCAAGATTACAGAAGAAAAATTAAAGAAAAAATAAAGGAAAGAAAAAAAAACTCCTAAAATAAAATAATTTATGAGAATATATGTAGAAGAATTAGAAATGAAATTCTTAGAATCTATATGGGAAGAATATAATGAATATAAAAATCAATTAGCAAAATTAGCAAAACAAGTAAAAAAATACTAAAATGAAGACAAACTCATCCGCAAGTAATGTAAAAGAAGAATTTAGTAGTGATGAAGATACTAGTGATTCATATGAAACTTATATACCTAAAAAAGAATGATCCAAAGATATAGGAAAGCCCATAATAGATATAGTGGAAATATTAGGAAAAAAATCTAAGAAGTTCCAATAAAATCATGTAATAAACAAATGCATACAACATGAATATGGTTAGATTTAGACTATGTAGATACAAACAAAGCTATTGAAACATTGACAAAAATACTAATTTAGCAATACAATTTAATAAATGGGACACATATATAGCCTTTGAATTTATAGAACATACATTTAGATGTATAGTATCAGAATGGTAGAGGAAACTACCAACAAAAAGAAGACTAAAATATGGAGAAAATACAACCGATACATTAGATAATAGAAATAATCTAAATAATCAAAGTAGTAGAGATATATTAAATAGATTAGAAAGAACCCTCGGAACATAATTCTTAGGAGATAGATACACAATAGATGAAGAAGTTAGGAAACAAGATTATAATGTAGGAATGATAGCAATGAAAAATTTAAAAATATACGATATGTGTGAATTAGAAATGTATACATGTAAATTTCAAGAATTATATTATATGATCAGTCAAGGAGATTATACAGATAATAAGCTAATATTAAGATCTTACTTCACAAAATTATCATTTCCATGGGGAACCAAGCTATTAAAAACCAAAGTATTGATGAACCAGCAAATTCACAATATTATATTAGGACTAGATATATCAACCAAGAAGGGATCAAGAATGATCTCATTGTCCTTATAGATATAGGAGCAGATAAGAATCATTTAGACGCTAAACTTGTTAGCCACCTACAAAATTATTAGTTACCACAAAAATATTCATTTAAAGATTACTTATGTCATAACCTTGAAATAAAAAGATATCTGAGTTTCCCTTTTATATATGTAGGACAAAACCAAAATGAACATAAAATAGAAATAATTTTATATAAGGATGTTAATTATGAACTTAGTTAAACACCTATATTACTAAGAATGAACTTTGTTGTAAAAGTAAGCCCTTACAAGATATGTCAAGGATATATAAAAATAACTCTCGAAGGAAATTCAGCTATACCAAGGATAAAGGGAAATAAGCACAAATGATCCTCAATCTTTAGGTTTCTTGCGAAAATGATCCTCAACGTTCAGATTTTTGCATTTATATCATCAGAATCACCAAACGTTACGAAAATGGTCCCTACCGTTAGATTCCGTTAGTTTTTTCTCTTAAAAACGTGTAAATAGCACAAATGGTCCCTAACATTTAAGTTTTATACGATAATAGTCCCTAACATATTAAGGTCATGTTTGGTATTTTTAGTTTGTAACCTCCAAAGGTTTGGCGTATTTAGTCCCTAACATATTAAGCTCCTATACGTTTGGCATATTTAGTCCCTAACATATTAAGCCCCTATTTGAAACCAATTATTTAAAATAATATGGTTTGTAATCGTAATTTTTTTAAGAATTTGTTGTTAAAAAAAATTGAATTTATTTGTAAATTATTTTATTGATAGAATGTGTGGTTAAAAACGAGTTTTAAAAAATATAATTTATTCTGAATTTCGAAAATGCACAATAAAATATTTAACAAAAATTCACTGCTTCAACCTATTGGAAAAAATAATGAATCCATGGAACATAAACAAACAAATATATTGGACATTATTTTAGAAATTGAATAAAAAAATGTTTTTATCAATTCTATTTTCGATTTTGAGAACTGATCAATATCGATTTTCGAAATTTCATTTTTTTTCAAAACTCATTTTCTTCCACACGTTCTATTAACATTCTTTTTTAATTTATGCATAAATTTAAAAAAAAAATTACGTTTTAAATAATGTGGTTTGTAATTGTAATTTTTTAAAGAATTTGTAGGTAAAAAGTAAAAGAAAAAATTGAATTTATTTGTAAATTATTTTATTGATAGAATGTGTGGTTGAAAACGAATTTTTAAAAATAAAGTCTATTCTAGATTTTTAAAGTGCACAGTAAAATATTTAACAAAAATTCACCCCATTAACATTTCAAATTATTGATAAAAAAAATAATAAATTTGTGGAATATAAACAAACAAATACATTGGACATTATTTTAGGAATTGAATAACAAATATGTTTTTATCAGTTCCACTTTCGATTTTGAGAATCGATCGATTTCAAAAGTAAGTTTGGAGAATTTTGATTAAAACGTAATTTTTTTTAATTTATGCATAAATTAAAATATATATATATTAATAGAACGTGTAGAAGGAAATGAGTTTTGAAAAAAAAAATGAAATTTCGAAAATCGATATTGATCAGTTCTCAAAATCGAAAATAGAATTGATAAAAACATATTTTTTATTTAATTTCTAAAATAATGTTCAATGTATTTGTTTGTTTATGTTCCATGGATTCATTATTTTTTTTTCAATAGGTTGAAGCGGTAAATTTTTGTTAAATATTTTATTGTGCATTTTAGAAATTCAGAATAATTTTTTTTTTTTTTAAAAAAAACTCGTTTTTAACCACACATTCTATCAATAAAATAATTTACAAATAAGTTTAATCATTTTTAACAACAAATTCTTCAAAGAATTACGATTACAAACCATATTATTTGAAATAAATGGTTTCAAATAGGGGCTTAATATGTTAGGGACTAAATATGTCAAACGTATAGGGGCTTAATATGTTAGGGACTAAATACGCCAAACGTTTGGAGGTTACAAACTAAAAATGCGAAACGTGACATTAATATGTTATGTACTATTATCAAAAAAAACTCAAATGTTAGGGACCATTTGTGCTATTTACACCTTTTTAACGGAAAAAACTAACGGAATCTAACAGTAGAGACCATTTTCGCAACGTTTGGTGATTCTGAGGGTATAAATGCAAAAATCTAAATGTTGGGGACCATTTTCGCGAGAAACTTAAAGGTTGGGGACCATTTGTGCTTATTACCCAAAGATAAATGAAAATATGAGATCGTTGTTACTATGGAGAAGATAATAAATACAAATCTCATGAGTCCATATATTTAAGTTTTATTCAATTTACAAAACTATTGTAGAATAAAATTTCATACTTATTTAGATACAGGAAATACTATAAGCATCAACTTACCAAATGTACTACCATCTGAACATTGGAAATATGAGTCAAAGAAAGTAGTAACTGCTACAACAGCAGGAGGAAACAAGATAATATATAGCAAATATGCTATATTTTGACACGACATTGTCACATTACACATGTGAGGCAAAGCTCACGAGTGCAAGAGAACCGAACTCTGTGTGTGTGTGTGTGTGTGTTATCAACAAATAAAGAGAAACGAACATATTGAATATCTTCAAAAGTTTTGTTATATCATTAAAAATCATGGTATTACACTTTTTCAAAAGAAAGTCGAGATAACAAAAATAGAGATAGAATTTATTGGATCATTTATAAAAGAAGGAGAATTGCAACTGCAATCTCATATTAGTGAAAAACTTCAAGATTTTCATGAAGAAATCAAAGATTAAAATATTTACAGAGTTTCCTCAGTATAGTAAATTATGTTGAAGGATTTATTGAAAATTGTGTTAAGTTCAAAAATTACTTTATTCCAAAATTAAGGAAAAATGTAATGTAGTATTGGGATGAATGAGATCGCAAAAACATCATGAAGGTAAAAGAGGAATTAAAAAATCTATCAACGCTTATTATTCTGCAAGAAGAAGATTTCTTTATCTATGAAATTGATGCTTCAGATAACTGCTGGGGAGCATTACTTAAGATAAAGAGGAATCATAAAGAATGCAAATGTGAAAAGAAATGTTCTTGTCCTGAAATAATTGCAGAATATATATTAGGAACATTCAAAGAAGTTGAAACAGAGTATGAAGCAAATAGGAAAGAACTCATTGCTGTGAAACGAGGGTACAAAAATATGAAGATTACTTGCTGCCAAAAAAGTTCTTGATTAGAACTGATAATACACAAGTTAAAGCATTTTAAAAAAAAAATGTTGATCCATATTACCAATAGATATATTATGAGAATCCAGATATGGTTTTCATATTTCAAATTTGATATTGAATATATTAAAGAAAAGTCTGACTTTCTTCCTGATTATCTAAGCAGAGATGGAACTAGAGGAATTACGGAAAAAAGTCCAGATACTTGAAATTAAAGTCTCTTATTTGGAGATGCAAATTCAAAATATACAAGTAAGCCTTCGAGGCAATACCAAGATAGCCCCTTCGACAGACATTACTTGTACCAAGCCTAGTAACCCGTCATCAGGTCTTGTGAATACTAGCGCTCTTCCCGAGGATAAAGGGAAAGATAAAATAATATTAGGAACCCCTTCACAGGAAAAAATTAATCCTAATATTAGTACTGAAAATATAAAGAAGGATATGCAAGATACCAAAGAGGTTATGGAAACCTCTTCGCGGAGGAATGAAATTAATTTCAAAATCCGTATTGAGTAGATAGATCCAAAGGATGTGGTAATGATTTGCCACGAACAAAAATTGTCAAGCAAAAATAACTATGAGGAAGTTATCTTCTTTATTGTTATTTTCAATATATTGTCCACTGGTACCTTGAAGTGGGGAAATGGATGAAGACTCTATACTATGGAAAATACAACAAAATAAGCTTCTATCCAGAGTGCCAACTAATTGGGTTCAAAATTGCTTTGAACTAGGAAATATACTCTACATATATCCAAGCAAAGATCTACGAGAAATTTCACTACTTCCTATAGATGTTAAAAAGGCAGTTCGAAGATTTACTGAAGTTATCAAAAGTACAAACATATATATTCGATTCTTTTCGGCCACAATGGAATGGGATAAGTATGAAGGAACAGTGATCCCATCTTTCCATGTTATCAAGATAGGGATCGTAAACCAATACTTCTTATCAACTAACCAAAATGTTGTTAAGAATGGATATACCGATATAATTAACATGATTCCTTACAGAAGAACCCAAGGATATAAAGAGATATTTGATAATTTAAGTAAAGTTATTTCTAAAAAGGGAAAAATTTGGTTATATCCTTCAGGTAATCATGTAATATACTCCACTGCAAGATTTCCATTTAAAGAAGTCGATATTTGAAAATTGGACCACATACTTGAGAAAATTATTATCAATGAAGTAAGTGGAAGTGAAACTATGCGCAAAGAGCTATGTAAGATAATGTAGGATCATCCAGAGCATAGGTGTGAACACTGTCTCGTTGAAGATATTAGTCATGCATCACTCGATAGTACAGAGCAGGGTTCTTTGACTCAAGGATGGAAAAATAATGCTGCCAAATAGTGACCCTTTATCATTACTTTTATAAAGTCATTTATTAAAGAAAAATTGTGATCACTAAATAATAATAAGATAATGGAAGGTAATTGTGATGAAAATGACAATTCACTCACTACTTTAATAAAATCTCTTTATTAAAGAAAAGTTGTGACCATATGTCAAGAAGATAAGTTGTCAAAAGTGGTTGAAGAACCTAGCCAACAAAGGAAATAAAACACCGAAAATTAGTTGGTGACTACTCAACAATGAATTATTGCAAAAGAGACATAGTTCCTTTCTGGTCACAAAAAGGAATGGAGGAAAATAACCCAAGGCCCCTATAAAAGGAGAAGATGTACAATGAAGAAGATATCCCGAAATATCTGAGTCAAGCATGTGTACTCTTTTATTCAAAACTTGTATACACTACCTGTATTCAAGAAAAATATTAGTAGATAATCTGAAGATATCAAATCTTGTAATAAGGTAATCACTTATGGAGTTCTAAACTTCATAAGGTGAGTACCAAAGGTGTCTGTATATAGTTTGTAGTATGTACAATTTCAATAAATGAATATTAAGATGATGTTTGAGTTTTTATCAGAATTTTTTTAAAAAAGGTTTTCGTTAAGTTTGTCATGACCCTCGGCAGTATTGAGATTTTCCAAAATGAATTTTCTTCTTTGAAGAATCTGTTGCTCAAGAGAGATTCCCGTCAGCCTTTTGATGTGTTGTCGCGTTTTGGGATAATATTTGAGCTTTGTTTCAATTTAAAAACCTATTTTTAAAACATGCAGTTTTGGAAAAGTTCTAAGTAAGGTCTTTCTAAAAGAAGTCGAGATAGGGATGAAAACAGAGACTTTGACTACTATGAGATAGCGTATGTGGAAAAACGACTAGTTCTCTAGAGTAAGAAGTACAACCTTGATTGAAAAGCTTTTTGCGGAAGCAGTTGTAGACCTGATTTATTAAAACATCTAAATGTTCATCTGATTCAAAAATTGATTGAGTACATACAAAGCAACTATAAAACAACAGTGGAGGGAAAGCTTGCTTATTTCTATTGATTACTGTAAGTTTTACTTGCCATTGATTACATTCTTTTACATGTTTAAGATTTAAATCTGCTCTAATTACTGATCATGAATAATGATGAAAAAGAAAATATTGAGAGACTTAGAAGAGTTTGTAGACCACAAAATTCGGCTGGACCATGGACCAACACGTCTCAGCTCCTCCCTCTTGAACACGTGGATCTCCTGCACAACGTGAAAAACAATCAGTTTACAAAGGGGGGCGAGGTGGCTCCCGTTTGCACTCTGATGCCAAAGTCAGTACTCATTTCAAGCGAATATAAAGTGGGTGCGGGAAATATAAGTGTGTAAAAGAGAGAAAAAGGAGTGAGAGTAAGAATATTTTGTTAAGAGTATGTGGTTGCTAACCCCTTATTTGGTGGAGAGAGTGTTCTATTTATAGGAGAAATTATGGTCTTGGATGGCTACACGTGGTGGACTTTACACGTGTATTTATCCTGGCCGTTGGAGAGGAGGATCTTACTTTCTTGCAGTAATCATTGCTATGTTTGGTAGGGGATGGGCGCCTGTCACATTCTTGATAAAGGTAATGTCACGTCAACCCACAGTCAACTGGGGAGAGTCGCACATCCCTGACACCGTCCGTTGTCCCATCACTCGTTCGAGGCGTTACCATAGAGTACCTCGGCTAGATGTAAACCAGTTCGGATAAATAGGTTCATGTGTTATTCCACCTCGGCAGTTGGCCCAAGGAGATACCCTAAGCTTTAGTCATGGGCCAAGGCCCATTGGGCCTCTATTGGGCCCTTTCTGGTGATTCATTGGGCTCCTTTTTGGACACGGTCTCAACATTAGTCCCTCAAATCTGATGTGGTCATTTATGGACGGATCGAATTTGTCATAGGTTCGAATCACTAACCTTATTATTTTTTATATCCAGTGTTTTATAATTATATTGCAATCAATCAGCTGGGATTCATTGTATAGTGCTATGGCTCAAGGCTCGGAATGCCATTCTTTGGTGAGACTTGGACTCAAGGTAAAGTCGACCTTCTACTCTTACTTTCCCTTCCAGATGAAAGTTGGGATTATGCTAGCATATCTTTTAGGCGACACATTTAATATAAGGAGGCTGCTGGTATCGGTTCCCAAGAAATATGAAGGGGATGGGAGAGGACACCTTACCGCGCGTGGAACACACTTTAGTTACTGAATGGTTTCTTCCCTTCCTTCCACAGCTGGCGCTTTGATTAGCCCTCCCCCCAAGAGACACGGATTACCCTCATCAATCATGCGGCTCAAAGGCCAAGGGTTTTGGATTATTGGGTTCCCTATAAAGCTCCCTTCATCCCAGCATTTCTCCTTTGCCAATTCCTAAGAATTTTCGTGGTAACTTTTTCGTAAGCAATAGAAGCACCCTCCCTTTTCTTGCAAGTCATTCAGCATTTCTTGAGGATTTTCCACTCAGCAAATTGTCTCTACTGTCCAACACTTTCCATTGGCGTGTTTTTCCTTTCGAGTGCACAACCTCGAACGCTCATTTTTGAAGGTAAATTTCTTTTCCTTTGCATATGCGACACTTTTTCATTTCTAATCTTCGAGTGCGGGTTTGAAAATTTTGTTTTGCATTTTGTTTTCCTCTTGGTGAGTCTGGCCTATTTTTAAGAAAAAATGGAAAGAGTTGGGGAAACGGGTTCACAGGAACTGTTGGCAATGGCGATTCCTGTCAGAAGTTTTGTCCATTGTCTTTATCGATTTTTAGTTCTCACTTCTTTAGGGAGCAGATTAAGAGGAGGAATAGGAAATACAGTGGTATAATTTATTTGGATGATTCTAACAGCGAAGAAGAGAAGAACCAAACCTATATGACCCACTTATCCGCTGAAGAGGAGTCCTCGCTGAGAGAGCTCCGAAGTAAACGTGATAGAGATATGGGGAGAGAAGGAACAGCTGGCTCTTCTTCCGACCCAAGGGATCTTGACTTAGGCGCAAGGGCCCCTTTTAGGGCGCATAGAGAGGAAATGGGGTTAACTGGAGATGAGATCGCACAAGTCGAGGAGTGAGTGGATTATGTGAATAAGGTGTCGGGGTACCATGTGGACCTTAAACCAAACCCGGATTCTTGGGAGAGTAGCGAGATAGTGTCCAAAATCCAGAGCATCGATTTGGCGGGCACCCCCTCAAAGTTTAGATTGCTTGAGGAGGTCAAGTTAGTACATCCGAAGTCCTCCTGTCGACCTGCAGTCCCCCACCAGGTTATGTAGCAATTTGCTATGACGCTCTGTCATGCGGGATGAGACTTCCACTCCATCCCTTCTTCAGGGATGAGACTTCCACGCCATCGCCCAACACAAGATAATCATTTTCAACTTCTTAGACTTAGACCATAGCACAATCCTCAATCAACAAAAGCTTGCGAATCCCCTCTCCATGGGTTCAAAACAGAGACAATGCGAAAGAAAGGGTATTCATGGCTTGTAACGTGGCATAAAAATTCAAAGAAAGGCTAAGGCTCAAACGGGCTTCTAATGGTCTATGTAGCAAGGTAGGATCTTTTAGCAAGTCAAATTTGGTTTAACATATTGCCTTTGCTATAATTTGCACTTGAATCAAGAAGCTACAACGATATGCTCAAGAAAGCACATCCAAGCATAACCCAACCATGCAGGACACACATCAAAGAATTACGAGCTCATAAGTATTAAAAACAGCTCTTAGGTTCAAAAGCTCACAAATTATGGTTTTCATGTGTTTTTCCCATCCAATTATGAGTTATAGGTCATTGCTTGATCTTCATTCCAAATCTAAGTCCATTGGTCGAGAATAACGGTTAAAAGTATTCAAACCATGACTACTCACAAAAGTATAATAATTGGGACGTTCAGGGTTATATATGTAGGAATAATCTGTCTATTGTGGGTTAGGTTGACTAGGTTGTAGACATTTGAATATTTTACTTTTCATTTTCAACCTATTTGTGAAGTTTTGGACGAGATGATCTCTATGTGCTCAATTTATATCCAATTATGCAATGATATTTCAAAAAAAATGATCCAAAAGTGGGGTTGCTTCCTATCAAAGTATGGTTTAGGACCTAGGTAGCATAGATGGGTAGCAAAAGTAGATAACAAGATTAAAATGGGTGCTGACTCAACATGAATTTAATGTTTCGACTACAGAAAGAAGATAAAGACATTAAGCTCACAATCAATTCAATTCCCCCCCCCACACTTAGACAAAACAATGTCCTGATTGAAAAGTAAAACAATAAAGGGGGAAAAGAAAATAAACTCCCTCAGTCTAATGTGGCGGTTGATCGGCACGGGGTCTCTGTAACTGTCGAATCTCCTCCCGAATGGCTCTCTGCTCTTCTAGCATAAGTTGCTGATCTTCTTGCATGGCATTCAGCTGAGTTTGGAAGGCTCGCATCAATTGCAGTTCAAAAGGGGTAGGTGCAGGGGTAAGCGAGTGAAGCATTTTTTTTTTATTATAAATATGAGAATGAAATGACTAAATGAAATAAACCAAAAATGAAAATACGAAAATAAAGGGTTGAGGGGATAAAAAAACTCCCTCCTCGGGTTGCCTCCCGAGCAGCGCCTTTGTTTACAGTCGTTGGCTCGACCGAGTCCTTTTTCAACCGGGATTAGGTGGATTTCCAAAGCTCAACTTCTTTTTCATATTTTTCATTAGGGCCTGCAAAATAGGGGGAAACTTCTCATCAGCTACTGGTAGGGTGGTACAAAAGTTTTTACCTGGTTGTGATGGCTTTGGACAATCATTAAGCTCAGCAACAGTTTCCTGAAATAGAGAATAACTCACAACAGTAGAATGAACTTTGTTAGCATCATTAATGTGTTTCATGGAGTCATAAATATTGAACATAACAATTTCATTATCAAACTCCATGGTAAGTATACCATCACTAACATCTATCTTAGTTTTCGATGTTTTTAGGAATGATCTGCCTAACAAAATAGGAGTGGGGTTTGGAGAGTGATCATCATTCATGTCTAACACATAAAAATCTGCTGGAAACACTAAACCCCCTACTTGTACTAAAACATCTTCAACTACCCCATCCGGATATGCATTGGAACGGTCAGCTAGTTGAATGATAACACTAGTTTCAGTCATTTTAGCAAGTTTCAATGAAGTGTACGTAGATCTAGGCATTACATTTATAGATGCTCCTAGGTCTATCAATGCACGATCTATCCTAGTGTTACCTATTTGACAGGGTATGGTAAACATACCTGGATCCTTGCACTTGGGAGGCAATTTTCTTTGAAAAAGGGCAGACACGGATTCACCAATTCTTACCATCTCATTTCCATTTAGCTTTCTCTTATTGGTGCACAGATCCTTCAAAAAATTTGCATATCGGGGAACTTGTTTGATGGCATCCAATAATGGAATGTTGATTTCCACTTTCCTAAACATCTCCAGTATATCCTTTTCCTTGCCCTCCTTAGTCGCTTTTGCTAACCTTCCAGGAAAAGGACGTGGAGTCAATTTAGCAATTGAGTTAAAGTTGGATTTTACCTGAGGGTTTTGCGAAGTGCTATTTTTCTTTCCGACCCCTTCCTTTTCATCTTCATCCATTTCAGGTGCAGCCGATTCCAATTGCGGACCCTCAATTACCTTTCCGCTCCGGAGAGTTATGGCGCTCACGTTTTTGGGATTCACCTCGGCCTGTGATGGTAGCTTCCCTCCAGATTGTGCCTCCAATCTATTTATGGCAATGGCCATTTGGCTCATTTGATTTTCCAGGTTTTGAATGCTTGACTTGGTATCCTGTTGGAATTGCATCGTGTTAGTAGCCAACGTCTTAACCATATCTTCAAGAGACATACCTGCATTTTGAGGTTTTTGTTGATATTGCCCCTGCAGTTGGAAAGTCCCTTGCTGCTGGAATTGTCCTTGTGACTTGTTTGGAGCAAAACCTGGGGGTTTATTATTTCTGTAACTCAGGTTGGGGTGATCTCTCCACCCGGGGTTGTACATGTTTGAATATGGGTTGTACTGTTGCCTTTGAAATGGAAACCCTTCTGCGGCCTTTACCTGTTCATTGTTTTCTTCTTGCAATACCGGACACGTATCCGTTGGATGTCCAAAGTTCGAACAGAGTCCACAGGCTTTGGCTTGCTTCGAATTCCCTACAGCAAGCTGCTTAACAAGATTCGTCAGTTCATATAATTGACCTTCAATATTGGAACTATTTACCTCGTTCACTCGGCGGACTTGGGAATCTCGGGTTGAATTGAATTGCTGAGTATTTTCTACCATATTAGAGATTAAAGCCCGCGCTTGTTCTGGAGTCTTGTCCATCAGTGCTCCTCCACTTACGGCATCTATCATGTTTCTATCCATCGGTGCTAAGCCTTCGTAGAAATACTGCACCAGGAGTTGCTCACTGATCTGATGGTGGGGGCAGCTCGAAATGAGTTTCTTGAATCGCTCCCAGTACTCATATAATGTCTCGCCATTGCTTTGGAGAAACCACATATTTCTTTCCGGATTGTACCAGCTCTCGATGTAGGGAAGTATTTTTCCAAGAAGAGCCTTTTCATGTCGGTCCAAGTAGTAACTGTCCCCGATGGTAGACAATAGAGACAGTCGGTTGTGGCATCCTTCAATGAGAATGGGAAGGCTCTCATTTTTATTTGTTCCTCGGTAATGCCCGTGGGCCTCATACTGTCGCAAACCACATGGAACACCTTTAGATGTCTATATGGATCTTCACCGGCATGTCCCCGAAAAGTGGGTAAAAGGTGGATCAACCTGGATTTTAGCTTAAAGGTTCTTCCTTCTTCTACCGTTGGAAACGTAATGCACAATGGCTGCTGAGCCACATCGGGAGTAGCCACTTGTTTAAGAGTTATGTCGTTAGCTTCCATTTGTCCCGCTGCTCTCCTTCGCTGTCGAAAAGTCCTCTCGATTTCTGGGTCAAGATAAAACAGTGCACAATTAGTTGACCGAGTTTTAAGCATATAAGCAAAGGAGCACAAAAAAAAAAAAAAAAAAAAAATTGAAAAAAAAATTTATATAAATAAAGTGTAAATAAAATAAATGCAGAAAAATAAAATCCTAATCGATTAAACACTAAATTGGTTAATCGTTCCCCGGCAACGGCGCCAAAAATTTGATGCGTGTCGCAATGCACCAAAATAATAAATAATTCCTTACTCGCTAAATATTAATTAATAATGTAGTAGTGAGAGTAAGGGTTGATCCCACGAGGAATGGAACTAACTTAGTGTCATGTCAATTAGAATAGTAAAAGGGGATTTTTGTTTTGAATTGTTTGTAAATGATTTTAACTAATAAAATAAGGCAATTAAAATGATTGAAATAAATATCAAATGTTGACGAGTCCTAGTTCTCAGGTTCAGTTGTATTCTATCACAATGTTATCACTTTTCAAGTAACGTGAGTTCAATTTCTTCTTTGATTTATCACCCGTAAATAGTTAATAAGCTCTAACTATTCCGATTCTCCCTTAATTACATTTAATTAGAATAAGCTCTCTAATCAAACATTAGCCATTGAATAACCTAAAACAAGCTCTTTAGATTTAAGACAACAACTATATAATGGATGAGAAGAATTAGGGTGAATTAGGTTATCAATCACACAAGCTCGTGACAATTAACCTAAGTTGGAATTCTCTATGAAAATTATTAAATTTCCACTTGCTACTATGATTTGAACAACAAGACGATTACGGATCCAATCATTCAAAATAGCAAATCTCAATACAACAAATTAAATGATAAGGCCTTAATCAAATAAAGAATTGCATTGATTGAATAAAAAAACGCATAAGAATCCAACAAATCAAAGTAAAGAATTTAGAACTACGTTACTAGTTTGGAAAAGCAATAACAAATTGATATGAAATACAACTTCCCCTTCGAACTAGGTATGGAACTTAGCCACTCAAAGCCATGAAAAATTCTGGAAATTTCTTTTCTTGATTCGCCTTCTCGAGTCGCTTTTCTTCCAATCTCCAAGCAAGCCGCTCCCTCTTTCAATAATTATTTTACTTTTTCTTGTCATGAACTTCCCTATTTATAACCTCAATTTCGTGCCCTAGCTTTGGGAGCAAGAAATCCAAAATTATGGAAAGAATTGAAATAAGGAAATTTTTGACTTGAAGATTTACGGCCGTAACATTTCCTTTACGGCCGTAATTGAGTCTCTGCTGATTTCTTTCTTTTAGACGGTTACGGCCGTAACATTTTGATTTACGGCCGTAACTAAGTCTCTGCTGATTTTCTTCTTGATTCACGATACTTTGATGCTAAAGGAGATCAATGACCTCAAGGAGAATCTGTCCATCACCCGCAAGGCCTCCTCGAAAGACAGGCTAACAGCCAAATGCCTCCAAGAGGATAATGAGAAGCTCAAGCACGATCTCCATGCTTCTGAGGCAGATGTGAAGTCCCTTTGCAAAAAACTAGATGACTCTAACCGGGCTCAATCCATAATTGTCGAGGCTCTGACAACGACCAATGCGGCCAAAGCTAAGCAGGAGACAGAGGTGGCAGCAGCCACTGAGAAATTGGGGAGAGAGGCGGAGGCTCGACAAAAGGCGGAGGAGGATCTTACCTCTCTGTAACGGCACATGCAATCCAGGATCACGGAGGTTTTGGAGCGGACTATTACAACACGAGTGGAAGAAGCTCTGAATGCCAAGGTGTCCGAGGCGATCAAGAATTTCAAAGACCCTTTTTGAAGAGACGCCTGAGTATGAGGCCATGCAGAGGGTCTTTGGGAATATAGGGGCCAAGATGGCTTTGGGGGATGTAAAGGAAGCTTTCCCAACCTTGGACCTTTCCCCCATCGAAGCCCTGTACCCCGAACCACATGATGCGGATAAAGGCGATTCCCTTGATAATCCTGCTGATCCTTCTCTAAATGTACCTGGCGGGAACTCTGCAGAAGATGTCCCTCCTCAATGATCCTTTTTGGTATTTATTTTTGCCATTTTGCATATTGCATATTTCTCAAATTTTTTGAAATGTAAATGTAATGATGTTTTAAATTGTAAATGTAATGGTTCAATTAGCTCAATGTTTTTATCATTTTGTGAAGTTCAACAGTTTTGTATACAAGTTTTGGTTTGTTAGAGTGTGAGTTCTCTAAACGCCTCTAAACGCAAATGCTTCTAAATGCATTGTATGCTTGATAGTCCCTCAGATCTAAGTAGCTTAAGACATTTATATTTACTGGTTAGATCTGATTTTGACAAACACTTGACTATATTCGAGTTGTACTTTGTAACACCTGCGATTCTACCTCCTTACGATTATTAGTTTGAACAAGCTGCTACTGATGGTTTTAATACGTTCAGCCAAGACCCAGTGAGCGTAGTGCGGGCTTATAAGAGTCCCTTGTTTAATGAAGTTAGTATTGTCATCATTTTACTATTGCTTGACTACTTCAGGTAGAGTTGTATTTTTTCATGAACAAAAATAATTTTTGGCATTTTTAACATCCGCCATGTTTACCGAAGAGCACTTGATGCAATCTTTAACGTAACTCGCTACAAATTTTTATTAAATTATGTGGAGATGTTTTAATCATTCAAAGGGGAATTTGATTTTATTGAAAATAGCGTCGAAGGTGATCCGTGTTCCAGGGATTACACAAAGGTACCCCAGATAGGTCTTCGATCATGTATGTGCCGGGTACCATCTCAGCGTTGACTTTGTAAGGGTCTTCCCAATTAGGACCTAAAGTCCCTACTCTTGGTTCTTGAGTAGAAGGAAGGATCTTTTTAAGGACTAAATCCCCAATGTTAAAGTGCCGACCTTTTACCCTTTTTTTGTAGTAGCGGGCCATTTTTTCCTAGTACCTGGCCATCATCATTTGGGAGTCACTCCGTCTTTCAAGGAGAAGATCCAAGTTTGCCCTTTGTGCTTCCTCGTTTTCCGCCTCGTCGTAATGGATTTGAAGAAGAGAAAGCACCCCAATTTCAACAGGACATACCGCCTCGGATCCATACGCTACGCTACGCCATGGAGAAAGGCGTTTCCCTTATGG
The DNA here is from genome assembly GCA_963555705.1 of Ligustrum vulgare. Lineage (NCBI taxonomy): Eukaryota > Viridiplantae > Streptophyta > Magnoliopsida > Lamiales > Oleaceae > Ligustrum > Ligustrum vulgare. The sequence goes on along the minus strand of OY743174.1, from coordinate 45,863,340 downwards.
CGGTGTGCGGCGTGGTTCGAAGTGCCCATAATACCTGTGGGAGTTCATCCACCCATACGCCCTTTTTTTATTCCAACATCCTCTTTAGGGTATTCTTTATGGTCTTGTTCACGGCTTCCACCTACCCATTTGCTTGTGGATGATGCGGAGACGAAAATAATTTGTTAATTCCCAAATCGTCGTACAATTCATCAATACTTCTGTTTTTGAACTGTTTTGCATTATCACTAACCAATTAGTGCGGTATTCCAAACCTGCATATAATATTCTTCCAAATGAACTTGGTGGTGTTGGCCTCAGTAATCCTCATCAGGGGTTCCGCTTCGACCCACTTAGTGAAGTAATCAATCGCCACTATTGCAAAACAATTGTTACCAGCACCTCTGGGCATATGACCAATAATATCAACTCCCCACTTCGTGAAAGGCCAGGGGCTAGTTACCACAATCAATTTGTGATGCGGCTGATGCGGTATGGTTGCATGCCTCTGACATTTATCGCACTTGCGGACGAAGTTATGGGAATCCTTTCGCATAGTTGGCCAAAAATATCCCTGTTTGAGGGCTTTCCGAGCCAGTGATAACGCCCCAGCGTTGGTTGCCTCATATGCCCTCATGAATTTCTTTCATTATATACTGTCCTTCCTCCGGCCCAACACATCGCAGCAAAGGAGAAGTGTAGCTCCGTTTATAAAGCAGATCATCCAAGAGTACAAAATTTGCGACGTATCTCTGCAATTTTCGAGCTGCTTCCGGCTCGACTGGTATGGTTAGATGCTTCAAGTATGCCAGTATAGGACTCATCCAAGATCTTTCTTCTTCTATTGCCAAAATCTCCGTTCCTAGTTCAATGGAAGAGATCGGCAAATGCTCAATTAGAACCATATTGTGGAGCTCGGAATCATTACTGCTTGCTAGTTTAGATAAAGCATCTGCATTGGAATTCTCAGTTCTGGGAATATGATGTAACTCCATTTTTCCGAAGTGCACGGCTAAATCTTTCACTTTCTTCAAGTAGGCAACCATGGTTGACTCTTTGGCAGAAAATTGTCCGTTAAACTGGCTCGCAACAAGCTATGAATCACTATTTGCCACTACAGACTTAATCTTTAGAGCTTTTGCAAGCCTTAGTCCGGCTAAGAGCGCCCGTACTCTGCAACATTGTTTAAGGCTTTAAAGCCAAAGCGGATCGCACTGTGAAGCTTGTATCCTTCTGGATTCACTAGTAGTATTCCTGCCCCGGATCTTCCTTCAGCCGAGGACCCATCAACGAACAATTTCCACTCAAGGCTATCACCCGGGTTATCAATCATCTCTACCTCGGGCGGATGCGTGAACTCAACTATGAAATCTGCTAATGCTTGTCCTTTTATGGCTGTCCGAGGCACATAATGCAGGTCGTACTAGCTAATTTCTATCGTCTATTTCATTAATCTTCTTGATACATCTGGTTTCTGTAATACCTGTCTCATAGGAAAGTTTGTGAGTACACGGATGGAATGCGACTGAAAGTAGGGCGGAGCTTGCGAGCCGCTGTGACCAATGCTAGAGCAAGTTTTTCCATGTCTGGGTATCATGTTTCTGCATCCAGCATGGTTTTGCTTACATAATACATCGGAAGCTGATTCTCGTTCTCCTCTCTGATAAATACTGAGCTAACAGCTTCCTTTGATACGGCTAAATACAGAGAAAGCGACTCGCCGACCTTGGGTTTAGACAATAGGGGGGCTTTCTGCAGGAATGATTTCAGGTCGGAAAAAGCTTGCTCACATTCCGGGATCCATTGAAATCATTTTCCTCCCTTCAAGACTTTAAAAAATGGCAAGCATTTGTCAGTGGACTTAGAAACGAACCGACTTAAGGCTGCAATTCTTCCCGTTAAGCCTTGCACTTCTTTTGGGCTCCGTGAAGAGCGCATGTCTAGTAAAGCTTTGATCTTATCTGGATTTTCTTCAATTCCTCTCCGGTTCACCATGAATCCAAGAAATTTTCCAAAAGCACATTTCGCGGGATTGAGCTTCATCCGATATTTCCTCAAAATGTCAAAGGCCTATGACTGATGGCGGACATGCTATGTGGCGACCATACTTTTGACTAGCATTTCATCGACATATACTTCCATGGTGTTTCCCAACTATTCTGAAAACATACGATTTACCAACCTTTGGTAGGTGGCTCCGACATTCTTTAAACCAAACGACATGGCTTTATAACAATAGAGTCCCCTATCCGTGATAAACGAAGTGTGCTCCTCATCCGATTCATGCTTGGGGATTTGATTGTATCCAGAGTATGCATCCATAAAACTCAGCATCTCATGTCCCGCTGCAGAATAGACTAATTGATCAATTCGAGGCAGGGGAAACTGTCTTTAGGGCAGGCCTGGTTTAAATTCAAGAAATCAATACATACTCTCAATTTCCCATTCTGCTTCGGAACCAAAACAGGGTTTGACACCCACTTTGGATACCGGGATTCTCTGATAAAGTCATTTTTCAATAGCTTCGTCGCCTCTTCTTTCAAGGCCTCATATTTATCACAACTCATCGGCCTCCTCTTTTTCCTGTGCCCAGGACTTCTTGGGTCAAGTTGGAGTCTGTGACAGGCTACTTTAGGATCAATTCCAATCATGTCATCATGTTTCCACGCGAATACGTCGAGATTTTCAAGTAAGAAGCTTTTCAGCTGATCTTTGTATCCAACCGGCGAATCTAATCCAATCTGCAACTCCTTGATTGGATCAAGTGGATCAACACCAAAACATTCCATCCTTTCAGCTGGGGTAGAGCAATTGTCTCCGGTCATTCTTGGATCTAGATCTGCTAGATCCTCTTCCGGCGTCATTGTAACATCTTCACTTTCTGAGGGCCCTTCACCCCAATCTTTCAGGGTCTGGAGCAGCCTCAGCCATTGCTACATCACTAATCATGTTCAAGCTCCGATGTTGAAATTTTCGAATAGCGTTTGTGTAACAGGCCTGTGATTCAGTTTGGCCCCCCCTGACAGTTGCTACACCATGCTCCGTGGGGAACTTCATGCAAATGTACTTCGTATGGGTTGCAGTCCCCAAGTAAATGAGACCCGGCCTCCCAATTGAGCCGTGATAAGAGGAAATTTTGTCTACAATTAAGAACTCCATGGGGATCCTGGAGAAAGTTGGTGCTTGCCCTACCTCAATCATAATGGTTGTGGATCACTGGGAGTTATGTTTGCCCTTCCCGTTAAGCCTTGCACTTCTTTTGGGCTCCGTGAAGAGCGCATGTCTAGTAAAGCTTTGATCTTATCTGGATTTTCTTCAATTCCTCTCCGGTTCACCATGAATCCAAGAAATTTTCCAAAAGCACATTTCGCGGGATTGAGCTTCATCCGATATTTCCTCAAAATGTCAAAGGCCTCTGACTGATGGCGGACATGCTATGTGGCGACCATACTTTTGACTAGCATTTCATCGACATATACTTCCATGGTGTTTCCCAACTATTCTGAAAACATACGATTTACCAACCTTTGGTAGGTGGCTCCGACATTATTTAAACCAAACGACATGGCTTTATAACAATAGAGTCCCCTATCCGTGATAAACGAAGTGTGCTCCTCATCCGATTCATGCTTGGGGATTTGATTGTATCCAGAGTATGCATCCATAAAACTCAGCATCTCATGTCCCGCTGCAGAATAGACTAATTGATCAATTCGAGGCAGGGGAAACTGTCTTTAGGGCAGGCCTGGTTTAAATTCAAGAAATCAATACATACTCTCAATTTCCCATTCTGCTTCGGAACCAAAACAGGGTTTGACACCCACTTTGGATACCGGGATTCTCTGATAAAGTCATTTTTCAATAGCTTCGTCGCCTCTTCTTTCAAGGCCTCATATTTATCACAACTCATCGGCCTCCTCTTTTTCCTGTGCCCAGGACTTCTTGGGTCAAGTTGGAGTCTGTGACAGGCTACTTTAGGATCAATTCCAATCATGTCATCATGTTTCCACGCGAATACGTCGAGATTTTCAAGTAAGAAGCTTTTCAGCTGATCTTTGTATCCAACCGGCGAATCTAATCCAATCTGCAACTCCTTGATTGGATCAAGTGGATCAACACCAAAACATTCCATCCTTTCAGCTGGGGTAGAGCAATTGTCTCCGGTCATTCTTGGATCTAGATCTGCTAGATCCTCTTCCGGCGTCATTGTAACATCTTCACTTTCTGAGGGCCCTTCACCCCAATCTTTCAGGGTCTGGAGCAGCCTCAGCCATTGCTACATCACTAATCATGTTCAAGCTCCGATGTTGAAATTTTCGAATAGCGTTTGTGTAACAGGCCTGTGATTCAGTTTGGCCCCCCCTGACAGTTGCTACACCATGCTCCGTGGGGAACTTCATGCAAATGTACTTCGTATGGGTTGCAGTCCCCAAGTAAATGAGACCCGGCCTCCCAATTGAGCCGTGATAAGAGGAAATTTTGTCTACAATTAAGAACTCCATGGGGATCCTGGAGAAAGTTGGTGCTTGCCCTACCTCAATCATAATGGTTGTGGATCACTGGGAGTTATGTTTGCCCTTCCCGTTAAGCCTTGCACTTCTTTTGGGCTCCGTGAAGAGCGCATGTCTAGTAAAGCTTTGATCTTATCTGGATTTTCTTCAATTCCTCTCCGGTTCACCATGAATCCAAGAAATTTTCCAAAAGCACATTTCGCGGGATTGAGCTTCATCCGATATTTCCTCAAAATGTCAAAGGCCTCTGACTGATGGCGGACATGCTATGTGGCGACCATACTTTTGACTAGCATTTCATCGACATATACTTCCATGGTGTTTCCCAACTATTCTGAAAACATACGATTTACCAACCTTTGGTAGGTGGCTCCGACATTCTTTAAACCAAACGACATGGCTTTATAACAATAGAGTCCCCTATCCGTGATAAACGAAGTGTGCTCCTCATCCGATTCATGCTTGGGGATTTGATTGTATCCAGAGTATGCATCCATAAAACTCAGCATCTCATGTCCCGCTGCAGAATAGACTAATTGATCAATTCGAGGCAGGGGAAACTTTCTTTAGGGCAGGCCTGGTTTAAATTCAAGAAATCAATACATACTCTCAATTTCCCATTCTGCTTCGGAACCAAAACAGGGTTTGACACCCACTTTGGATACCGGGATTCTCTGATAAAGTCATTTTTCAATAGCTTCGTCGCCTCTTCTTTCAAGGCCTCATATTTATCACAACTCATCGGCCTCCTCTTTTTCCTGTGCCCAGGACTTCTTGGGTCAAGTTGGAGTCTGTGACAGGCTACTTTAGGATCAATTCCAATCATGTCATCATGTTTCCACGCGAATACGTCGAGATTTTCAAGTAAGAAGCTTTTCAGCTGATCTTTGTATCCAACCGGCGAATCTAATCCAATCTGCAACTCCTTGATTGGATCAAGTGGATCAACACCAAAACATTCCATCCTTTCAGCTGGGGTAGAGCAATTGTCTCCGGTCATTCTTGGATCTAGATCTGCTAGATCCTCTTCCGGCGTCATTGTAACATCTTCACTTTCTGAGGGCCCTTCACCCCAATCTTTCAGGGTCTGGAGCAGCCTCAGCCATTGCTACATCACTAATCATGTTCAAGCTCCGATGTTGGAATTTTCGAATAGCGTTTGTGTAACAGGCCTGTGATTCAGTTTGGCCCCCCCTGACAGTTGCTACACCATGCTCCGTGGGGAACTTCATGCAAATGTACTTCGTATGGGTTGCAGTCCCCAAGTAAATGAGACCCGGCCTCCCAATTGAGCCGTGATAAGAGGAAATTTTGTCTACAATTAAGAACTCCATGGGGATCCTGGAGAAAGTTGGTGCTTGCCCTACCTCAATCATAATGGTTGTGGATCACTGGGAGTTATGTTGTCCCCAGTGAATCCATATATTGGATCTGAGACTGGAATGAGTGGGGTGCTAATCCCCATTTTATCAAAAGTTGCTCCATAAATCACGTTTATCGAGGCACCATCATCCACCAACATTCGTAATAATCCATTCCGAGCTACCACTACCAGGATAACCAATGCATCATTATGAGGGAAATGTACCCCAATAGCGTGATACTGGGTAAATGTGATAGATTTCGTCCGAGGCATCCCTGCAGGATGTGAATGGATGTGATAATTCACGTTGGCGGGCTGCTTGGCCTCTCTGATATACCGCTTCTGGGAGTTATTTGTGCTTCCACCTGGATGGGGGCCTCCCAATATCCTGTCGATTTCGCGAATCGACGGATCATTTGTAGGCATAGGTGGTTCTCTCGTATTTTTAGCATGTTCCGGGGAGTTATCCAAATCCTTGCCCCTGTCTCTTTGACGACCGTCAATCCTTTCTTTCGTTGGGTTCTTCCATGGTGCTCTCCTGTCAGCTCGATTAAACTTTTGGTTACCTGGCCTTTGCGTTTTTCCTTTTTCGGGAAAGAAATCGCCTCCCCTCCTTCCATGTGTCTTTTGGTCCGCCAACATGTGGATTTCCCTACAATCTTCCGTTGCATGGCCATAATACCTGTGGTACGCGCAATAAGCCCCAATCATAGGCTGTTTTACACTTCGGACACCTTCCATTCTTCCATGAGCTGTGGGAGGATTCGAGGCGGGAGCATTTGAGTGCAAGTTGAGGATAGCCTCCGTGATCTCCACCGCATAAATAGACCCGGTTCTCGGAAATGGACGTGGCCCGCCGCTTCGGTTACTGCCGAACCTATCCTTATTACCTCCTTTCCTATGGTTCGCTTCATTGGGGTACCCAAGATTGTATCTCCCTTAAGGATGGTTATCTCTGGCCCTAGCCATCTCTTCTGAGACGATCTCCTCCTTCATCAGATCTACTAGGGCATTGTAATCCCTTGGTTTTATACTTCAAACATCCCTCCAAAACATGCTCGTCATGTCTAGACCTCCTTTTAATGCAGAAAACATCTCTGCCTCGGTGATGTTTTCACAAATGTGCATTTCTTCAGTAAACCGAGCTAGGTAGCTTTTCAAAGATTCCTCCCTTCCTTTCCTTAAGTCCTGAAGGCGTTGGAGTGGGAGCTGGCCGGGCCTGGAGGAAACAAAGTCATTTTTTAAGGCTGCCATCAAATCTCTCCAACTGTGGATGCTACCAGGAGGGAGTTTCTTATACCATCGTATTGCACTTCCCTCAAGGGTTAAAGTGAATGCTTTGCACTTCAGTGTCAGAGTGGCTCCGGCTATTTCCATGCTAGCGCGATAATTTAATAGGTGATCATCAGGGTCACCTCGGCCAGAATACTTTGTTATTTCTAGTATTTCAAAGTCATGGGGCACCGGGCACTTTCGGATGCCCTCCGTAAAGGGGTTTATTTCCTCTTCATCGTACAGTTCATATGACGGTATTCATTGTTCTCACCGCGGTCGAAATTCATCGAATTATGGTACAGGTCGTAGGGCGGTTGAATGTAATCCTGCCCCCGTGCTGGCAAAACTAGGCTGTAATTTGGCCTTTGAAAGTTTGGAAGGCCACCATTAGATTGGGTATGAGCTGCTTCTGCTCTTCTCTCCCGCCTATTTCTAGGCTCATGTGTGGGGCTCACTTCTTCCTCTCGTGTCATACCTATCTCTAGGCATTTGGCTCCAGGAAAGGGCTTCTTTAGCCCGTCTCTCCCGCCTATTTCTAGGCTCAGCTGCACTATGCTGACCTTGGTCAGTTCGGCCCCCTCACTTACCCTTGAATAATCCCCCTATTCGGCTAAAAACACTGCCAGACTTTGAGGGCGAAGCCTCCCTATGGTTAATAGGGGGTATGCCTTGTTCTCTTGGCACTTCATGTACCGAGTCTTCTTTGTTGAAGGGAACAGATTCCACCTCGTCATATGCCTGTGGATCTTGATAGTAATACGAGGCAGTGGCCGCATCAGATGGTGAGTAATGTGGCTGTGAGTACTGAGGGGGCACCATGGGTTCGTTTATAACATACCCCCTAGCCATATAGGCATTCATTGCAGCAGTTTGTTCTATTTGCTCTGGGCTGCCATGCGAGTAATATCTCGCAGCATGCGGCGATTTCGGTGCCGGCGTAGAGGGTTGTATTGGGCCACCCCCTCATTTGTGTTCTCACGAGGTCTCTGGGGAGCCTCCTCCTCGCTGTGTTGTTCATCTATGCTCCTTCGAGGGTTATCACTTTCATTCATGTCCATAGAAGTTGCTTGGTTCTATCTTTTCTTTCAAGGATAGGTAAACTTTTATCTCAAAGCTTCAAGCCTTTTTCAAGGTTAATAAACTTATATTTCAAAGTTTCAAAGATTTAAGCCTTTTTCAAAGTTAGTAAACTTATATTTCAAAGTTTCAAGCCTTTTTCAAGGGGTTCTTGTAGTTCTTTGCTCTTTTGCAAGAGATTACTCGCCCCTTTTCAGGGTTTTTTTTGTGTAACTTTTTACCATGTGTTTTAGTGGTTAGCAGTATGGTTTCTCACAGACGGTGCCAAAATGTTGACCACAAAATCCGACTGGACCTTGGACTAGCATGTCTCAGCTCCTCCCTCTTGAACATGTGAATCTCCTGCGCACTGTGACAAACAATCAGTTTGCAAAGAGGACCGAGGTGGCTCCCATTTGCACTCCGATGCAAAAGTCAGTACTCATTTCAAGCGAATATAAAGTGGGTGCGGGAAATATAAGTGTGTAAAAGAGAGAAAAAGGAGTGAGAGTAAGAATATTTTGTTAAGAGTATGTGATTGCTAACCCCTTATTTGGTGGAGAGAGTGTTCTATTTATAGGAGAAATTATGGTTTTTGATGGCTACACGTGGTGGATTTTACACGTTTATTTACCCTGACCATTGGAGAGGAGGATCTTACTTTCTTGCAGTAATCATTGTTACGTTTGGTAGGGGATGGGCGCCTGTCACATTCTTGATAAAGGTAATGTCACGTCAAGCCACAGTCAACTGGGGAGAGTCGCACATCCCTGACACCGTCCGTTGTCCCATCACTCATTCGAGGCGTTACCATAGAGTACCTCGACTAGATGTAAACCAGTTTGGCTAAAGAGGTTCATGTGTTATTCCACCTCGGCAGTTGGCCCAAGGAGATACCCTAAGCTTTAGTCATGGGTCCTTGCTGGTGATTCATTAGGCTCCTTTTTGGGCACGGTCTCAACAGAGTTCAAGATAATACTAGTAATATATGGTCCAGAGAGATAGACATACTTCTCAGAGGATTAAAACAACAAAATAATCAGAAAAAGTGGGAAAAGATAAGAAATACTATCAGATATCATCAGTACGAGCAACAACGATATCTGATTTGGTTATAAGAAAATACTGAGATAAGATTCACATGATTAGTCTTGAGAAATTTTGATCCAAATAATCCTAATTAATTTATAAACACTTCACAAGCATCCACTTCTAGTGATTGTGTTAAATTATATTTAGATGATAAAAATATTTCGTTTTTATTAACTGTTGCTAAAAATATTTGAAGATATATTTTCTATTGCCCAATCTAAATTAGAAGAAATATATAAAGATATTAATTATGCTTGCCTAAATAATATAGATTTCAACTCTGTAGAAATTTCTAAAAATATAGATACAGCCCATAAAATCGTTAACAAACTAAAAAATTTTGAAGAAGAAGTTTTAGAAAGGATAATACTAGATTTTAAAGAATCATAAGTGAAAGATGCATGGAGAGGCAGGCACATTGGAACATTTATTTTCTTTTAAAAATCAAGCACGTGTTCGGTAAAAGTTAAAAATGGTTTATAAACATGTTTATAAATTACACATTTTTTTGAATTATTTTTTAATCACACATATTTTTTCTTTTTAATTTTCAACCACTGCTTTTTACATCAAAATCATTAATACATCAATTTATAAACCTAATAGTGTTACCAAAAGGAGGCAAAATTCGAGAAGAAAGAGTCATTTTGCCCACTCGTCATTTGACAGGTGAGTATTGGATGCCGGGCTCGGTGGACTCGTCGACACCCATATAGAGGGTGAAAAATGCCCATGGGAATTTATAAAATTTCCCAGAGAAGAAAAACCTAATTGTACCCATTCCTCCAAGCCAACCATTGACTATAAACTCTGTTTGATAAATTATTTATAAACGGTTATTTATAATATTTCTTATAAATGCGATGCGTCAATATTTTGTTTGTCCATTTATTTGAAAAGCAAAAAGTGGTGAACGAGAATATTTAATCAGTTGAAATTGTTGACTTTTTTAAAAAATAAATAAATAACCAATAAGATGTTTTCTTGTGATCTTTATAAACAATTTTTGCAAAATTGAGGTTAGTTTTCACATGACTTTCGCGTGACGCACTCCAATGAAGAAAAATAAGGTGGCATGAATAGTCACATTAACATGCACTCTCTACTTTATTAGGGGATCAAATATTGTGAACCTTAAATTTTGTCGTCTTTTTCTCATGAGAAGGACAAAATGACACCACCTACTTGCCTTCACGTGTCAATATCATGCATACAGATCAACAAATGAGGATTGATATTTTGTAGATGAGTCACGCGATATTAGTCGGTAAAGTGACGAAAATTATTTGGATAAATATGTCTGCACAGTCACATATGGCATGACAAATGGTGATGTGACTATTTTGTATAATTGTTAATTTTGAAGATGATGTAATGTGTAAAAAAATAGATATAGAGACCATTTGATAACGAAAATTTTTTTACCTCAATTTTCAAACTCAATCGCAATCATCAATTATTAATCAAGCTCACTGTTTTTTACTTTTCAAACTTTTTAAAACTACACATCTATAATTAAAAAAAAAATCACAAAAACCAAAACTTAAAAGCCTACATAGGAACCTTCAGTACCTAGTCATCATCCGAACTCATCACTCTGAACATATGTCGGAGCCCTAAAAATGTCTTTCATCACATTTGGCGTCGAATTGGTATATCGGTGTCCACACTCCGAAAATGTGACAATACTGGTCAGTATGTCAGAAAGATATGACCCGTATACAAGAAACAACTTCAGCAACAATGTCCTCTATAAACAGATCATATTTGCCTAAATAAAGGTTAGGGACCTGCCATGTGTAAAGAGTAACGCGTGTTACAATCTTAAGCAACAATGTCCTCTATAAACAGATCATATTTGCCTCCAAAAAGGGTTAGTAACAAAATACACATAATTTCACTCACATTTCTTTTTTCTATACACTTATATTTCATGCATCCAATTTTATTTGCTCACAATGAGCCCTGACATGAACATCGAAGTGTGCAAGCAAGAGCCATCGGCACCCGTTGCACATTGACAATTTGTCCAAATGCACAAGAAGTCCACGTATACGTGAGGGGAGAGTTGGAATTGAGACGTGTTGATCTAATATTCTACAAGATTTTTGGTCAACAATGTTGAAGAATGACAGAGTTTTTCTCATTAATCAAATTCAAGGTTTCGAATGATATTCACTAGTGCAACATAAATCTTCTAACTTGTCGATACAACATTCAATGTGTCTTAGTTAAAGGTTGATAGTAAAACTTCACAACATGAATTATAATATTTCTTTGTTCATATATATACCATGATTCATGAAAATTTTTGAAACTGAACAAAAATATTGAAGTGGTGCAGTTCAATAATTATCATAGTCCGGAAGAAAATCAATCAAATACTGTACATTACAAGTAGGGTGTTGTATTTTTTGTATACGTAATTGAAACACAAAAATTGTAACCTTTGGCTTTACGCACCATTATATATTATATATTTCAAAGATAAAATGCATACTTTTCTGGTTATTATTAGTCAATTATGGAGATTTATACAGGCACGTGTCGAATAAATGCATCTTGGTGAAAGAATTCACGTGGAAAAATAGCAGTAGTTGGTGGGCAGCACATGGGATCCCATACGTTAAAATGTCTGCATTTCTTAAAACTGCAAAAATGATGGATCCAAACATCGTTTCCAAGAAATGTTTGACGCATTTGATTTTTTTATTTTTTTATCGTACTTGACGCATTTGATCAATACACATCAGGACACGTAAATAATGAAATATTTTTCAAGATAAAATATAATTAAGAAAATATTTAAAAATTATTGTTTATGATTAAAAAATAGTTTTGAGAAATATATTTTTTATAAACAAGTTTAATATACAGATGTTAGTCTCGGGACCTTAGTAAACTACCAACTTATCACAAAATAATGATATTATTATTGAATATATCAATTTTTAGAATTCGAATTATTGATTGTATTTAGGGTAATAAGCACAAATGGTCCACAAACTTTAGATTTCTTGCGAAAATGATCATCAACGTTTAGATTTTTGCATTTATACCCTCAGAATCACCAAACGTTGCAAAAATGGTCCATGCCGTTAGATTCCATTAGTTTTTTCCGTTAAAAACGTGTAAATAGTACAAATGATCCCTAACATTTGAGTTTTTTACGATAATAGTCCCTAACATATTAAGGTCACGTTTGTCATTTTTAGTTTGTAACTTCCAAACGTTTGGCATATTTAGTCCCTAACATATTAAGTCCTTATACGTTTGGCATATTTAGTCCATAACATATTAAACCTCTATTTGAAACCAATTATTTCAAATAATATGATTTGTAATTGTAATTTTTTGAATAATTTGTTGTTAAAAAATTGAATTTATTTGTAAATTATTTTATTGATAGAATGTGTAGTTAAAAACTAGTTTTAAAAAATAAAATTTATTCTAAATTTCTAAAATGCACAATAAAATATTTAACAAAAATTCACCGCTTCAACCTATTGGAAAAAAAAAATAATGAATCCATGGAATATAAACAAACAAATACATTGGACATTATTTTAGAAATTGAATAAAAAATATATTTTTATAAATTCTATTTTCGATTTTGAGAACTGATCAATATCAATTTTCGAAATTTCATTTTTTTAAAAAACTCATTTTCTTCCACACGTTCTATTAATATATTTTTTTTAATTTATAATTAAATTAAAAAATACGTTTTAATCAAAATTCTCCAAACTTACTTTTCAAATCGATCGATTCTCAAAATCGAAAATCAAAATCGAAAGTAGAATTGATAAAAACATATTTGTTATTCAATTTCTAAAATAATGTCCAATGTATTTGTTTGTTTATATTCCATAAATTTATTATTTTTTTTATCAATAAGTTGAAATGTTAATGCGGTGAATTTTTGTTAAATATTTTACTGTGCGCTTTAAAAATCTAGAATAGACTTTATTTTTAAAATTCGTTTTCAACACACATTCTATCAATAAAATAATCTAGAAATAAATTCAATTTTTTTCTTTTACTTTTTAACCATAAATTCTTTAAAAATTACAATTACAAACCATATTATTTAAAACGTAATTTTTTTTTTAAATTTATGCATAAATTAAAAAATAAATATTAGTAGAACGTGTGGAAGAAAATGAGTTTTGAAAAAAAAAATGAAATTTCGAAAATCAATATTGATCAGTTCTCAAAATCGAAAATAGAATTGATAAAAACATATTGTTTATTCACTTTCTAAAATAATGTCCAATGTATTTGTTTGTTTATGTTCCATGGATTCATTATTTTTTTTTTCCAATAGATTGAAGCGGTGAATTTTTGTTAAATATTTTATTGTGCATTTTAGAAATTCAGAATAAATTTTATTTTTTAAAACTCGTTTTTAACCACACATTTTATCAATAAATTAATTTACAAATAAATTCAATTTTTTTAACAACAAATTCTTCAAAAAATTATAATTAGAAATCATATTATTTGAAATAATTGGTTTCAAATAGGGGTTTAATATGTTAGAGACTGAATATGCCAAACGTATAGGACTTAATATGTTAGAGACTAAATACGTCAAACGTTCGGAGGTTACAAATTAAAAAGGCCAAACGTGACCTTAATATATTATGGACTATTATCGTAAAAAACTCAGAGGTTAGGGACCATTTGTGTTATTTACACGTTTTTAACGGAAAAAACTAATGAAATCTAACGGTGGGGACCATTTTCGCAACGTTTGGTGATTCTGAGGGTATAAATGCAAAAATCTAAACGTTGGGGACCATTTTCGCAAGAAACCTAAAGATTGGGGACCATTTGTGCTTATTACTCATTGTATTTATATAACCTTTAATTTAATAAGAGATCGCAATCGCTTAATAAAAAAAAAATGTATATATCTAGACTTACATTAATTTTTTATTTAACATGCCTACGAGTTCATGACGAATTGACAACGTATTTCAATTGGGGATTTGATACTCCATTAATTTTGTCAAAGTTTATCTTTGATTTATAACATTTGACAATCTAGAGGGGATATGTGATTGATATTATTTTTTAAAAAAATAATTAAAAAAAATCTTAAATTGAGTCATATTAATGATTCAAACTTATATGACAAGCTCTGATTATTATCCACCAATCACGTGCCTACCACTCTCCAGATAGAGAAAACACGAGATTTTTACTTGTATGATAATTAACATGCCCAAAATTATCCAATTACGGGTAAAATTGGTAGCTAAATCAATGGATTAATAAAAAGGATAAAGGTCACATAATAATTTCAAAATAGTAATTACCCCAAAAATAAGCAGTAAAATTCCTTTCAAAATAAATAAATAAGCAGTAAAATAATCATGATTGAAATCCATGAATAAGATTATAAAAATTTCTTCTGTTTTCTTTTATCTTCTGGCCCCTACTTTTTTCATCTATAATCAATACTAATTTATGAAGACGTTGAATTGTGCAAATTAAATATTTAATTTATTTTAATTCTTTGACTTATTCAATTAATTAATGCCAAACTTAGTGACAGAGAATTAAATGGGGATTAAAAGTCAAAATGAAGTTTAATTATAATATGAAAAAATAACAATTGTTTGGAGTAGGGCATAACAATACCATCCTTCCTCCAAATCAATATTATCTACAAACTAGTACCACACCCCTATATTGTACGGTAGAACAATATGTAATAATTTTACTGAAAAAATCATTGCAAAATAGGAAAAAATTGAACACATAATTTACTTTGATTAATGATACAGACTATCAACGAATGTTCAAAATAGAAATAAATTACAATTCTCATTAATTTTGGAAAACATCTTTAAATAATACATTATTTCTATAGTTTGTAGTTGTTCACACTCGTATGTAGAGTTGTCAAGACGGACGGACAGGCCAACCAGACTCGTGTAAATCGGTCCGGGTCTATACGAGACCGCGGACTGACCTGTGCGGGCGGTTCACGGTTCAAGAAGTTGTGAACCACGAGTTTCGCAAGTCAAACCTTCGCAGACAGCAATTAACCCGCTGGCCCGTGAAAAAAAAATTTATTTTTATTAAATATAATAACATTGAAAATCTCTTACTATAAATACATTTAGCATTTAATTATTATTTGTTTATGTTTTATTTAAATTTGCAAATTTAGAAGTAATTCATGTAATATAAAATATAAATTTAAATTCTATGTAAATGTTTTATAGTATAAATATGAATTTATCATTTTAATCATTTTGCATTTGAAAATTTGACAAAAAAAATGCTAAAAATATGAAAAAAATATATGTTTTTATTCATACGAGTCAAATCAGAACGAACCGCAACCCCTATAGGCTCGACCTGGATGGACCAACGGGCGGGCTTGAATTGTAGTTCGAAATTTGTAGGCTGACATGGAACTCGTATCGGGCAGACTTTTTTTCAAGCGGGCGTTACCAAGGTTTTATGTTGGCGGGTTGATCCGGCTCGGACCACCAGGATTGACACCTCTACAGTATGATACACGAAAGTTGCTATAAACAAAAACATATTTAAATAATTGCTCAAATTTAAATTAAATAATATAATTTTTCAAATATATGTTGTATGTAATAAATAAAAATTTTCGTCCAAATATTTTTTACTAATGTTAATAGATATAATAACCCTCAAAATATTATAATTTACATAAAATAAAGTAACTGTAACAAATTAAATATATGTAGTCCTATATATAAATAAATGTAACAAATTAAGCAATATTGACGATGCACGCAAGTGAAAATTAATCTCAAGATTTGTGGTGCAGGAACGTAGAATTTAACTCAAAAGATCCTTCGCGTGATTAATAATTTTTAATTTTTAAATGCGATACATTTAATTGAACATAATTAAATGCATATTTAATTATATGTCAATAAAAAAATCAGATATTTAATTTGATGAGAAAAAATCAGAACATAAATTAATCATTTATAACTAAAATGAATTTATTTAACTAATTATAGATAATATTATAGGATTTAAATGATATAATTTAAAATGAATTAGATAATGGGGAAACATATAAAATATAAAATAAAACTTTACTTTTAATTTTGATATGATTTTACGGATAATATATTTACAATTTGCTCTCACTTGTTAGCTTGCATTAAACTTCTCACTGTGAATATGTGATCTTTAATTTGACACACATATTATATATTTTTCGATTTCAAAATAATACAGTAATTATTAAAAGAATAATAATAAAATAGAAAAAACAACATTTTGATGTTATTAATAACATAACACGGATGTCAATGCAATTAATGACACATGTAAAATAATAATTTTTAAAATACATAATATACTATTTTTTAGCAAAAAAAAAAAAAAAAATTGATGGGAAACTATGTGTGTGTTTTGGTGACAGCTATTCTACTTTAATATATAAAAATATATTAAGATAAGATATTAAAATTAAGATAAGATTAAGATGAATTAGATATTGAGGAAAAATAAAAAATATATAAAATAAAACTTTAATTTTAATTTTTGATGTAATTTTACGGATAATATATTTACAATTTGTTCTCACTTGTTAGCTTGCATTAAACTTCTCACCGTGATCTTTAATTTGACACTCATATTATATATTTTTCAATTTCAAAACAATATAATAAGTATTAAAAGAATAATAATAAAATAGAAAAAATAAAATTTTTATGCTATTAATAGCATAACACGAATGTCAATGCAATTAATGACACATATAAAATAATTATTGCTAAAATATTTAATATACTATTTTTTAGCATGAAAATTTTTTTGGCAAAAAATTATGTATATATTTTAGTGACGGCTATTCTACTGTTATATAAATTAAGAATAAGAATTAAGATTAAGATTTTGGCTAGTGGGGTGTGCATCGATTTTATTCATGGAAATTTAAAGGTCAACTCACTCCAAATGAGTAAAAGGATATTTCATTTATAATAGCATCAAATATTTTACAAATACTAGATACTATTTATTTTAAAGAGTAAATATTTAATATAAACTTCAAGGGTAAAGTGAACAAATTAATATCCAATATATTTTCGGATTTGTGGCGCACAATAACTCACAAAGTGACAATGTGTTTGTACGAATATGTTTAGAAGCATATTAACAAGAGGTATACAAGAGGAACAATCCTCTTAGCAAAGTCAAATTTACCTATGGATGTAGTTATTTGAAAAAGTTTAAAAGACTAACAAAATTAAACTTAATACTAGACTGAGGATGAGATTGTTAGGAATGAGGTAGTAAGGTCATTTCCGGAACTCTAAAATGCAGTCAGCTTTACACTAAAATACAGTTTCTCTTACTCTATCTTTATAACTCATCTCCAATTCAAAACTTTAGGTGGCGTTCTGTTTGTATTTTATTTTGTATTTTCATTTTCGAAAATGTTTTGTGTTTTGTGTTTTCATTTTTGTTTTCAAATTTGCTGAAAATGCGTTTGGTTTGTCATTTCTGACAACTGTTTTTGAAAATGAAAAGCTGGAAAACACGTTCTATTTGAAATTTTGCAGAACACTATTTAAACTATTTTTAATTAATTTGCTTGCAGAATACTACTAACTCCAACTCAAATTTCCTTTCACAATACACTAAAAATATGGTTACATGCAACACACTAATGTGAGTATTAAGAGTCTATATTAACACAGCTTGGTCAGGTTCGAAACTTGAGAAAGCTCTATTTCTATTAAAATCCAGAAAATGCAAGTTCTTTCAAAACCATCAGAGTCCATTTATCATTGCATTTTTTGAAATATAACAAGAAGAATTCTCATTTAATTTTTTTTTTTTTTTTTTTTTTTGTAATGTTGATATTGAATTCAATAAAACTTTATTTAAACTAAGTCCCAAGTTAGGATAATTCTCAAAAAAAAAAAAAAAAAAAAAAAAAATTTATTTATTTAGGCTTAGTTCCAAGCTAGGATAATTCTAAAAAAAATAATAAAAATAAAAAAATTTATATTAAGCTTAGTTCTAAGTTAAGATATAAAATAAAATAAAAAAAAAATTTTATTCCCAAAACGCGTTTTTCGCGTTTTGGACATTTTTTGTCGAAATACACACAAAACGCCCAAAACGATGTTTCGGGCGTTTTCCGTTTTGTGTACAAGTTTTTTTTTTGTTTTCCAAAATGCTTTTTCGAAAATGGTAAAGAGAACGCGTTTTTAGCGTTTTCGAAAATAAAAACAGAAAACGACCTCAAAACAGTAAAGAGAACAGGGGCTTAACTTTTACACCAAATAAACATTATATAACTCATATCCAACCCAAAATTGCAAATTTCACACAAAATAGAAATAATAACAAACAACAAAAAATATAAATAAATTTAACCAAACAAAATAATAACAAAAAAATGAGCAATGAACATGAATGGAAGAAACAAATTTGGTCTTGAAAAAAAAAGGACAAAACTGGAATAAAAAAAAAAACTTCAAAAGGCACGGCATATGAACAGTGGGACGCCATATATGACGTCCCCCTGTTCACAATCTGCAAAATGCCATTCCAATTGCAGTTCGATTGGAGCAAGAAATCAACTGCAAAATGGTGTGAAACTTCATTTTAGAGGTGCGTTGGAGATACCCTAAGAAGTATAGTTTATGACACAATTGGTGAAGACATAAGGATGCTCAATTAATATTGTCGCACGTCAGGGCAAGAGCTAAAAAAAGGGGCACGTCAGGGCAAGTGAAAAGTGTGGGGGCCAATTAGGGAAGAGTCAATAATGTGGGGACGAAAAATAAAAAAAGTGAGTTAAAATGCAAAAAAATGGACCTTGCTATATGTGCTAACAATTGTACTAACGGTTAAAAGACAAAAATTTTGAATATATAATTACTGTGTTATCCTTTTAGTTATAAATCCTTTAATTTTCTGATGTTATGTCTATATCTCTAAATTTATTGTTTACATAAAATGCATAGTATATACTATTATATGTTAAAGTTTTTCCTTCAATAATTATATTTAATTCTTCAATTTTTTTCTCTAAATCACTAATTATTCTTCCTTTATTTACTATAATTCTAGTAAATTGTGAAAAATCTGTAAATGCGGGTTCTTTTATTGCATGGTCTAATAAATTATAAAATCTTCCTAAATCTTCTCTTATAGTTTCTAATTGTTTAATTATTTCTTCTCTTAAATATTTAAAGTCGTTTACTTCTGAAGGATTTAATTCTATTAAAGGTTCCGAATTCATAAATTATAAAACTAAATATTTAAATTTGAGTTACAATTCAAATTTCCTTCTAATAGTTAATTCTGGAATAGTAAAAACAAATTTTCAATATATGTAAAAACATGTAAGAGATATCATAAGAAAAATGATAAATTTAAAACTATGATGACAGTACTTGGATAATATCAATGATAAAGACGATATATAAGCAACCATAAATAATCAACAATACTTCTTTCTACTTATGGGTCCTCCACGCTTCTTTGTAAATCTGATTTTAAAAGATTTTTGACCAAATACTCTTCAATAATTTATCTAAGTATTAAACACAACTCCATAGAAGATCATTGCTGCTCGAAAGACTCACGCATTAATGGATGCTCGAAAGACTTACTCTAATACTTTCTGTTTAACACTTAAACAAACATTTCAAAGAGGTTCAGCACAATACAGTTTCGTTTCCTACTTCTGGATGTACTCTTTTAAAAAAGTTTTATAAAGAATAAACTTATGGACTCATAAATAAATAGATTATTACTAACTATTTTATGGTTTCATATGTGTGTGTGTGTGTGTGTGTGTGTGTGTGTGTGTGTGTGTGTAGTTTAGTTACTCATACCTTCTGCTAATTGTTTCTGAATTGGTTTGATGAAAGAAAATTTTAAACTTGGAATGAAAAGAAAGACAATAGATCGAGAGAATATATATTTTTAATGCTAAAAACCAATATGATTTTCGGATGCTTACAATGAAGAGAGACTCCTCCTTTTATAGTTGGTAAAAGTAAAGTTGAGGAACAAGATAATATTCCCTATCTTTTACATACTTGGCTAGGAATTAAAGTAAAAAAAGATAAGATAAGATAAGATTACAATAATTTTTACTACTTTTCTAAAGTTTCTTATGGGTCTGGACCTCCATGCCTTGAATAATTCATGTTCAGACAAGGTAGGCTTTGTCCTCGTTATATTTGACTAGGTCACCACAATTGTTACACTTGTGACTCGTTTCTACCTCCATTAGTTGATGTAGACATTCATAGGCTCCATTACTAAGATCCAAATTGATGACAAGTATATTCTCAGCATATTCTCTTAATTTCCGTAATTGACAATTAACTTGACTAATTCTTACAATGCTGTAAATTAATAATTTATCATCATTAGATTCATATACCCAAACATTAGTTTGTGTAAGGGTATCCCTTAATTCGGTGTACATGACTCTAAATCTCAATGCCCTTTTTTCTGGAATAGCTTGTATCTGTTCTTCTTTGTTAGATGACTTAATTTCTGGTTCTGAAAGAATAGTTTTGCTAGTTACTTCAAGTTTTACAATATATTCTGCCCTTAAAAATTCTTCATCGATAAATTCTGGAATGACTGAGTAAATCCTGACATAGATCTTTTTAGCTTTAATAATTCCAAAATATGTTTTAACTACTGCCTTGATAGAATTAGGTAATAATGATATTTCCTTCATATCCTTGCTAGGGTAGATACACTGGGTAAGCCCTTGATCAAACAGTCTTCTGACTGTTCTTGGTTCTACTCCTGGAAAAATAATTGCTTTATTAATTTTTTGATGGCTAATTGTCCTTAACCATTCTCCTTCTTTTGTTCTCTTGTTTAGATACTCCACATACTTCAAGAATGTCTCTAGTTTCTTCATGACTTTCTCTTTTTCTGATAGTTCCTTTGTTACAACTGTTGGTTCCTTCACAGCTTCTAAAAAATTATCTTTAGATGATTCAATAGTTTTGTCAATGACTTTGGAAGTTGAACTTTTAATAATTGATACATTAGATACTTCTTCCTCAATAGGAAGTCCTACAGATAAATTCTTCGCTGGAGAGGATTGGGATCCTCCTTTATACATTTCTTCAAGAGAATTAACCCCTGACTTGTAAAAAGCTAGTTCACTGTTAATTTGTACAATCTGCGCTATGCAAGTATTCACATGGTTGAATAGATTTGAATAGTTGATATTCATTTGACCTATGGCCAAGTTAATTTCTTCTACTTTCTTAAATAGTTCCTCCATGTCTTGATAAATAATCTGCAATAACATTGTCAGTATCCTTAATATGAATAATTTCAAAATCATAATGGCTAAGTTCTACTTGCCATCTTATTAACCTTTTATATACAATAGTTGGATCAATTTCTTTAGTTAACCAATATTTGACTTTTGTATTATCAGTTCTAATTTTGAATTTTGTAGTAACTATAAATAATTCAAACTTTTTAATAGCAGATTTTACAGCTAATAATTCTTTTTCATTTATATGATAATTAGTTTGAGTAAAACTGCAACTAGTGTATTATGCAATTCTTTCCTCATCCTCATTTGGATAAATATATTTAAGTAATGCTCCCCATGCTGTTTCGCATGCATCAGTTTCTATAATCCAATCATACTCTTTTTTGGGTAATTCTAATTCTGGTAAATCTTTACAAATGTCTTTAATTTTTTGCACTTCTTCGTCTTTGGACCATGGTGTCCATCTAGTTTTTCCTTTTAGTCTTTTTTTGTAATGGAATTAAATGTTTTGCTAAGTTAGGCACGTATTTCCTAGTTTGGTTTACAAGTCCTAAAAAGCTCTGTAATTGTATTTTATCTTTTATATAATTGTCAAACTCTTATATTTTTGTACCAATATGTTTTTTCAATTTTATTCCTTCTTGGCTTATTATAGATCCCAAAAATTCTACATTTTCTTTAGCTATCTCCATTTTTGTAGCTAATAATATAATTCCATTATTTCTTACAATGTCTATAAAAATATTAAGATGTTTCAGGTGGTCTTGTCTAATTTCAGAGTAAATAAGAACATCATCAATAGATACTGTAATAAAATGGTAGTAATCTTTAAATATTTTGTCCATGTACCTTTTAAATTCTCCTGGATTATTTTTAAATCTAAAAGACAATACATTTCATTCATAAAATCCTTGTGGTACTATAAAAGCTGTTAAATGTCTAGATTCTTCAGTTAACATAATATGATAAAATCTTGATTTTAGATCAAATTTAGAGAAATATTTCTTTCCTCTAATTTGGTTAAATAATACCTGTTGATTTGACATTAGATATTTTAATTCTTTTGTGTAAATGTTTAATCTTTTATAGTTAATAAAATACTGTAATAAAATGGTAGTAATCTTTAAATATTTTGTCCATGTACCTTTTAAATTCTCCTGAATTATTTTTAAATCTAAAAGGCAATACATTTCATTCATAAAATCCTTGTGGTACTATAAAAGCTGTTAAATGTCTAGATTCTTCAGTTAACATAATATGATAAAATCTTGATTTTAGATCAAATTTAGAGAAATATTTCTTTCCTCTAATTTGGTTAAATAATACATGTTGATTTGACATTAGATATTTTAATTCTTTTGTGTAAATGTTTAATCTTTTATAGTTAATTACCTTTCTAGATTTTCCTCTTTTTTGTTCTGAATGTTTTATTACAATGAAGGCTGGACTACTATGTTTACTTTTAGATTCTCTAACGAATTTCTTTTCTAACATTTCTTTTATGTGCATTTCAAATTCAGGTAATTCTTTTGGTGTATGTTTAATTGATTTTACACTAATAAGTTTAGTGTCATATTCTAATATAATTTCTACTATAAGTTTATTTATTTATGCTCCATTTTTCTAAAGGATTGTCTCCTGATAATTTTAATAATTTTTCTGTAATATCTCTTATTGCTATTTGATCAAAATGTTATTGTACCAGATTTATTCTATTTTTATTGGGCATAAATTGTGTTGTTTGTGTTAATTTTTGTCTATCCTCATCATGCTGAGCTGCTATATGAGACATTTTTTCTCTACGGTAAGGATCATTAATTCTTATTACTATTGCTATATGGTGATAAGGGGTAGATAAAAGTATTACTTTTTCATCAATAGTTATTGAATAATATTGTTTTATGAAATTATTTCCTAATAATATATCATCTGGCATATCATCAAATTGATATACATAAGGTATTTGTAATTCATATTTTCCTATTTGTATTTTAACATTCCTTGCTACTTTAGTTATTAGATTTGTACTTTCATCAAATCCTGCAAGTATGATTCTTTCTTCATTATCTTTTTTATTATTCCACATTTCTGGGGGTAATACATTTTCTTTAAATAAACAGGATGATAGTCCTGTATCAAACAAGGCATGATAATTTCTACTGAGATATCCATTGTAATTCATTTTAGTTAATATATAAATATGTTCTATTCCTCCTTATATTTTATTCATAATGACCTTGGTATGACTAGATTCTCATTTTGTATTGTTAATAGCATTCTATAATCTTTTATGTAATATGATTTTACTTGTTCTAAGAAGTATGTTCCTAATAATAATTATGTATTTACCTTTCTTGTATGTTCTACGTACATATTTATGATTATTTCATTTATTTTATTTATTCTTATTGGTATTTCTACATAAGTATACATGGGATGAATATTTCCAAAATAATCTTGTATTTGAATTGGATTATTTGTTACTTTAAGTTCTAGATCTCCTATTATGTTTTTTTTATATGAGATACAATTGTTACAGTATCTATTAATACTTTCTACTCTTTCCATTCTCTATTTATTCTAATTTTTATCATAACTTCAAATTGTTTTGTCTCATTTTTGTCTCATTTCTTTTAGATAGATTCATTCTTGGTATTTTTCTATATATTTTTGTCATTATTTGTTTATCTGAATCATTTCTTTTTCTATTTCAGGTAATGATCTTGTACTAGTATTTCTTCTTAGGCTAATTGATCTTCTTCCAAGTTCTATTTGTGGTTTATCCATATTTACTAATCTTATAGCATGATTAAAATCTATTTCTATATCTCTGGTATAATCATTCTTGGATTCTCTTTAGTTGGTTTGTATTCCAATAGATTTTTAAATATGGGTTCTATTATGTGTGTTTTTGTAGCATTTTTAATCTTTACTTAATGTTTACTAGTAAAAGCATATATTGTTCTAATAGTTAAACTTATAGTTTTACTTCATGGTTCCATATCTATTCCTCTTAGTCTGTAATATAATGTTAAGGCTTAATTTTTTTTGTTCTCCCATGCTTATGCTGAAGTTTGGTCTTATTATAAACTTTACTTTTTGGTATATTAAATTTTCTGTTACAATTCCTATTAGAGCATCTTGTACTGAACTTACAATTATATCATCCATAATATAGATTTCTATAGGTATATCTATTCCTTCTCTAAAATAGGCTTTTGCTATAATTTGTACAGCTCCTAAATATATGTTTTTTGTTTTTCCTTTTAATTCAGGATTCAATAGATTTATTTCTTGTCTTATAATTTCTTCATTCGTCTGAAGACTCTAATTCCTTTATAGAATTTAATACTTCACGTTCTTCTAATTCATAAATTTCTTCATCTTCAGGAGTTTCTTCCCATTATTCTTCATGTTCAATATAGGTAATAAGTTGTAATTTTCCTTTTCTATTAATAAAATATACATCATATTTTTCTTTTTATCTTTCTTGGGACATTCTGGTGATATATGTTCTACTTCTCCACATGAATAACATTTACATTTTTTAGGATTTTTAGGATATGTTCTAGTTTTGTTTTGTTTTTGCCTTAAATACATTTTATATGGTACTCTATACCTTTTAAATCTTTTATTATATGGCTTTTTATATTTATTGAATTTTTTAAATTTGTCTCTAAATTTATCTTTTCTATAATATTTCTTTTTATATATATATATATTTTCTTTGTAGATGACGTGAAATTTTATCATATTATTTGCTTGCATACATTTTTCTTTCTGTTACATTTCTATAAATTGTATTCTTACTCTTAGACTATTATTACTCAATGGTATTTCTAATTTTTCCCATTCTTTATATAATTCTAAATTCCATGGGTTTGGTAGTTTAAAGAATATTTGGTTCATAATTTCCATACCATATGTTTCCTGATTATATTCTGCCTTTTCAAAATATTCTCTAAATTCACATGCAAATTATTTAAAGTAGCACATGTCACATATTGATAGATTTTCTAATAAATATCTATTTCTTAGTTTTGAGCTAATTTTAGTATCTCTATCTATTACTAATGTATATTCTCTTTTTAATGCATCCTCATATGTACTAAGTATAGTTCCTATTTCATCTTGATCATTTCGTCTTACTTGTCATTTATAAGTTTTCGTTAAATTTTCCCACCATCTTGCGGTGGTTCCTTTAAATGTATTCTCTAACATTAATTGGAATTGTTTTCCTATTAATTCTCTAGTATAGGCCATCATAGTCATAGATTTCATCCATAATTCTAATTCATGGTCTACATCTTGTACACATCCTAAATCTATCCATCTTCCTTCTGAACTAATTTGTGTTTCCATACTTCTCCATGATGTATATTCTATAGGATAATTTTTACTAGGTTTGGTGTAATATTTTTGTTGTGGTATAAAATAATTTGTTTTAAAATTTTGGTTTTGTCTTTGGTTCATATAGATTTCTGATGTATTTTGTGAATTAGTATTACTTGTATTTTCTTTTTTGACTTGATTAGTTCTTGATTGCTGTATATATTCTGGGGGATTTTGTCCTACTGGTACTAAAGCTCTTTGTTATTCATTAATATTAATTTCTTCTATTTTAAGATTTTTAAATTTTTCTACATAATCTTCTTCTGTTATGTAATCTTCTTCACCTTCTTCTTTAGGATTTTCCATAAATTTTTCTATTTTTTCAGTAATCATATTTATTCCTAATATATTGATAGTTTTAAATTCTTTATCAGTTATTATTCTTTTAGGTTTTCTTTTTTTCATTTCGTCAAATATTTTTATTATATTTTGGTTTACAATTTCAATATTTTGTTGTATATTATCTAATCTTTTGTGTAAATCATTTTTTCGTATTTCTTCTTCTTTAATTGTTCTTAATATATTTATTTGTTCTATAATAGTTTTTTGCTCTGTAATTTCTATTAAGTTTTCATATACTCCTACCATATTCCCTATTTTATTTATTTTACCAGTTATTTGCTTAATTTGATTTTCTAAGGTTATTAATTGTTTTGATAGGTTATTTACATATTGCTTTACTTCTAATATTTGTGTGAGTTTTTTTTTTATCTTTATAATCATTAGTTATTTCTATCATTTGTCTTATTTCTAATAGTAAATTATTGATAATTTCTTGAACTTGTTCTGGGTTTTTTGCTTGTTCTAAGTTTTGTTCTGTAGTTTTATCTAAACTTATTTATAATTTATTTAGTAAAAATAAATTTGTCCAATTTAATTATTTATATTCTCCAAATCCTCCTTCTCCTAATAGTATAAATGATATAAATTTTTCATATATTTCAGTTATTAATGACCAACGACTATTATTTGGTAAATCTTTAGATCTATAATTATATACTCTAGGTTCGATTATTGGTAAATTTTTAGGCATTTTTCTAAATATATTTCTAACTATAACTACTGACTCTGATACCACAATGGCTCGGATCGTGAAATTTTATATTGGCGGAATTATATTATAGTCTTCTTCTTACTCTTCTTAAGGCTCTTTCTCTATATTCGATTACAATTCTATCTCCTTCATGTCTAATTTCAATTATTTCTTTTAACTTCAGATATTCGTTACGATGTCTTACCAATTTTCTAATTTCATCATTTATTTCTATGGCTTTTGTTCTTAATCCTCTTCCAATTCTTTCTAATTCTAAATATTCACTATGTAACCTTCCAATTAGATCTTTTTTTTTTTTTCATGAAGTAGATGAGGCTCATAAACAAGCATAATATTTTTAGCTGTGAAATAATTTATAAAAATAATTTTTCAAGAATTTTGTTATGTATTAAACTTAAAAATAATATGTTAAATAAGGTATTGGTTATATCAGGAATGATCCGGTGCACGTTGACGTGCACCGTAACATGCACGCGAAGTGCACTTTTTGAGAACCCAAAGTTGGGTTCTGAAAAAAAGTACACATCACGTGGAAAAAAAGTACACATCACGTGCACAATAAGGTGCACGTTTGACGTGTACCTGATCATTTTTCGTTGGTTACATAATATATTTTTAGCTATTAAAGGGTAAAATAGAAATTAATTTATATTTGTACACTAATTTGTAGGATTTTTTTAGTACAAATAGAATTATTGAAAAAAAAAATTTACCCAAAAGAGAAAGGGAAAAGAAAGGTCAAATGGGGTGGGGGCCAAGCCATGACTCCGCCACTATCTTTCGCCATACTAGCTTGTTATTCCAAATGGCTAATTGTTGGATTATAACTCGTAATTAATCCACAATTATCTGTTTAATTTAATTTTTGTATCTTCAACATAATAGTCAATTCAAGTTCAAAAAAAAAAAAAAAAATTTGAATACGTGTAATTTGCATGGTGGGAGAAAAATCGCTGCACACTGTTTGTTGAAATTTTTTTGTTTAAAAATATTTTTTTATATTTTCTAGGTAAAATGTGGTTGAAAAATGAAGAGAGAAAATGTATGTGGTTAAAAATTGATTTGATTAATTGTGTAGGAAAAAAACATGTTTACCGAAATCAACTTACTTCGTTTTAAATGTTGGACACCAAATTTGTCGTAGAGCAGTGATTTGGAACCAACTTGTTCTTAGAAAATAAGTCGAAGACCAACAATGCAATATTTCAAAAAATTAAAGATAATATGATGAATGCGGTGGTAGTCCCCTTTCTTCCGCATTGACATACGATTATAACTCCTTTTTTGTGTGCCTATCTTGAGTCTATTTAAAGTTATAAATCAAGAAAGAGACACCCTAAAAATAACACCCCCACTTGGAATTCAATTTTCTCATAACAACGTTTCTGAATTGTCTGACTCATCCGCTTGGTAACATTGTATAATCGGTTTATGATTTTGAGATAAATTATGCGGTTAAAAATAAAAAAGAGAAAATATATATAATTAAAGAATAATGATATTTATCTCAATTTTGAGATTGATATTTACCCGATTGACATTTTTCTATTAAAAAAAAAATATATATATATATATATATAGAAAGAGAAAAATCAAGAATCCTAGGTCAGGCCCCACCTCCTTATTTCCCTTGCAGATGCAGATTTTCCATCCCACGAGAATTATCAATTCCAACATAAATACACTTTACTCCAAATTAACCCAAAAACCAATTTTCAAATCTCCACCATTCAAGAAGAAATCAACTTCTCGTTTTCAACCGGTTTTGGTTGAAAATACTTGTGTTAGGATAAAGGTTAGAAGAAGGACCACAAGAGTAGCGTTACTTTTTCGTTGTGTTTCTTCTGGTGGTTACAATTTTTACAAATATATATAAATCTGTATTCAATGGTCATTCAAGTGCAGTGCCATTTGGAAAATATTGTGTATCCTTTGGGAGGAACTCAAGATTTGGTGATGGACAATACTTGTGGATTGAATCATTTATATCTTGATCCTCAACAGCAGTTTGATCAGAACTTTTTGGTTCCAAGAAGCAACATCAACCCGCCCCAGCAAGACGTGGATTTTTCTCAGTGTCTTGCCCCCCAGATTGAGAAACAGAGGATTGAGATTGATCGGTTAATCTGTTTACAGGTTAGAAAAAAAACATAAAAATATCATTTTCTTTTTATTTCTTTAGGATTTTTATGTATTGTTTTTCATTGAAACAGAACGAGAGGTTGAGATTGGCTTTGCACCAGAAAAGAAAGCAACAGTTTGCGTTATTTATCAAGAAATACGAACCCACGATTCAGCTTCTGCTCAAACAAAAGGATGAAGAAATATCCAAGGCCGTAAACAGAAAAATGGAACTTGAAGATTTCTTGAGAAAAATAGAGATCGAGAATCAAACGTGGCACGGGATGGCTAAAGAAAACGAAGCAGCGATCCATTCATTGAACAACGCAATACAACAACTCAGAGAAAGTGGTTGTTTATCGGCCAATGAAATTGAAGATGCAGAATCGTTCTGTAATGTTAATGGTGAAGAAGAACAAAGAAAGAGAACGATGATATGCAGAAACTGTAATATTCGGAATTCGTGCGTAATTATACTGCCCTGCAGGCATCTATGCGCTTGCAAAGATTGTGCAGTTTTTCTTTATTCATGTCCAGTATGTAAAATGGTAAAGAAAGCTAGCATAGAGGCCTTAATTTGATTCCTTTTTTCCTGGGAAAATTTATCAACTTGTTGTCATTGTTTGGTATAATTTAAATTTTTCTCTTTTTTCTACCGTATTCCATATTTACCATCCATTAAAAAATTTGACTTTTCAACCAAATCTCAATCATCAATTCTCCTAAAAATCACTATTCAATTAATAAAAAAATTCATTTTAAACAATATTATCGAGAAATAGAATCCATTTTTCATTGATGTAAAATCAATCACCCGTCAATATGCATTTTTTTCTTTCTTTCTTTTTACCTTGTTTGAATTTTACCCGTGACACATTAATTTGATGTTATTTTTGTTTTTCATAAGTTTTTGTTTATAAATATTTTTAAGGTGAAATGTGCAATTTAAAAGCGATTTATAAAAATATTTGTAGTGTAAAAAAATAAATTGGATAAATGTGAAATAAGTTACCAAAGGAGGTTAAGCGGCTGCACATTATATAAATGGTAATAATTATCATTTATAATTTACACAATTTTTCTAATTACTTTTTAATCAGACATATTTTCTTTTTCTAATTTTCAACCACGTATTTTATTTAAAAAACACAAATAATCTATTATAATCAGATTAATGAATCGTCGAACACACCATTAGCCTCTATTGCTAATTTTGAATTTTTTGAGATAAAATTTAATTACAAAAGCTACACGATAGTGACTAGTTTCCTTTGTTTTATTACCGTAAAATTTCATCCTGCTGCAGTGGAAATGAAGAACCTTCATCACTTGGTTCTGACCAGCTTTTTGACCTATTTGTTATTCTGAAAAGTCCCATGTTTTCTTTCGTTAAAACTGCACTCTTTCAGTGTTTCTCAGTTTCTTCATCCGTTTGGAAAACACTTATAAATCAGTTTATAAATCATACAATTTTTTAAATTACTTTTTAGATATACAAAATTTTTCTTCACCTTTCAATTATGCATTTTACTTCAACATTATAAATAAATCAGTTTATAAATCACCAAAATATTATCAAATAGAAGCATAAATGACAAGTTTCCCCACATCAATATTGCTTACTCCTAGGGGATAAGAACCCTATTGGTACAAGGAACATGGCCTTGCCTTGCAGTGCACGAATTGATTGTGCTCGGCCCGTACAAGGTGCTGGTTTGTTTGTTATTATTTAAAGAAAGTTTTTTTTAAAAATGAATAGTAATTTTTGAAAAATGAAGGGTTGAAAAGAAAAGAACAAAATTTACAAGTTTAGCGCCTATATTTCATTTATAATTGGCTTATTTATGATTTTGAGATAAAAAAATAGTGATTGCAAATTAATAAAAGAAAATGTGTGTAATTAAAAAGTGATTCATAAATTATTTATAAACTATTTTTCCAAGTTCACCAAACACTGAACTTGAAAGTAAACAAAGTGATGTTCTTTTGGAAATTTAAAGGCTCTCTTTGCCCCCAAGGAAACGGTAAGGAAATATATTTTCATTAATTGTTATTTTTACAAATGGATTGACTGGCCATTTCTTACCTACATATATCAAATTTATATTTTAATATATGAAATAAATATTTAATTAAAAATGAGAAATGAATTAAGACAATTAATTACAAAGGTACATTAAACGTACCTTAATTATTTTTTAATTTTTTTTTACGATTCGTATGTTTATCGTTCTCGATTACATTTAAATAGAATTTGTAATAAGTAGAAAAAATAGATATATCTGTGATATACGCTTACAATTTTATTAAAACGAAAATGAAAAGAAAAAGAAAAATAGATTGATGAATGTTCTTATTTCATTATCTTTAATTTTTCATTTTTAAATAAAAATATTTATGTGATATTGACAAAGTTTTATTTTTTTATTTTTACGAATAAAAAAATGTAATTGATTTTCTAGAGGGAAGACGGACCAAGAAACCCCGGGACCTAAAAATTGCATCTATTTAAAAATCCGCATTCATTTGGATTAATTTAAATCTGAATTTTGTCCAAAATGAATAATAAATAGTGAATTACTACTACTAATTACCATTTTAGAAAATGTGTTTTACAGAGGAAAATTGGTCAATACCTGTTTTTGGGAAGTGTTCTCTCTTTATAAATTACATTTTTTTTCGTGAGCATATTTAGTCCTTATTTGAACCCTCCTTATCTACAAAATGAGTTTAATAATAATGATTTTGTGGAGAATGTATACTTAAACACCTGTTTGAAACTCATTATTTCAAGTAATATAGTTTGTAAAAGTAAATTTTGGTACAATGAGCTGTTAAAAAGTATGATTTTTGTTTTTCTAATTTATATGTAATTTATAGGGGCAATTTTTATTTTTATTTTTTTTACTAAGCCGCCACAATTGTAATACTTAAGAACTTAAATAACTTACTACTTAAAAAAAAATACTTCAATGCCCATTTGCATGCAATCATTTGCATAACTATTCAATTTTAATGATTATTAATGTAATTAATCTTTTCAAAATATAATTTCTAGATTATCACAAATAATTTATCACTATCCGAATAGTACTATTAGAATTTGTACTAACTATCTTATTGCAATATTTGATATTTAAATTTATTAAACAAATATTTCATTTCATATTTATTTTAATAGTACAAATTAAACAGATGTGGTCATATATTTAAATAAATGTAGCAAATTAAGCAACAGGAAATGTTAGTTTTGATTAAATTTTAACGAATGTATATCGTAAATATATTTAACTTTATTTACTAAGAAATCGTCTATGCATCTCGATTCATAAAAGCAGCACGATTGTTTAATCCACAAGACATAATAATTTATCACTTACTCATATGGAATTGATTTTTCAAGAATCAATTTTTCTGAACATTCATTTTCAATTACACATTCTTTTAAAAAATTATATTTTACAATTTTTTATATTACTTTTTAACTATACATTCTAAAAAAATCATTATTTCACAAAAACAAATCTCAAAAAATCAAAGTCAAATAGTCAAAATAATAATTTGAAAATCTCGCAACTACCATGATACGACAACCGATTAAAGCTGGAGATCAAAAAATTATACAAATAATCTTATACTCTCTAATCTTTAAAAATTTATTAAAATTAAAAATGATAAAAAATATTAATCATTCTATTGATATTATTAACTAAAAAGAAATCAAAGCATTAGTTATTCAATATTAGTCTTCGCTCAATAAATTTTTCTATAAATTATTTATAAGCAGCGCATTTTTTCAACTACATATATATTTCAGAAAATATAATTTTTAATATTAAAGATAACAAATGATTTGACAATTAATAACTAAAAAATAATTTTTATATTGATGGCTATACATAGAATTTATAATATTAAGAACAACAAATAAATAAATAAAATAATTAAATGATAATTTTAATACTGATAACTAAAAATATTAATTGAACTCATTCAGTATTAGTGTTAATAATAAAATTAAAATTGATTAAAAAAATATCAACCATTATTTAGTGTGTGTGTGTGTGTTTATATATATATATATATATATATATATATGCAATAATAAATACGTTCACATTTATCCTGATTTTGCATTCATATTTGACCTTCATCAATTTTGCATTCACATTATTTAATTCTATGGGATCTTACTATTTATAGAAATTGAAAAATTGGCGTGAAATTCATTTTAAAAATTACCTTACTTTTATATATAATATAGTTCGTAACAGTAAATTTTGGTACAATGAGCTGTTAAAAAGTATGATTTTTTTTTATTATTATTTATATGGAAATATAGGGGCAATTTTTATTTTTATTTTTTTCACTAAGCCGCCACAATTGTAATACTTAAGAACTTAAATAACTTACTACTTAAAAAAAAAAAAAATACTTCAATGCCCATTTGCATGATTCATTTGCATAACTATTCAATTTTTATGATTATTAATGTAATTAATCTTTTCAAAATATAATTTCTAGATTATCACAAATTATTTATCACTATCCGAATAGTATTATTAGAATTGGTACTAACTATCTTATTGCAATATTTGATATTTAAATTTATCAAACAAATATTTCATTTCATATTTATTTTAATAGTACAAATTAAAAAGATGTGGTCATATATTTAAATAAATGTAGCAAATTAAGTAACATGAAATGTTAGTTTTAATTAAATTTTAACGAATGTATATTGTAAATATATTTAACTTTATTTACTAAGAAATCGTCTATGCATCTCGATTCATAAAAGCAGCACGATTGTTTAATCCAGAAGACATAATAATTTATCACTTACTCATATGGAATTGATTTTTCAAGAATCAATTTTTCTGAACATTCATTTTCAATTACAAATTCTTTTAAAAAATTATATTTTACAATTTTTTATATTACTTTTTAACTATACATTCTAAAAAAATCACTATTTCACAAAAACAAATCTCAAAAAATCAAAGTCAAATAGTCAAAATAATAATTTGAAAATCTCGCAACTACCATGATACGACAACCGATTAAAGTTGGAGATCAAAAAATTATACAAATAATCTTATACTCTCTAATCTTTAAAAATTTATTAAAATTAAAAATGATAAAAAATATTAATCATTCTATTGATATTATTAACTAAAAAGAAATCAAAGCATTAGTTATTCAATATTAGTCTTTGCTCAATAAATTTTTCTATAAATTATTTATAAGCAGCGCATTTTTTCAACTACATATATATTTCAGAAAATATAATTTTTAATATTAAAGATAACAAATGATTTGACAATTAATAACTAAAAACTAATTTTTATATTGATGGCTATACATAGAATTTATAATATTAAGAACAACAAATAAATAAATAAAATAATTAAATGATAATTTTAATACTGATAACTAAAAATAATAATTGAACTCATTCAGTATTAGTGTTAATAATAAAATTAAAATTGATTAAAAAATATCAACCATTATTTAGTGTGTGTGTGTGTGTGTTTATATATATATATATATATATATATATGCAATAATAAATACGTTCACATTTATCCTGATTTTGCATTCATATTTGACCTTCATCAATTTTGCATTCACACTATTTAATTCTATGGGATCTTACTATTTATAGAAATTGAAAAATTGGCGTGAAATTCATTTTAAAAATTACCTTACTTTTATATATAATATAGTTCGTAACAGTAAATTTTGGTACAATGAGCTGTTAAAAAGTATGATTTTTTTTTTTATTATTTATATGGAAATATAGGGGCAATTTTTATTTTTATTTTTTTCACTAAGCCGCCACAATTGTAATACTTAAGAACTTAAATAACTTTCTACTTAAAAAAAAAAAAATACTTCAATGCCCATTTGCATGATTCATTTGCATAACTATTCAATTTTTATGATTATTAATGTAATTAATCTTTTCAAAATATAATTTCTAGATTATCACAAATTATTTATCACTATCCGAATAGTAATATTAGAATTGGTACTAACTATCTTATTGCAATATTTGATATTTAAATTTATCAAACAAATATTTCATTTCATATTTATTTTAATAGTACAAATTAAAAAGATGTGGTCATATATTTAAATAAATGTAGCAAATTAAGTAACATGAAATGTTAGTTTTAATTAAATTTTAACGAATGTATATTGTAAATATATTTAACTTTATTTACTAAGAAATCGTCTATGCATCTCGATTCATAAAAGCAGCACGATTGTTTAATCCACAAGACATAATAATTTATCACTTACTCATATGGAATTGATTTTTCAAGAATCAATTTTTCTGAACATTCATTTTCAATTACAAATTCTTTTAAAAAATTATATTTTACAATTTTTTATATTACTTTTTAACTATACATTCTAAAAAAATCACTATTTCACAAAAACAAATCTCAAAAAATCAAAGTCAAATAGTCAAAATAATAATTTGAAAATCTCGCAACTACCATGATACGACAACCGATTAAAGTTGGAGATCAAAAAATTATACAAATAATCTTATACTCTCTAATCTTTAAAAATTTATTAAAATTAAAAATGATAAAAAATATTAATCATTCAATTGATATTATTAACTAAAAAGAAATCAAAGCATTAGTTATTCAATATTAGTCTTTGCTCAATAAATTTTTCTATAAATTATTTATAAGCAGCGCATTTTTTCAACTACATATATATTTCAGAAAATATAATTTTTAATATTAAAGATAACAAATGATTTGACAATTAATAACTAAAAAATAATTTTTATATTGATGGCTATACATAGAATTTATAATATTAAGAACAACAAATAAATAAATAAAATAATTAAATGATAATTTTAATACTGATAACTAAAAATATTAATTGAACTCATTCAGTATTAGTGTTAATAATAAAATTAAAATTGATTAAAAAAATATCAACCATTATTTAGTGTGTGTGTGTGTGTGTTTATATATATATATATATATATATATATAATAAATACGTTCACATTTATCCTGATTTTGCATTCATATTTGACCTTCATCAATTTTGCATTCACACTATTTAATTCTATGGGATCTTACTATTTATAGAAATTGAAAAATTGGCGTGAAATTCATTTTAAAAATTACCTTACTTTTATATATAATATAGTTCGTAACAGTAAATTTTGGTACAATGAGCTGTTAAAAAGTATGATTTTTTTTTTTTATTATTTATATGGAAATATAGGGGAAATTTTTATTTTTATTTTTTTCACTAAGCCGCCACAATTGTAATACTTAAGAACTTAAATAACTTACTACTTAAAAAAAAAAAAAAATACTTCAATGCCCATTTGCATGATTCATTTGCATAACTATTCAATTTTTATGATTATTAATGTAAATAATCTTTTCAAAATATAATTTCTAGATTATTACAAATTATTTATCACTATCCGAATAGTACTATTAGAATTGGTACTAACTATCTTATTGCAATATTTGATATTTAAATTTATCAAACAAATATTTCATTTCATATTTATTTTAATAGTACAAATTAAAAAGATGTGGTCATATATTTAAATAAATGTAGCAAATTAAGTAACATGAAATGTTAGTTTTAATTAAATTTTAACGAATGTATATTGTAAATATATTTAACTTTATTTAATAAGAAATCGTCTATGCATCTCGATTCATAAAAGCAGCACGATTGTTTAATCCAGAAGACATAATAATTTATCACTTACTCATATGGAATTGATTTTTCAAGAATCAATTTTTCTGAACATTCATTTTCAATGACACATTCTTTTAAAAAATTATATTTTACAATTTTTTATATTACTTTTTAACTATACATTCTAAAAAAATCACTATTTCACAAAAACAAATCTCAAAAAATCAAAGTCAAATAGTCGAAATAATAATTTGAAAATCTCGCAACTACCATGATACGACAACCGATTAAAGTTGGAGATCAAAAAATTATACAAATAATCTTATACTCTCTAATCTTTAAAAATTTATTAAAATTAAAAATGATAAAAAATATTAATCATTCTATTGATATTATTAACTAAAAAGAAATCAAAGCATTAGTTATTCAATATTAGTCTTTGCTCAATAAATTTTTCTATAAATTATTTATAAGCAGCGCATTTTTTCAACTACATATATATTTCAGAAAATATAATTTTTAATATTAAAGATAACAAATGATTTGACAATTAATAACTAAAAAATAATTTTTATATTGATGGCTATACATAGAATTTATAATATTAAGAACAACAAACAAATAAATAAAATAATTAAATGATAATTTTAATACTGATAACTAAAAATATTAATTGAACTCATTCAGTATTAGTGTTAATAATAAAATTAAAATTGATTAAAAAAATATCAACCATTATTTAGTGTGTGTGTGTGTGTTTATATATATATATATATATATATATATATATATATATATATATATATGCAATAATAAATACGTTCACATTTATCCTGATTTTGCATTCATATTTGACCTTCATCAATTTTGCATTCACACTATTTAATTCTATGGGATCTTACTATTTATAGAAATTGAAAAATTGGCGTGAAATTCATTTTAAAAATTACCTTACTTTTATATATAATATAGTTCGTAACAGTAAATTTTGGTACAATGAGCTGTTAAAAAGTATGATTTTTTTTTTTATTATTTATATGGAAATATAGGGGAAATTTTTATTTTTATTTTTTTCACTAAGCCGCCACAATTGTAATACTTAAGAACTTAAATAACTTACTACTTAAAAAAAAAAAAAAAAATACTTCAATGCCCATTTGCATGATTCATTTGCATTACTATTCAATTTTTATGATTATTAATGTAAATAATCTTTTCAAAATATAATTTCTAGATTATTACAAATTATTTATCACTATCCGAATAGTACTATTAGAATTGGTACTAACTATCTTATTGCAATATTTGATATTTAAATTTATCAAACAAATATTTCATTTCATATTTATTTTAATAGTACAAATTAAAAAGATGTGGTCATATATTTAATTAAATGTAGCAAATTAAGTAACATGAAATGTTAGTTTTAATTAAATTTTAACGAATGTATATTGTAAATATATTTAACTTTATTTACTAAGAAATCGTCTATGCATCTCGATTCATAAAAGCAGCACGATTGTTTAATCCAGAAGACATAATAATTTATCACTTACTCATATGGAATTGATTTTTCAAGAATCAATTTTTCTGAACATTCATTTTCAATGACACATTCTTTTAAAAAATTATATTTTACAATTTTTTATATTACTTTTTAACTATACATTCTAAAAAAATCACTATTTCACAAAAACAAATCTCAAAAAATCAAAGTCAAATAGTCGAAATAATAATTTGAAAATCTCGCAACTACCATGATACGACAACCGATTAAAGTTGGAGATCAAAAAATTATACAAATAATCTTATACTCTCTAATCTTTAAAAATTTATTATAATTAACAATGATAAAAAATATTAATCATTCTATTGATATTATTAACTAAAAAGAAATCAAAGCATTAGTTATTCAATATTAGTCTTTGCTCAATAAATTTTTCTATAAATTATTTATAAGCAGCGCATTTTTTCAACTACATATATATTTCAGAAAATATAATTTTTAATATTAAAAATAACAAATGATTTGACAATTAATAACTAAAAAATAATTTTTATATTGATGGCTATACATAGAATTTATAATATTAAGAACAACAAATAAATAAATAAAATAATTAAATGATAATTTTAATACTGATAACTAAAAATATTAATTGAACTCATTCAGTATTAGTGTTAATAATAAAATTAAAATTGATTAAAAAAATATCAACCATTATTTAGTGTGTGTGTGTGTGTGTGTGTTTATATATATATATATATATATATATATATATATATATATATATGCAATAATAAATACGTTCACATTTATCCTGATTTTGCATTCATATTTGACCTTCATCAATTTTGCATTCACACTATTTAATTCTATGGGATCTTACTATTTATAGAAATTGAAAAATTGGCGTGAAATTCATTTTAAAAATTACCTTACTTTTATATATAATATAGTTCGTAACAGTAAATTTTGGTACAATGAGCTGTTAAAAAGTATGATTTTCTTTTTATTATTTATATGGAAATATAGGGGCAATTTTTATTTTTATTTTTTTCACTAAGCCGCCACAATTGTAATACTTAAGAACTTAAATAACTTACTACTTAAAAAAAAAAAAAAATACTTCAATGCCCATTTGCATGATTCATTTGCATAACTATTCAATTTTTATGATTATTAATGTAATTAATCTTTTCAAAATATAATTTCTAGATTATTACAAATTATTTATCACTATCCGAATAGTACTATTAGAATTGGTACTAACTATCTTATTGCAATATTTGATATTTAAATTTATCAAACAAATATTTCATTTCATATTTATTTTAATAGTACAAATTAAAAAGATGTGGTCATATATTTAAATAAATGTAGCAAATTAAGTAACATGAAATGTTAGTTTTAATTAAATTTTAACGAATGTATATTGTAAATATATTTAACTTTATTTACTAAGAAATCGTCTATGCATCTCGATTCATAAAAGCAGCACGATTGTTTAATCCACAAAACATAATAATTTATCACTTACTCATATGGAATTGATTTTTCAAGAATCAATTTTTCTGAACATTCATTTTCAATTACAAATTCTTTTAAAAAATTATATTTTACAATTTTTTATATTACTTTTTAACTATACATTCTAAATAAATCACTATTTCACAAAAACAAATCTCAAAAAATCAAAGTCAAATAGTCAAAATAATAATTTGAAAATCTCGCAACTACCATGATACGACAACCGATTAAAGTTGGAGATCAAAAAATTATACAAATAATCTTATACTCTCTAATCTTTAAAAATTTATTAAAATTAAAAATGATAAAAAATATTAATCATTCTATTGATATTATTAACTAAAAAGAAATCAAAGCATTAGTTATTCAATATTAGTCTTTGCTCAATAAATTTTTCTATAAATTATTTATAAGCAGCGCATTTTTTCAACTACATATATATTTCAGAAAATATAATTTTTAATATTAAAGATAACAAATGATTTGACAATTAATAACTAAAAAATAATTTTTATATTGATGGCTATACATAGAATTTATAATATTAAGAACAACAAATAAATAAATAAAATAATTAAATGATAATTTTAATACTGATAACTAAAAATATTAATTGAACTCATTCAGTATTAGTGTTAATAATAAAATTAAAATTGATTAAAAAAATATCAACCATTATTTAGTGTGTGTGTGTGTGTGTTTATATATATATATATATATATATATATATATATATATATATATATATATATATGCAATAATAAATACGTTCACATTTATCCTGATTTTGCATTCATATTTGACCTTCATCAATTTTGCATTCACACTATTTAATTCTATGGGATCTTACTATTTATAGAAATTGAAAAATTGGCGTGAAATTCATTTTAAAAATTACCTTACTTTTATATATAATATAGTTCGTAACAGTAAATTTTGGTACAATGAGCTGTTAAAAAGTATGATTTTTTTTTTTTATTATTTATATGGAAATATAGGGGAAATTTTTATTTTTATTTTTTTCACTAAGCCGCCACAATTGTAATACTTAAGAACTTAAATAACTTACTACTTAAAAAAAAAAAAAAAATACTTCAATGCCCATTTGCATGATTCATTTGCATAACTATTCAATTTTTATGATTATTAATGTAAATAATATTTTCAAAATATAATTTCTAGATTATTACAAATTATTTATCACTATCCGAATAGTACTATTAGAATTGGTACTAACTATCTTATTGCAATATTTGATATTTAAATTTATCAAACAAATATTTCATTTCATATTTATTTTAATAGTACAAATTAAAAAGATGTGGTCATATATTTAAATAAATGTAGCAAATTAAGTAACATGAAATGTTAGTTTTAATTAAATTTTAACGAATGTATATTGTAAATATATTTAACTTTATTTACTAAGAAATCGTCTATGCATCTCGATTCATAAAAGCAGCACGATTGTTTAATCCAGAAGACATAATAATTTATCACTTACTCATATGGAATTGATTTTTCAAGAATCAATTTTTCTGAACATTCATTTTCAATGACACATTCTTTTAAAAAATTATATTTTACAATTTTTTATATTACTTTTTAACTATACATTCTAAAAAAATCACTATTTCACAAAAACAAATCTCAAAAAATCAAAGTCAAATAGTCGAAATAATAATTTGAAAATCTCGCAACTACCATGATACGACAACCGATTAAAGTTGGAGATCAAAAAATTATACAAATAATCTTATACTCTCTAATCTTTAAAAATTTATTATAATTAACAATGATAAAAAATATTAATCATTCTATTGATATTATTAACTAAAAAGAAATCAAAGCATTAGTTATTCAATATTAGTCTTTGCTCAATAAATTTTTCTATAAATTATTTATAAGCAGCGCATTTTTTCAACTACATATATATTTCAGAAAATATAATTTTTAATATTAAAAATAACAAATGATTTGACAATTAATAACTAAAAAATAATTTTTATATTGATGGCTATACATAGAATTTATAATATTAAGAACAACAAATAAATAAATAAAATAATTAAATGATAATTTTAATACTGATAACTAAAAATAATAATTGAACTCATTCAGTATTAGTGTTAATAATAAAATTAAAATTGATTAAAAAATATCAACCATTATTTAGTGTGTGTGTGTGTGTGTTTATATATATATATATATATATATATGCAATAATAAATACGTTCACATTTATCCTGATTTTGCATTCATATTTGACCTTCATCAATTTTGCATTCACACTATTTAATTCTATGGGATCTTACTATTTATAGAAATTGAAAAATTGGCGTGAAATTCATTTTAAAAATTACCTTACTTTTATATATAATATAGTTCGTAACAGTAAATTTTGGTACAATGAGCTGTTAAAAAGTATGATTTTCTTTTTATTATTTATATGGAAATATAGGGGCAATTTTTATTTTTATTTTTTTCACTAAGCCGCCACAATTGTAATACTTAAGAACTTAAATAACTTACTACTTAAAAAAAAAAAAAAATACTTCAATGCCCATTTGCATGATTCATTTGCATAACTATTCAATTTTTATGATTATTAATGTAATTAATCTTTTCAAAATATAATTTCTAGATTATTACAAATTATTTATCACTATCCGAATAGTACTATTAGAATTGGTACTAACTATCTTATTGCAATATTTGATATTTAAATTTATCAAACAAATATTTCATTTCATATTTATTTTAATAGTACAAATTAAAAAGATGTGGTCATATATTTAAATAAATGTAGCAAATTAAGTAACATGAAATGTTAGTTTTAATTAAATTTTAACGAATGTATATTGTAAATATATTTAACTTTATTTACTAAGAAATCGTCTATGCATCTCGATTCATAAAAGCAGCACGATTGTTTAATCCACAAGACATAATAATTTATCACTTACTCATATGGAATTGATTTTTCAAGAATCAATTTTTCTGAACATTCATTTTCAATTACAAATTCTTTTAAAAAATTATATTTTACAATTTTTTATATTACTTTTTAACTATACATTCTAAAAAAATCACTATTTCACAAAAACAAATCTCA
Organism: Ligustrum vulgare; assembly: GCA_963555705.1. Lineage (NCBI taxonomy): Eukaryota > Viridiplantae > Streptophyta > Magnoliopsida > Lamiales > Oleaceae > Ligustrum > Ligustrum vulgare. The sequence continues at coordinate 45,820,358 of OY743174.1, read as the reverse complement.
AAAAATCAAAGTCAAATAGTCGAAATAATAATTTGAAAATCTCGCAACTACCATGATACGACAACCGATTAAAGTTGGAGATCAAAAAATTATACAAATAATCTTATACTCTCTAATCTTTAAAAATTTATTAAAATTAAAAATGATAAAAAATATTAATCATTCTATTGATATTATTAACTAAAAAGAAATCAAAGCATTAGTTATTCAATATTAGTCTTTGCTCAATAAATTTTTCTATAAATTATTTATAAGCAGCGCATTTTTTCAACTACATATATATTTCAGAAAATATAATTTTTAATATTAAAAATAACAAATGATTTGACAATTAATAACTAAAAAATAATTTTTATATTGATGGCTATACATAGAATTTATAATATTAAGAACAACAAATAAATAAATAAAATAATTAAATGATAATTTTAATACTGATAACTAAAAATAATAATTGAACTCATTCAGTATTAGTGTTAATAATAAAATTAAAATTGATTAAAAAATATCAACCATTATTTAGTGTGTGTGTGTGTGTTTATATATATATATATATATATATATATATGCAATAATAAATACGTTCACATTTATCCTGATTTTGCATTCATATTTGACCTTCATCAATTTTGCATTCACACTATTTAATTCTATGGGATCTTACTATTTATAGAAATTGAAAAATTGGCGTGAAATTCATATTAAAAATTACCTTACTTTTATATATAATATAGTTCGTAACAGTAAATTTTGGTACAATGAGCTGTTAAAAAGTATGATTTTTTTTTTTATTATTTATATGGAAATATAGGGGAAATTTTTATTTTTATTTTTTTCACTAAGCCGCCACAATTGTAATACTTAAGAACTTAAATAACTTACTACTTAAAAAAAAAAAAAATACTTCAATGCCCATTTGCATGATTCATTTGCATAACTATTCAATTTTTATGATTATTAATGTAAATAATCTTTTCAAAATATAATTTCTAGATTATTACAAATTATTTATCACTATCCGAATAGTACTATTAGAATTGGTACTAACTATCTTATTGCAATATTTGATATTTAAATTTATCAAACAAATATTTCATTTCATATTTATTTTAATAGTACAAATTAAAAAGATGTGGTCATATATTTAAATAAATGTAGCAAATTAAGTAACATGAAATGTTAGTTTTAATTAAATTTTAACGAATGTATATTGTAAATATATTTAACTTTATTTACTAAGAAATCGTCTATGCATCTCGATTCATAAAAGCAGCACGATTGTTTAATCCAGAAGACATAATAATTTATCACTTACTCATATGGAATTGATTTTTCAAGAATCAATTTTTCTGAACATTCATTTTCAATGACACATTCTTTTAAAAAATTATATTTTACAATTTTTTATATTACTTTTTAACTATACATTCTAAAAAAATCACTATTTCACAAAAACAAATCTCAAAAAATCAAAGTCAAATAGTCGAAATAATAATTTGAAAATCTCGCAACTACCATGATACGACAACCGATTAAAGTTGGAGATCAAAAAATTATACAAATAATCTTATACTCTCTAATCTTTAAAAATTTATTATAATTAACAATGATAAAAAATATTAATCATTCTATTGATATTATTAACTAAAAAGAAATCAAAGCATTAGTTATTCAATATTAGTCTTTGCTCAATAAATTTTTCTATAAATTATTTATAAGCAGCGCATTTTTTCAACTACATATATATTTCAGAAAATATAATTTTTAATATTAAAAATAACAAATGATTTGACAATTAATAACTAAAAAATAATTTTTATATTGATGGCTATACATAGAATTTATAATATTAAGAACAACAAATAAATAAATAAAATAATTAAATGATAATTTTAATACTGATAACTAAAAATATTAATTGAACTCATTCAGTATTAGTGTTAATAATAAAATTAAAATTGATTAAAAAAATATCAACCATTATTTAGTGTGTGTGTGTGTGTGTGTGTTTATATATATATATATATATATATATATATATATATATATATATATGCAATAATAAATACGTTCACATTTATCCTGATTTTGCATTCATATTTGACCTTCATCAATTTTGCATTCACACTATTTAATTCTATGGGATCTTACTATTTATAGAAATTGAAAAATTGGCGTGAAATTCATTTTAAAAATTACCTTACTTTTATATATAATATAGTTCGTAACAGTAAATTTTGGTACAATGAGCTGTTAAAAAGTATGATTTTCTTTTTATTATTTATATGGAAATATAGGGGCAATTTTTATTTTTATTTTTTTCACTAAGCCGCCACAATTGTAATACTTAAGAACTTAAATAACTTACTACTTAAAAAAAAAAAAAAATACTTCAATGCCCATTTGCATGATTCATTTGCATAACTATTCAATTTTTATGATTATTAATGTAATTAATCTTTTCAAAATATAATTTCTAGATTATTACAAATTATTTATCACTATCCGAATAGTACTATTAGAATTGGTACTAACTATCTTATTGCAATATTTGATATTTAAATTTATCAAACAAATATTTCATTTCATATTTATTTTAATAGTACAAATTAAAAAGATGTGGTCATATATTTAAATAAATGTAGCAAATTAAGTAACATGAAATGTTAGTTTTAATTAAATTTTAACGAATGTATATTGTAAATATATTTAACTTTATTTACTAAGAAATCGTCTATGCATCTCGATTCATAAAAGCAGCACGATTGTTTAATCCACAAGACATAATAATTTATCACTTACTCATATGGAATTGATTTTTCAAGAATCAATTTTTCTGAACATTCATTTTCAATTACAAATTCTTTTAAAAAATTATATTTTACAATTTTTTATATTACTTTTTAACTATACATTCTAAATAAATCACTATTTCACAAAAACAAATCTCAAAAAATCAAAGTCAAATAGTCAAAATAATAATTTGAAAATCTCGCAACTACCATGATACGACAACCGATTAAAGTTGGAGATCAAAAAATTATACAAATAATCTTATACTCTCTAATCTTTAAAAATTTATTAAAATTAAAAATGATAAAAAATATTAATCATTCTATTGATATTATTAACTAAAAAGAAATCAAAGCATTAGTTATTCAATATTAGTCTTTGCTCAACAAATTTTTCTATAAATTATTTATAAGCAGCGCATTTTTTCAACTACATATATATTTCAGAAAATATAATTTTTAATATTAAAGATAACAAATGATTTGACAATTAATAACTAAAAAATAATTTTTATATTGATGGCTATACATAGAATTTATAATATTAAGAACAACAAATAAATAAATAAAATAATTAAATGATAATTTTAATACTGATAACTAAAAATATTAATTGAACTCATTCAGTATTAGTGTTAATAATAAAATTAAAATTGATTAAAAAAATATCAACCATTATTTAGTGTGTGTGTGTGTGTGTTTATATATATATATATATATATATATATATATATATATATATATATATATATATATATATATGCAATAATAAATACGTTCACATTTATCCTGATTTTGCATTCATATTTGACCTTCATCAATTTTGCATTCACACTATTTAATTCTATGGGATCTTACTATTTATAGAAATTGAAAAATTGGCGTGAAATTCATTTTAAAAATTACCTTACTTTTATATATAATATAGTTCGTAACAGTAAATTTTGGTACAATGAGCTGTTAAAAAGTATGATTTTTTTTTTTTATTATTTATATGGAAATATAGGGGAAATTTTTATTTTTATTTTTTTCACTAAGCCGCCACAATTGTAATACTTAAGAACTTAAATAACTTACTACTTAAAAAAAAAAAAAAAATACTTCAATGCCCATTTGCATGATTCATTTGCATAACTATTCAATTTTTATGATTATTAATGTAAATAATATTTTCAAAATATAATTTCTAGATTATTACAAATTATTTATCACTATCCGAATAGTACTATTAGAATTGGTACTAACTATCTTATTGCAATATTTGATATTTAAATTTATCAAACAAATATTTCATTTCATATTTATTTTAATAGTACAAATTAAAAAGATGTGGTCATATATTTAAATAAATGTAGCAAATTAAGTAACATGAAATGTTAGTTTTAATTAAATTTTAACGAATGTATATTGTAAATATATTTAACTTTATTTACTAAGAAATCGTCTATGCATCTCGATTCATAAAAGCAGCACGATTGTTTAATCCAGAAGACATAATAATTTATCACTTACTCATATGGAATTGATTTTTCAAGAATCAATTTTTCTGAACATTCATTTTCAATGACACATTCTTTTAAAAAATTATATTTTACAATTTTTTATATTACTTTTTAACTATACATTCTAAAAAAATCACTATTTCACAAAAACAAATCTCAAAAAATCAAAGTCAAATAGTCGAAATAATAATTTGAAAATCTCGCAACTACCATGATACGACAACCGATTAAAGTTGGAGATCAAAAAATTATACAAATAATCTTATACTCTCTAATCTTTAAAAATTTATTATAATTAACAATGATAAAAAATATTAATCATTCTATTGATATTATTAACTAAAAAGAAATCAAAGCATTAGTTATTCAATATTAGTCTTTGCTCAATAAATTTTTCTATAAATTATTTATAAGCAGCGCATTTTTTCAACTACATATATATTTCAGAAAATATAATTTTTAATATTAAAAATAACAAATGATTTGACAATTAATAACTAAAAAATAATTTTTATATTGATGGCTATACATAGAATTTATAATATTAAGAACAACAAATAAATAAATAAAATAATTAAATGATAATTTTAATACTGATAACTAAAAATAATAATTGAACTCATTCAGTATTAGTGTTAATAATAAAATTAAAATTGATTAAAAAATATCAACCATTATTTAGTGTGTGTGTGTGTGTGTTTATATATATATATATATATATATATGCAATAATAAATACGTTCACATTTATCCTGATTTTGCATTCATATTTGACCTTCATCAATTTTGCATTCACACTATTTAATTCTATGGGATCTTACTATTTATAGAAATTGAAAAATTGGCGTGAAATTCATTTTAAAAATTACCTTACTTTTATATATAATATAGTTCGTAACAGTAAATTTTGGTACAATGAGCTGTTAAAAAGTATGATTTTCTTTTTATTATTTATATGGAAATATAGGGGCAATTTTTATTTTTATTTTTTTCACTAAGCCGCCACAATTGTAATACTTAAGAACTTAAATAACTTACTACTTAAAAAAAAAAAAAAATACTTCAATGCCCATTTGCATGATTCATTTGCATAACTATTCAATTTTTATGATTATTAATGTAATTAATCTTTTCAAAATATAATTTCTAGATTATTACAAATTATTTATCACTATCCGAATAGTACTATTAGAATTGGTACTAACTATCTTATTGCAATATTTGATATTTAAATTTATCAAACAAATATTTCATTTCATATTTATTTTAATAGTACAAATTAAAAAGATGTGGTCATATATTTAAATAAATGTAGCAAATTAAGTAACATGAAATGTTAGTTTTAATTAAATTTTAACGAATGTATATTGTAAATATATTTAACTTTATTTACTAAGAAATCGTCTATGCATCTCGATTCATAAAAGCAGCACGATTGTTTAATCCACAAGACATAATAATTTATCACTTACTCATATGGAATTGATTTTTCAAGAATCAATTTTTCTGAACATTCATTTTCAATTACAAATTCTTTTAAAAAATTATATTTTACAATTTTTTATATTACTTTTTAACTATACATTCTAAATAAATCACTATTTCACAAAAACAAATCTCAAAAAATCAAAGTCAAATAGTCAAAATAATAATTTGAAAATCTCGCAACTACCATGATACGACAACCGATTAAAGTTGGAGATCAAAAAATTATACAAATAATCTTATACTCTCTAATCTTTAAAAATTTATTAAAATTAAAAATGATAAAAAATATTAATCATTCTATTGATATTATTAACTAAAAAGAAATCAAAGCATTAGTTATTCAATATTAGTCTTTGCTCAATAAATTTTTCTATAAATTATTTATAAGCAGCGCATTTTTTCAACTACATATATATTTCAGAAAATATAATTTTTAATATTAAAAATAACAAATGATTTGACAATTAATAACTAAAAAATAATTTTTATATTGATGGCTATACATAGAATTTATAATATTAAGAACAACAAATAAATAAATAAAATAATTAAATGATAATTTTAATACTGATAACTAAAAATAATAATTGAACTCATTCAGTATTAGTGTTAATAATAAAATTAAAATTGATTAAAAAATATCAACCATTATTTAGTGTGTGTGTGTGTGTTTATATATATATATATATATATATATATATGCAATAATAAATACGTTCACATTTATCCTGATTTTGCATTCATATTTGACCTTCATCAATTTTGCATTCACACTATTTAATTCTATGGGATCTTACTATTTATAGAAATTGAAAAATTGGCGTGAAATTCATATTAAAAATTACCTTACTTTTATATATAATATAGTTCGTAACAGTAAATTTTGGTACAATGAGCTGTTAAAAAGTATGATTTTTTTTTTTATTATTTATATGGAAATATAGGGGAAATTTTTATTTTTATTTTTTTCACTAAGCCGCCACAATTGTAATACTTAAGAACTTAAATAACTTACTACTTAAAAAAAAAAAAAAATACTTCAATGCCCATTTGCATGATTCATTTGCATAACTATTCAATTTTTATGATTATTAATGTAAATAATCTTTTCAAAATATAATTTCTAGATTATTACAAATTATTTATCACTATCCGAATAGTACTATTAGAATTGGTACTAACTATCTTATTGCAATATTTGATATTTAAATTTATCAAACAAATATTTCATTTCATATTTATTTTAATAGTACAAATTAAAAAGATGTGGTCATATATTTAAATAAATGTAGCAAATTAAGTAACATGAAATGTTAGTTTTAATTAAATTTTAACGAATGTATATTGTAAATATATTTAACTTTATTTACTAAGAAATCGTCTATGCATCTCGATTCATAAAAGCAGCACGATTGTTTAATCCAGAAGACATAATAATTTATCACTTACTCATATGGAATTGATTTTTCAAGAATCAATTTTTCTGAACATTCATTTTCAATGACACATTCTTTTAAAAAATTATATTTTACAATTTTTTATATTACTTTTTAACTATACATTCTAAAAAAATCACTATTTCACAAAAACAAATCTCAAAAAATCAAAGTCAAATAGTCGAAATAATAATTTGAAAATCTCGCAACTACCATGATACGACAACCGATTAAAGTTGGAGATCAAAAAATTATACAAATAATCTTATACTCTCTAATCTTTAAAAATTTATTATAATTAACAATGATAAAAAATATTAATCATTCTATTGATATTATTAACTAAAAAGAAATCAAAGCATTAGTTATTCAATATTAGTCTTTGCTCAATAAATTTTTCTATAAATTATTTATAAGCAGCGCATTTTTTCAACTACATATATATTTCAGAAAATATAATTTTTAATATTAAAAATAACAAATGATTTGACAATTAATAACTAAAAAATAATTTTTATATTGATGGCTATACATAGAATTTATAATATTAAGAACAACAAATAAATAAATAAAATAATTAAATGATAATTTTAATACTGATAACTAAAAATAATAATTGAACTCATTCAGTATTAGTGTTAATAATAAAATTAAAATTGATTAAAAAATATCAACCATTATTTAGTGTGTGTGTGTGTGTTTATATATATATATATATATATATATATGCAATAATAAATACGTTCACATTTATCCTGATTTTGCATTCATATTTGACCTTCATCAATTTTGCATTCACACTATTTAATTCTATGGGATCTTACTATTTATAGAAATTGAAAAATTGGCGTGAAATTCATTTTAAAAATTACCTTACTTTTATATATAATATAGTTCGTAACAGTAAATTTTGGTACAATGAGCTGTTAAAAAGTATGATTTTTTTTTTTTTATTATTTATATGGAAATATAGGGGCAATTTTTATTTTTATTTTTTTCACTAAGCCGCCACAATTGTAATACTTAAGAACTTAAATAACTTACTACTTAAAAAAAAAATAAAAATACTTCAATGCCCATTTGCATGATTCATTTGCATAACTATTCAATTTTTATGATTATTAATGTAATTAATCTTTTCAAAATATAATTTCTAGATTATTACAAATTATTTATCACTATCCGAATAGTACTATTAGAATTGGTACTAACTATCTTATTGCAATATTTGATATTTAAATTTATCAAACAAATATTTCATTTCATATTTATTTTAATAGTACAAATTAAAAAGATGTGGTCATATATTTAAATAAATGTAGCAAATTAAGTAACATGAAATGTTAGTTTTAATTAAATTTTAACGAATGTATATTGTAAATATATTTAACTTTATTTAATAAGAAATCGTCTATGCATCTCGATTCATAAAAGCAGCACGATTGTTTAATCCAGAAGACATAATAATTTATCACTTACTCATATGGAATTGATTTTTCAAGAATCAATTTTTCTGAACATTCATTTTCAATGACACATTCTTTTAAAAAATTATATTTTACAATTTTTTATATTACTTTTTAACTATACATTCTAAAAAAATCACTATTTCACAAAAACAAATCTCAAAAAATCAAAGTCAAATAGTCGAAATAATAATTTGAAAATCTCGCAACTACCATGATACGACAACCGATTAAAGTTGGAGATCAAAAAATTATACAAATAATCTTATACTCTCTAATCTTTAAAAATTTATTAAAATTAAAAATGATAAAAAATATTAATCATTCTATTGATATTATTAACTAAAAAGAAATCAAAGCATTAGTTATTCAATATTAGTCTTTGCTCAATAAATTTTTCTATAAATTATTTATAAGCAGCGCATTTTTTCAACTACATATATATTTCAGAAAATATAATTTTTAATATTAAAGATAACAAATGATTTGACAATTAATAACTAAAAAATAATTTTTATATTGATGGCTATACATAGAATTTATAATATTAAGAACAACAAATAAATAAATAAAATAATTAAATGATAATTTTAATACTGATAACTAAAAATATTAATTGAACTCATTCAGTATTAGTGTTAATAATAAAATTAAAATTGATTAAAAAAATATCAACCATTATTTAGTGTGTGTGTGTGTGTGTGTTTATATATATATATATATATATATATATATATATATATGCAATAATAAATACGTTCACATTTATCCTGATTTTGCATTCATATTTGACCTTCATCAATTTTGCATTCACACTATTTAATTATATGGGATCTTACTATTTATAGAAATTGAAAAATTGGCGTGAAATTCATTTTAAAAATTACCTTACTTTTATATATAATATAGTTCGTAACAGTAAATTTTGGTACAATGAGCTGTTAAAAAGTATGATTTTTTTTTTTATTATTTATATGGAAATATAGGGGCAATTTTTATTTTTATTTTTTTCACTAAGCCGCCACAATTGTAATACTTAAGAACTTAAATAACTTACTACTTAAAAAAAAAAAAAAAATACTTCAATGCCCATTTGCATGATTCATTTGCATAACTATTCAATTTTTATGATTATTAATGTAATTAATCTTTTCAAAATATAATTTCTAGATTATTACAAATTATTTATCACTATCCGAATAGTACTATTAGAATTGGTACTAACTATCTTATTGCAATATTTGATATTTAAATTTATCAAACAAATATTTCATTTCATATTTATTTTAATAGTACAAATTAAAAAGATGTGGTCATATATTTAAATAAATGTAGCAAATTAAGTAACATGAAATGTTAGTTTTAATTAAATTTTAACGAATGTATATTGTAAATATATTTAACTTTATTTACTAAGAAATCGTCTATGCATCTCGATTCATAAAAGCAGCACGATTGTTTAATCCACAAGACATAATAATTTATCACTTACTCATATGGAATTGATTTTTCAAGAATCAATTTTTCTGAACATTCATTTTCAATGACACATTCTTTTAAAAAATTATATTTTACAATTTTTTATATTACTTTTTAACTATACATTCTAAAAAAATCACTATTTCACAAAAACAAATCTCAAAAAATCAAAGTCAAATAGTCGAAATAATAATTTGAAAATCTCGCAATTATCATGATACGACAACCGATTAAAGTTGGAGATCAAAAAATTATACAAATAATCTTATACCCTCTAATCTTTAAAAATTTATTAAAATTAAGAATGATAAAAAATATTAATCATTCTATTGATATTATTAACTAAAAAGAAATCAAAGCATTAGTTATTCAATATTAGTCCGCTCAATAAATTTTTCTATAAATTATTTATAAGCAGCGCATTTTTTTAACTACATATATATTTCAGAATATATAATTTTTAATATTAAAGATAACAAATGATTTGACAATAATAACTAAAAAACAATTTTTATATTGATGGTTATACATAAAATTTATAATATTAAGAATAACAAATAAATAAATAAAATAATTAAATGATAATTTTAATACTGATAACTAAAAATATTAATTGAACTCATTCAGTATTAGTGTTAATAATAAAATTAAAATTGATTAAAAAAATATCAATCATTATATATATATATATATATATATATATATATGTATATATATATATATATATAAAATTAATGCAATAATAAATGCGTTCACATTTATCCAGATTTTGCATTCACATTTGACCTTCATCAATTTTGCATTCACACTATTTAATTCTATGTGACGTTACTATTTATAGAAATTGAAAAATTGGCGTGAAATTCTTTTTAAAAACTATCTTACTTTCATATATAGCATGATATAATTAACCCACCCATCACTTGATGGGTGGGGTTGATTGGCAGGCAGGCCTCATCTGCCAACCAACCAATAGGGGTGGAGGGTGGTTTTAAAAGGTGTGCCCACAAGTGAGCACCTTATAAATTCTTCCCCCCTCAAAGTTACCATACATAATGTCAACTGCTATAAACATTTATTTTTTTTGTAGATGTTCATTTGGCGTGGTTTTGAAGTATTTTTTTATTCCAATTTTATTCTTTATTTTGTACACAAAATTTGTTTCTTCCATCCATGTCAATTGATCATTTTTTTTATTATTATTTTGTTTAGTTAAAATTTATTTATATTCTTTGTTATTTGTTATTATTTTTATTAACATAATGAATTAATTTATCTCATATAAATAAAAAACTAATGATAATATTAAAATAAAATTGTCCATAAATAAAATTAGAAAGTTACATAATTATGAACATAAATGAAAACCAAAATCACGACACGATAAACTAAACATAAAATAGTAAAACATAACAAATAAATAGTAATAATCTAATAATCTGGTAGATTAGTCATTTAATATTTTTTATATATAATCTAATTGAAAAACTTATAAAAAAAATACACAATATAAAACTAAAACATTTATTGGTTATTTAAACTTTTTTGAACACATTTTATAATATAATTTTATATCTTTAGAAATAATTTAATATTACTTTACCAAGTTACACTATGATTAAGCAGGATATTTTTGAATAATCCTTTTTTTTTTAACAAAATTTCTAAATTACGGATTTTGAATATTTTTTATAATAATTGAAAAATATCTATTTATTTTTTAAATTAGACTTATGATACTTTTGATGTAATTTTTTCATATTTTTTTCAAAATAAAATGAAGTTAGGATACATAATACGATTAATAATTATATTAAAATCAATTATCCTATTAAATAAAAACACATTTGTTTAAAAAAAATTCATATTGTCATTTTCTATAATGTGAACGAAGTATCTCTATTTGACAAAATATTTTTAAACAACACATTTTTAAACTACTTTTTAATCACATATTTTTTCTCTCCAATTTTCAACCATTAATTTGTACCTAGAAAATATTACATTCTTTGATTTTTAACAAAAAAAGTTAACTACCATTATTTTTATATAATTTAACAGTGCTCAAAACGGGTTTTTTTTTTAATTTCATTTTTTTTTTTTACTTTTTTAATTTTTTGGGAATAAATGCATGTAGTGTCCAAAAGTATAATTCAAATTTGTAATCACTACACTTTGGAGTTTGGATTGTTCAACCATTAGCATTAATTGCACTTTAATGGTTTTTTTTTTCTCTTTTTTTTTTTTTTTTGGTTTGGCAAAAGTTTTCCATATTTAGCAAGTAATTTTAGGCGGGAAAGTGTGTGTGTATTTTTTGTGACGGTTACTTTGTTTTTCTATACATACAAGTTATTACCCGTGCGATGCACGTCAATTGTAATTCATGGAAGTGTTCAAAAAACGGAAAATTTATTGACTAATAAGAATTAAAATAAAACTCACAAAAACAAATTGACAGTTTATTAAAATCAATATTCACGCTATTAAAATTTAAAGAACTATCGAAATTTTGAAAATATTAGGAGGCTCATTTTCTATTTCTTGTAATATGTATGAAAAAATTATCTGATACTTGTCATCTTCATTCTAGTTGGCGAAGTTGTGCTCGACTCTTATAATGGGACTTCTTCTCGATATATCCATCTCCACCATATGGAAAAAGGAATGTGTATTGATTTAACTCATTAATTCACTTGTTAAGTTTCAACAATGATATCCCTATCAGATGAAGATTTTTGAAATTGCCAACACTCATACGATGTACGGGATTTTTATTCGTTATGTTGATTATACAATCATATTTTATTAAGTAAAAAACATAGTACAAAAATAACATTTTACTACAAAATGTTATCAAAATCTGACACGTTAAAAAAAGACAAAACTAATCAAAATAGGAAATGCTAAATGTACACCCCAGTGTCCCGCACCTCTTGAAGGAAGCCTTCTAATTTATCCTACTTTGGGGTAAGTTACATTTCAGAACAATATGTAACTTAACCAAGTTTCAAAGGATGTAGCACAAGGCCCGTAATTTCATCTAAGCAAAGTCAAATATACCATCAGAGTTGATTAACACACAGCAATTGGAGCAATACGATTAAGCACCTCTCTAGTGGAAGCATCTATCCAAGACAATATAAATCGCAGCACAAAGAAAATATCAGGCTTCGGTAATGTGAATTAAACAAAGGTGGGAGAGACTATGAAAACAGTAATGGTTGAAAGATCATAGTCAAATGTTATTATCATGGACATTCAAATGCTTCTACTACAGAAAGAGACCAGGGAGGGGGGCACTCAAGAAGAATGAGAGTGAAACCCAATGTCCCTCAATGTATAAAGGGGTAAAGGGAATGCATCTAACATAAAAATGACTTTAATTTGAAAGAATGAGCTGGAAACCACTCTTAAAATCGCAATTGTGAAAGGAAAAACTAAAAAAACTAAACAAATATATATCGAATGATACTAAAATACAATGATTTTAAATTAAAGAGGATTATCATTAAGAAAGAACAATGCATTTGACAGAAATTATAGCTACTAATATAGAATTTTCTTATGAATCATTTTCAAAAACCAAGAAACTTGTAGGAGAGAGGAACGTGAATATGATGACAATATGATCCCCTTAACCACGCATGCAGGAATATCTGAGTGATACATAACTAACATCTCAAAAGAATATGCTTTAAACAATTTACATAGTAACATGCACTCTTTAACTGAATAGAGCTTCCATGCTCATACACACACAAACAAAAATTTCGAGGTCTTGCAAGTTATCGGTATACCCTATAAATTGGTCTGAACAAGTTAGGAAGCATCTATTCTTGTTTTCTTCTTTAAATGCACATGAATAAATTAGAAAAAAAAAAAACTTACCATGAAAAAAAACCCAGATAAAGTGAAATGATGAACGAAAACTGTTTACTTGGTTACAAACCTCAAATTGGTGAACCTTTATGTATTCTCAGGTTTTCCTTATACCTTTGCTTGTGAGATCTCTCGTTTGTCACTTCCCAAAAAATTAGCAAGGGATTCAGATATTTTCACAATTGCGACGAAGTCATCATTTTTACTTCCATAACTGCAAAAAAGTATTAGCATTTGATTTGAGGTAACCAATCAATACATTTTTGAATAGTATAATTGATTATGCTAAAAAATATATATATTTGTGATTAACATTAGCTATATAAAACTTAAGCATAACTTTAGAACCATAACTTATGATCCATGTAAAGGAGAACTTCCTCAAGAAAAGTATTTGAAGAGACAAACTAAATTTGAACAAATTTTCAACGTGTTTGGACAAAAAATAAATAAGGTTAAGGAAAAAATAATGGGGATCCTCTGTAAAAAAAGCCAAAAACTTGTACATATTTTGTATAGTCAAGCATGTTATATCTCTTGTGATGTTGAAATAGAAACATGTTTTAATAGATTTTGATAGATTTTCACATGTTTGGAAAACAAAAAGGTTTTTGATAGATTTTCACATGTTTGGAAAACAAAAAGGTTTTTGAATCATTTTTGCAAAAACTTGTTGGAAAGCCATGGAAACCTTGTATATTTTATATAAACTAATTCTTTGATTTTAAAATAATTATCCAATCTTCATTTGTTGATAACAAAACTTGTATATATGATATAACACGGACACTGATTGCTTTCAAAGAAGAACTCAAAACATAACTAATTTTATTGAAAATCTTGGATATAGTTTGAAATTTCCGTTGCATTTCTTTTATAATGGATTTTTTAATATATATATATATATTCAAGAGAGCTGTATAGAAACTTTTAACCATGCTAGAGTTGAATGTTATCTTGCAATGAAATAATTAACTATGATTAAAGTGTCAATAATAATAATAAAAAAACTTAAATAAATCTGAATTTTGAACAAATATTTTGTACTTCATTTCCATATAGTGCCTTTAAGTCTAGCACCTTGGTCGATCTTCAACGCTCAAAAATAAAATACACAAATCATGAGTTCTAAGGTACTAATAGTTTCCTAAGGGTGGATACTTGATAAGTGTTATATTAACGTTTATTTTATACACTTATATCCTTGAATATGCCATAATGTGATTCTATCTAAGTATTATTAATGCATTTTATGTTTTATATTGTATAGATCACAAAGGAAGAGAAAAGAAGGAAAAAGGACCAAAATGCGCTTAAAATCGAAGATTGAGGACCTTGGGTGCAAATACGTTACGATCGTAATACATATAGTCACGGCCGTAAACGTTTTCACATCTTTGTGCAAAAATCGGCAGAAACGCCTTCACGGCCGTAAGACATATCCTTACGGCCGTAACCTTTAAAAGAAGAAAATCAGCAGAAACCCCTTTACGGCCGTAAGTGGATATGTTACGGCCGTAACTTCAAATTGCGAGAAATGTGCAGAAACTCCTTTACGGCCGTAAAGGAAAACTTACGGCCGTAACTATTCTGGTCAAAAATTTCCATATTTCAATTTTTTCCATAATTTTGGATTTCTTGGTCCCAAAGCTAGGGCACGAAATTGAGGCTATAAAAAGGGGTTCTCATGACAGAAAAATGTGTGAAATAATTATTGAAAGAGGGAGCGGCTTGCTTGGAGATTGGAAGAAAAATTAAGCGACTCGAGAAGGCGAATCAAGAAAAGAAACTTCCAGAATTTTTCATGGCTTTGAGTGGCTAAGCTCCATACCTAGTTCGAAGGGGAAGTTGTATTTCATATCAATTTGTTATTGCTTTTCCAAACTAGTAACGTAGTTCTAAATTCTTTACTTTGATTTGTTGGATTCTTATGCGTTTTTTTTATTCAATCAATGCAATTCTTTATTTGATTAAGGCCTTATCATTTAATTTGTTGTATTGAGATTTGCTATTTTGAATGATTGGATCCGTAATCGTCTTGTTGTTCAAATCATAGTAGCAAGTGGAAACTTAATAATTTTCATGGAGAATTCCAACTTAGGTTAATTGTCACGAGCTTGTGTGATTGATAACCTAATTCACCCTAATTCTTCTCAACCATTATATAGTTGTTGTCTTAAATCTAAAGAGCTTGTTTTAGGTTATTCAATGGCTAATGTTTGATTAGAGAGCTTATTCTAATTAAATGCAATTAAGGGAGAATCGGAATAGTTAGAGCTTATTAACTATTTACGGGTGATAAATCAAAGAAGAAATCGAACTCGCGTTACTTGGAAAGTGATAACATTGTGATAGAATACAACTGAACCTGAGAACTAGGACTCGTCAACATTTGATATTTATTTCAATCATTTTAATTGCTTTATTTTATTAGTTAAATCATTTACAAACAATTCAAAACAAAAACCCCTTTTTACGATTCTAATTGACATGACACTAAGTTAGTTCCATTCCTTGTGGGATTGACCCTTGCTTCCACTGCTATATTCTTAGTAATAGTGAACAAGGAATTTATTTATTATTTTGGTGCATTGCGACACGCATCAATACTCCCCCAACCATATATGAGAAATAAATTGAACTTATATGATAATGATGTTTACTTACCAGAATGGTTAGACCTATTTCCACGATGAGGACTGAATACCAATGCATTGCATTGCTTTTCTGAAACATTAAATAGAACAAAGAATCAGTTGAAATTGAAATGAATGCTTAATATCGATTGAAATAATGGAACTGGAATGTAGGTACTATAATTTCAATGGTCACTAATGCACAATCACCATGAAATTTAAGACAACATAATATGCAAAATCAACTACAGTCCTTGTGTCTAGCCAATAGTAAATTGTAAGCTTATCATCACTGTTAAAATTCTACTCTGAGGTTTGTGGGAATAACAGACCAGTTGATCTTGGAGGCACTATATGAAGACAGTAATCCAAAATAAATATTACCTCTTTACTTCACAAAACTCTGTTACCATACTATTCTACAGTCGGAATAAAACAATCAAATTGTGCAAAATTGTTCCAATAAATATATCCCGTTGCACAAACAAATCCCATTTCAGCATATTATAATAAACTGAAGTTGGTTGTGAAAATGCATTTCAGTCATCGCAATCAAGTCCACAAATTTCCAGTACATGGGATCTTCTATGGAAACAAAAGGGTTGATTCTTACCCACGGAAGGTTTATTATTGAAGTCAATATAATTGACCAAATAAAATTAATTCTAGGCAATCTTTTTTGTTCCCCAACAATCCATTAAGCAATCCTTGGAAGAGAGCCACATATCTGGCGAACCTTGTTTAGAATTTTGTTAATTAGAAGGTAATAAGGCAACACAAATATATTAATGTAATTTAGAGTTAACTTTGTTTAGAATTTTTAAATGTTATGCACTTACAGGGTTTAGCACATCAATGGACATTGATGATTGCGAGTTTACAAATCTCCCACCAATGAGATTAGGGACCCTCTGCAAGATACAACATTAATAAATCAAATCGGATATAGTGTCAGCAATGTGAAGTTGGTGATTACTCAATTAAGCATTTATAGGCATGGTTTCCTATGACACATGGGCAATCTCTTATCACACTGTCCATGACTTTTTGGAAGGTAAATCTATTTTGTAGAAACAGAGATAGAAAATATAAAGTAATAATTGGAGAATTGTGCGACTGGAGGTGACAAAAAGGAGGGTTTGATTAGGACACTTTGACTCCACTGGAACCCCCAGTCTTGCGTTTTCTAACCTATCCTGGTGAATTTTGGGTATTGCAAGCGATTACATGTACCACAACATCTGCTTTTAGAAGTATACATATACAGTGTAATGGTTCACACCTGAGAAAAGCTTACAGGGCACCGATGAAGAAGTCCTGCAAGCACTGTAACATAGAATAAGGCTATCTGCAAAGAAAGAAATGAGAATGGAGTTAGATCTATCCACATCACTATAAAGTTTTCAAGGCATAGCCACACTCATGTGTGTCTGTAGTACTAACAGAGATTACCCATATATGAATAAATAACATTAAAAGCTATGAAAATTTGCAAGAAAAATTAAAAATTCGAAAGAAAATCAAAATCAAAAGAAAATAAAATAAAAAATCCCACCAGAATTCAATTTTAACACGGTAACTTGTTGGGTAAAAACAACTTTTGAAAATCGAAAACCAAAATTATTGAATAGCTAGAAAAATAATGAGCACCATTAAACAAAATTTAAACTTCACAAAATTTGCTCAAGTTACCTCTATTTTAATCACTCAATAAAAATAACCCTGGCGTATTTTTGTTCATCTGATGCTGCATATGTACATAAAACTATTTTATTTTACATCGAAAAGCTACAGGAAAAGTGAACATACAGGATCGATGTTTGAATCATTGGGAAGTTGGAGGATTATGCGGAAGATTTGGCGGTCGGCGGTGTCAAGTCCTGTGTGGCGAGTTTGATAAATGGCTTGAAGTATGTATTCAATGGATTCCTTAGAATTGGCTCTCACCAGCAATGACAAATGCCCCCACAGACTGGGAATTTGTTCAGCCATTACAGAGCACAACACCATCACTGTCATTATAGATCTGCACCAAATTTCCCTACCAGACCAACAACCGTCGGTGCCACCCAAGAATACCTCCGGCGTCAACACCTGAAACCACATGATCGACTCACTACAACAGTACCACCTGCACGATTGACTCACCACCATGGAAATCGCAACACTACCACACATCGCCACTACAACTTTCACCAGATTCTTGGGCGAGATCCGTGGGTTTTGAGAAGCTTTTGCAGGAAATGGTTATTTGCTGTAATACATTTTCAAATTGGGGTTGAAAATGTGAAGTTAAAATCAGCCATATCTGCTTATTGATAAGGATAAATCTATTTGTACTTACTCTGAATGACAAATTGGGTTACTCCCCTCACATGGAGGGGGCCCCACACAAATTTGTGGGGCCCCCTTCATGTGAGGGGGAGTAACCCAGTTTGTCATCCAGTAAGTACATGTAGCAAAGCCCTATTGGTAACAGGGCCTTATCTTCTGACTGAAAAGTGAAGATCAGATTATTGGTCAAAGTCTTTTCTTTTTGGCAGAAAAGTTATTAATATTTTATTAATAGATTGCTTTTGGGCAGGATTTGGACAAAGAGTTGGGCGGGAGATTGGTGCTGAACTCTCCTCTCTTTATATATTAAATAGATTGATTACTTCTAACTCTTGTTATTTTTGGCATATGACGCAATTAAAATAAATTTTTAATAACAATGTAAAAAAAAAAAAATTAATTAATTTGATTTCGAACGTAATATATTTTAACTTTGAAGAAATTTATTTTTTAATTTATTGCTTAGATATAATTTTAGATTTCTATAAAATTATTCGATTTGAAAGAAAATTTTTGGATTAGTCATTTAATTTTTTTTATATAATCTAATTGGAAAACTTATAAAAAAAAATACACAATATAAAACTAAAACATTATCGGGTTATTTAAACGTTTTTGAACACATTTTATAATATAATTTTATATCTCTAGAAATAATTTAATATTACTGTACCAAGTTACACTATGATTAAGTAGAATATTTTTGAATAATTTTTTTTTTTTAAAACAAAATTTCTAAATTCCGGATTTTGAATACTTTTTTATAACAATTGAAAAATATCTATTTATTTTTTAAATTAGACTTATGATGCTCTTGATGTAATTTTTTCACATTTTTTATCAAAATAAAATGAGGTTGGGATACATAATAAGATTAATAATTATATTAAAATTAATCATCCTATTAAGTAAAAACACATTTGTTAAAAAAAAAAACTCAAATTGTCATTTTTTGTAATTTGAACGAAGTATCTCTATTTGACAAAAAAATTTTAAACAACACATTTTTAAACTACTTTTTAATCACATATTTTTTCTCTTCACTTTTCAACCACTAATTTTTAAACTACTTTTTAATCGCATATTCTTTAAATATGTTTTCTTAATTCGTGTGAGAAGTCAAACAAGCCTATATAATTGGGACATAGGGAGTATAATTTAACAGTGCTCAAAACGATTTTTTTTTAATATTTTTTTTTTACTTTTTTATTTTTTGGGAATAAATGCATGTAGTGTTCAAAAGTATAATTCTGTTGTGAAACTATTATAAAACAATAGAGAATATAGAGAGATATGAGAGAATTTTTCTCTTATTGAATTCATCTGAATGAATGAAATAAGGCTCCTATTTATAGGAGTGAACAATGGGACAATCGTAATATGTAAAGTTTACAGGGATATAATGGTAATGTCATTCACATATTTATATATTATTTATAACACTCCCCCTTAAATGACATATTACTCAATTGTCTGCCTCGTTAAAACCTTGCTAAGAAAATCCAGTGGGATAAAACTTGAGTGAAGGAAAAAGAGTACAGAAGCTCCCCCTGATGTTGGCCATGGTGAATCATTGAGTCTAATGTTCGAGTAGAACAAATAATGTACTGAATTTTGAAGTTCTGAAGTGCTGCCTCATTAAAACCTTATCAGTAAAACCCAGTGGGATAAAATCTGAACCAAGGAAAAAGAGTACAGCCGCTGCCTCGTTAAAACCTTGTCAGGAAAACCTAGTAGGACAAAACCTGAACGAATGAAAAAGAGTACAGCATGTTTCTCCCCCTGAAGTGTGCAATTGAGGATTCATGAACTTCTCGAATATTGATATCATATTTCTTCTGAAATATAAAAATCTCCTTGTATAGCATTCTTCATAAGATGTCTATGATTTTCTTCAGTTGTTGATATTATTCTAGTATAAAAATGTGTTGCTGAATTATAGCTTGTTGATAGCTATGATGATGCCTAAAAAACTTTGCTAGGAAAATCCTGTAGGACAAAACCTCAGCGAAGGGAAAAAGAGTACATTATTCTCATTAATTTTCATCAATACGCCTCAACTGTTGCCTCATTAAAAACCTTGCTAGGAAAACCCTGTGGGACAAAACCTCAGCTAAGGGAAAAAGAGTGCAACGCGTATTTATTCCTTTCGTGGAATATCACAAGTATATTGGTGCAATCACGAATCTTTTCATCAAACATATAATTTATGATGAGCTTTTATATAAATCGTTCATAGCTCATGATGTCATAACATGCTATATTAAGCAATGTTGTACTAATTTATCGATTGCATCTTTCACTTCTGGTGAATAATCAAATTTAAATTTCACTTCTGGTGAATAATCAAATCTAGAATTCACTTCTGGTGAATAATTAAACATATTCATTTTCATATTCACTTCTAGTGAATAATCAATTTCCCAGATGTCATAAATAGTACACTCCAATTTCACTTTCAACATATTATATCATGGAGTCATTTGTATCATCCTATAGTGATACTAATCTGGGTATATTGAATCTTTCATTGATTATACATATATGTTCTTGCACCACAATTTCTGATTTGTATAATCAATCATTGAAATATATATCAATTTCGACATATAATCTACAATCATTTTACTTGAAATCTCAATGTACCGCGATCAACTGGTATATCAAAGAATACTCTCAAAGTACCGAGATGAGAATCATACATTTTGATCTCACTCATTGGTATATCAAAGAGCTCAAGCTAGTGATTTAGACTATAGTCTATCCACCATATGTCATGCCAGTTATATGAAAATTTTTGCGCTCAACGAGTCGTCTTTTACGACTGTGTAATATTTTTCATTTGTACATAGAATTACTGGCTTTACACATTTAAGCATTTGGACTTCAAGTCCTTGAACCATAATCCCTACATTGGGGTTATATACTTGGCCAAAGTATTATAATTTCATCAACCTCATTTTCATAAGAGGGTTGTTTATGTATGCAATCGACTTATTTATCGATTCCATTTCAACTCAATATAACATAGAGAGATCTCTTTATATGTTCTATCATCAGGTACCTGAATCTCTTACATTTAATTATGTCCCTTTTACTCACCATGAGTATTTAGCCTCAAAGGGATCATCTCAATCATTCAAGAGATATTTATTTTTGGAATTGATAGTCATTATGCTTCAGGCATAATTACGCTTCAGGCGTGTTTTCCCCATAATGTTCACAAATATTATCAATCGGCTAAAATGCCATAACACATATCATTCTTTTAGGGATATAATCTCAATCATATATCTAAGTGCGCTTTTGTGGATTGTATACATATTGCACTTTTACAAATCATAAAGCTTCACAAGCAAATCTTTATTTCATAGTATTGACATGTTTGTAAAATATTGCTGCATGAGAAATATTTATTTTCAAATTTTTCTCATAGAAAATAACTTGAGGCTTTTAATCTGCTAAACCATTAGGAATATAATATTCTATTATCTCAACTAATTCGTAAAATCATTAATGACTTTAAGATATATTCATGCTAGCATTTATCACTTTGCTCGTAATATCATTACTTGAGCAAATAATCAGTCATTCATTTTCTTAGTGAGGTAATTAATTTGCTTTTGAGAACAAGCAACAATGATAACTTGTTAACCTGAACAATCTTCTGGTTCTTTAATGAATGCCATTTTGCATTCTTAATAAATCTCATTATTGAATTGGAATCTAACCAATCATTATAGAACTTCAGGTTCAGCAAGATATTTCACTTGTACATATGTATGAACTTCTGGTTCAATACAGTATTCATTTCATCAGTACGTATTTTTGTACAGTTCAAATCAGTATACCTTTATTACTTTTAGTATACCGAAAAAATCAGGTACAATATCCAAGAAAATATCTCAATCTTGTCGCCAAATCTTCCCTTATATCGAAAAAGGTAATGACGCATTATCTCATTGTTCCCATATCTTTAATAATTTATTCCATTATTTCTTGATGGAATCGATATCACTGACACGCGGAGCCACTGCTCTTTTACGCGTTGAATAATGCATTTAAATAGATCACTTTGGGAGAAGATCAGATCCATCAAAATGGATGTTATATTATCAAATATCCGGAAATACTACTCAAATCTTCCGATAAATATTTTGAAAAAGATTTATCGATTTCGACTTGAAAGATTGAGGCTGCTTATGCATCAAGGTATCCCAGAAGATGTTCGTTGGTTGATCGAAGCAAAAGTTCGATTAGCTGGTGAGTTACCAGATTCATTTTCTAAGTACAATCCTGGCTTAGGTAAGAGTACTTTTGCAAAGAAGTGAAGAGCAAAAAGATTAAATAATTGTTACAAATGTGCTCGATGGACATGTGATACCCGTTGTAAATCAATAGGATATTCATCCATAAATCGAGATGATAAGATAGACTTCATTAAGGGTGGACTGAGTAAGGAGTCATTGGATGATAATTGATTGACTCTTGAGACGCACCCTAGTGGGTATGTGCAGCGTGAACTACTATCTTTATGGGCTAAATTCATCAGCGATAAAGAGCGTTATAGTCTTAAAAATATAATAGCAAAAGATCCTGTTTGCCAGGCTGTTATAAACAATGATGTTTTGGCTATTCAGCATTGATACAAGGTAAATCAGTATATTGTGTGTATATATATTTTCACATATATTTATAAAATATTTTCATGTTTCATTTCTCGAGTATTGATAAAGGGTATTGAAAAATCACCGAAAGGTAAGCTTTATCAAAAGTAGTGTAATTTAGTCAGAAGTAGGTTTTCACTTTTTCAAAAGACGAGCAGTAAATAGTGAAGTTTTTCAAGTTTAAAAAGCCAATGATTTTCACAATTTCATGCATCTCAAAATATCATTTTCTCATAAGTTTTTCTTTCCTTATACTCTCAAAGATGGAAGGACCAAAATTTTGACAAATCAAAACTATCTGTGCATTTTGTGGATCAAAAGTAGGGAAAAATTTTGGGTATCTAGAAGCAGCAGTGGATTTAGGAAAGAAATTTGGGGAGAAAGGTATCACTCTCGTGTATGGGGGTGGTAGTAGTGGTTTGATGGGTTGTGTTTCCCAATCTGCTCTCACAGAGCGAGTAAAAGTGATTGGTGTTATACCTACTCCTTTGGTAGATATTGCTGGCAAAACACGAGGGCATGAAGTACAAACCTTATCTATCCATGAACGCATAACTTGCATGCTATATGGTTCTGATGCCTTTATAGCCCTGCCCGGAGGTTTTGATACTTTAGAAGAAATCTTTAATATTACCTCATGGGCTCAACTAGACCTTCATACTAAGCTTATTGAGTTTTTAAATATTAACAATTTCTTTGATGGTTTGTTAACATTTCTTGATTATGCTGTGGAACAGGGATTCATATCTCCATTTGCTAGAAGGATCCTTATTTCTTCTTCTACTA
The DNA here is from genome assembly GCA_963555705.1 of Ligustrum vulgare. Taxonomy (NCBI): domain Eukaryota; kingdom Viridiplantae; phylum Streptophyta; class Magnoliopsida; order Lamiales; family Oleaceae; genus Ligustrum; species Ligustrum vulgare. The sequence goes on along the minus strand of OY743174.1, from coordinate 45,795,893 downwards.
TCGATGACTTACTAGATAAGCTGCAGTCATATATTCCCATATAAGATCCAGCAGGAGTTAAGATAGATTGGTCGCAAGGAAGGGGAATCAAGCGAAAATGGAGTCCGGTTAATGTAAACTTAACTTTGTGAAGCCTAGAATAGGTGGCGGTAGAGTACGGAGTATTCTCACTTTTGAGACATACCTTAAATTTTTAGGATTTTATCAATGTTTAATCTTGTGTACCTCAAAGATTTAAGGTGGTAGAGTATGTAGTATTTCTTACTCTTGAAACACACTTCTTTGAATGTTTCTTTATTTCCTCAAAAGATCAGAGGTGGTAGGATACGGCTACTCCCGAAACACATCTCTAATTTTGAGGATCATAAATGTTTTCCCCTTTTGTATTTTGCATGTATGACTCGTTTATGCTTCTTCAGGAGCAATAATAATATCATTTCATTATGTTTTAGATGATAGTCTTTACTTCTTCTGGATTAAATATGTACTTCTTCTGGAGTACATAAGTTCTTGTGCAAGAACTTTGATCAAAACTGCTTATCATAATCATATAACATTTATCTCATAATATTGATGAGATTATTTTCACATTAGCCATATCTGTGCTATCATGTGATATTATCTTATCATACATCAACATTTATTTTTTGAATAATTTATTTTCATCCACCCTTTCAACTACATATATTGGTAACTTCTGGTACCAAATGATAAAATATTTTCATTAAGATCCAACAATCTTTTGGTAATGGTAACTTCTGGTACCATTTGTTGAAATATCAAATAATAACAATATTATCAAATTTATATGAGTAGAGGTATTTAAAATCAGTAGAACAAACCATATAGGTGGTAACAATATAAAGAAATAATTATATTTCATAAATGGGCAAGTCATATCTCTAAATCTAGTCAACGTATTCATAATAGCTCAGGTCATTACGATAATGAGTTATACTCAATACATCACGACATGACAACTATTATGTTACTTTTAAATCTTTTAATTTATCGTATTGATCACATAGTAGTGTTAAATAATTTAGAATATATATTCTATTAACACTTATCATCATATCATTAATAATGATTAATCAAATTCGTTAAGTCACGATTAATATACTTTAACGTATCATCAAGGGCAAAATCGTCCATATTTTAATATATTGGTCATATGGATAAATCGAAACCGTCAATAGGTTTGAAATTAAATTTAGAACAAACTTACTTTTGGTCCGAAGTTCAAAATTCCGTCGGAACTACTCCAAAAACAGTTTTTAAGAAAACCGCCACGTTCGACCGCGGGAAAATTTCAAAACTGCACAAAACAGAAAAGTAAGATCATAGAAAAATCCAAATCATCAGGACGAACAAACTGCCTTTTGACGTCATCGCCGAAATCCGTTCACTCGCCATCGCAAGTGCAGGCCGCCACGCGCCGGTGGCTGGAAAAATCAACCGATCACCATAATGTGTGCCTCGACGTCCTGAACATGCCCATGGTCTTCGTTTCTCCAAAAGACCAACCATTTGGCCGGAATCAGCATTTTTCAGTCCGCCAGCATCTTCTTCTCTGGCCAATAACTTTCGTTTTAACCGTCGGATCGGCGCCAAATTTTAGTCGAGTCTTCTCCTAGAAAAGCCCGTTGATATGCCGCCGGCCGATCGTCGATCGGAGTTCAGGATCGTTCGGTATCAGCGTTTCAATTTCCGGTCAGATTTAATTTTTTGCACAGTTTTTCAGCCTTTCTTCTCTGGTCGATATCTTCTGTTTCAGCCGTTGGATCATCCCCAAATTTCAGGCGAGTCTTCTCCTCGACAAGCCTGTTCTGATGGCAGTGGCCGATCGTCGATCGTATATTTGGATCGATCAGAATCTCACTTTTTTAGTTCGACCATAAATTTTAAAATTGGATAAATTTTCAGATCTACAATATATGAGTTATTTTCTAAAGCCAAAAGTGTTTTGTTTGAGAAAAGGAAACATTGATTAGTAATAATCAGGTTTCTGATACAGAGGTTCATCATTTAGATGCAACTGTAGAGCATACTCCCATTATATTACTCAATTGGCTAGAGACTCGTGCTGATAACGTGTTGTGAAACTATTATAAAACAATAGAGAACGTAGAGAGATAAGAGAGAATTCTTCTCTTATTGAATTTATTTGAATGAATGAAATAAGGCTCCTATTTATATGAGTGAACAATGGCACAATCGTAATATGTAAAGTTTACAGGGATATAATGGTAATGTCATTCACATATTTATATATTATTTATAACAAATTCAAATTTGTAATCATTACACTTTGGAGTTTGGATTGTTTAACCATTAGCATTAATTGCACTTTAATGGTTTTTTTTTTGGCAAAAACTTTCATTTCAGGTGGGAAAGTGTTGCGTATTTTTGGTGACTGTTACCTCCCTCAACGGCCCATACAACCACGCCAGTCAAGTTGATTCCCTCTCAATTTCGACTTTGCATAAAAACAATTTTCTCTCTAAACAGTTCCTTGGAATCTACTGATTTGAACAATGTCGTCTTGTACTGAAGTAACAGAGATGAAGATAATTTTACAGGAAACTTGGAAAGCCTTGATAAGGAGAATAGGAGATTTCAAGGTGGGGGAACAAGTGGCGGTTCAGCCTCCATTTGTAAACTTGTTCAACACATTTCTTAGAGCATCTTTAATGGGTGTGTGCAGGGACGAATCTAGCATATGGCTAGGGTGTTCGGCCGCTCCGACTGGATTGGTCAAAAAAAAAAAAATTACCTTATAATTTTGGTGTGGAAATTTTTTTCCTCTTACCTAGTAATGTTCGCTCGTGCTTGATTGATTTTCTGGATTCGTTCATGGGTGTGTCTAAGGTCAAGGTCCATTGAATGAGAGAGAAAGAGAGATATATACTCCATCCGTCCCATAAAATAGGCTTGTATACTATTTTCGTCCGTCCCACAAATATAGACCACATACTATAATGAGCATGTATTTAATTTTTCATTTCCTCATATATCCCTAATTAATGTACTTTGATAGTTAATTCCAATTTCAATTTAATGACATGTAGTTTAAATAAATTAATGAGTCTTTGAAATTAACATAAGAGTATATTTGGAAAAGTATAGATAAATTTATTATTTCAACTATATTAACTACCATTTCTTAATCTGTGTGAAAATGGGAACAAGCCTATCTTTGTGGGACGGAAGTAGTATTATTTTAAGATTAAATTGTGTAGAGGAGGTGGATGTTAAAAGTAAAAAAAAAAAAAAGAGAGGGAAAAATGAAAAAGAAGAGAGAGATTGACACTAATTCAAATAAATTAATAAAAAAAATAGTAAAAGTGGTCAATTACAAGGTCCAATTTTTTGTGAAGGACTTTTGTAGAGAAAAATAGGGAGAAAGTGGAAGAGAGAGAAGAAAAAAGAGATATTAGATTGAGACCCACGAATTTTTTGTGTCTTTCTTTCTCACCTAGTTGACAGTCGCCATTAAAGATGCTCTTAAAACCATTTTTCACCACACATATTTTTTTAAAACAATTTTTCACCACCTATTTTACTTTAAAAATATCAAATTATTTATTTATAAACAAATGAAAAACTTTCACCAAACAAAGGCTCGCAATGATAAAAGATTTGACATAGAGAGAAAAATGGTTTATAACAGCAACTCCGATCGTGGTGTAAATTTATTGCCAATTTGCTCCTTCGAAAATTAATTTTACATCTTAATATACATCCCGGTGGATCTAAATCAAAATTTTGCTCCAATGGTAGATGTAAATTAAAATTTATAAATTTCATTATTTTTTTAATTTGCACGAATATTATTGCTCGTAAATATTGTTGACTCCGGACCCAAAGAAAGGTACAGTGATCCACCAGCGAAGGCCCAATGGTGGCCCAATGGACCTTGACCCACAGTTGAGGTCTGGAATATCTCCTTGAGATGAATGCCGAGGTGGTATGTCAAGCAAACCTCTTTAACCGACCTGGTTAACGCCCAGCCGATGTGCTTTTTACTCAGCCGGGGCGCTTTATGGCGTTGACCAGAAGAGAGAGATGGAGTCAGTGATGGGACACTGCCTTTACCCAGACGTGATAGGCGCCCATCCCCTACGAAATGTAGCAATGATTGCGGTTGAAAAGCAAGATTGTCACATCCATAAGCTAGGGTGATGACAAGTGTAAAGTATGCCACGTGTCGCAATCCGAGACAAGAAGTTCCACTATAAATGAAGCACAATTGTCTCCAAGTAAGGGGTTAGCAATTTCTGATTTCTTAACTCTGTATTTCTCTCACTCCCTTTTTTCTCTTTTACACACTTTTATCTCCCGCACCCAATATATATTTGCCTAAAATGAGCACTGACTTAGGCATCGGAGTGCAAACGGGAGCCACCTCGGCCCCCTTTGCAAGCTGATTGTTTGTCTTAGTGCGCAGGAGATCCACGTGTTCAAGAGGGAGGAGCTGAGACGTGTTGGTCCAAGGTCCAGCTGGATTTTGTGGTCAACAAATATCTTAATTAATTTTATTTTAGACAGTATCTATTTATACGTTGATTATGAACAAATCAATCTAAAAAATTTGAAATTTGGTTAAAAAATTAAAAAAGGGAAGAATATATAACTAAGGTTTTTAAAAGTACACATTTTCAAAATTAAGAAACTTAGGCTGCGTTCTCTTTGTATTTCAGTTTCCTATTTTCATTTTCGAAAATATTTTTTGATTTTCATTTTATGTGACTTTTTTCGAAATTGCTGAAAACGCGTTTGGTTTGTTATTTCTGAAAACTGTCTTTGAAAATGAAAAATTGGAAAATACATTCTGTTTAAAATTTTGAAGAAAACTATTTTGTATACTTGTAATTATATTGCTTGTGAATATGCATGTGTGTGTGTGTGTGTGTGTGTGTGTGTGTGTGTGTTACATTCACATATATGATATACAAAATATAAATGAAATAGAGATGTCATATTTGATTATGCCAAAAAAGTTCAAAAATCCATATGTTAATCAATGATGTCCTAACTTTCTACAATACAAAAGTAAAAAATAAATGTTTAATAATTGAGCACATAATACATCATAAGAAAGATTGTTGAATTTGAAGTTCAACGCAAAAAACGGAGTGTAATTCAGAGTTGTAGATCAAAAGTTATACATATTTGAAGACAATGACCTATAAAGCAAATCAGGGAAGGACTAAATTGAAAGAAAATTAAAATTTTGCGGACTAATGTGAACGAAAATTTAAAGTTGAATTTATAAGTTTGTTACCCTTGAAAAAGACGTGAAACTTTGAAATACAAGTTTAATAACCTTGAAAAAAGCAAGAATTTTGAAACATAAGTTTGTTAACCTTGAAAAAGGCAAGAACTTTGAAACATAAGTTTGTTACCCTTGAAAAAGGCGTGAAACTTTGAAATACAAGTTTAATAACCTTGAAAAAATGCTTAGAGCTTTGAGATAAAAGTTCATCTATCTTTGAAAGAGAAGATAAAACCAAAAAATTTCTCTGAACATGAATGAAAGTGATGATGATATTAACCCTCGTAGGAGTAGAAATGACCAGCTTAGCGAGGAGGAGGCTCCTCAGAGGCCTCATGAGAACACAAACGAGGGGGTGGCCCAACCTAACCCTCCGCGTCGGCACCAAAATCGCCGCATGTTGCGAGACATGACTCGCATGGCAGCCCAAATGCTGGAAATGCAGAAACAGCAGATAGAACAAACTGTTGCGATGAATGCTTACATGGCTAGAGGGTATGTTATGAACGAGCCCGTGATGCCCCCGCAATATTCACAACCACATTACTCACCATCTGATGCGGCTACTACCTCCTATTATTATCAAGATCAGCAGGCATATGCCGAGGTGGAATCCGTGCCTCTCTACGAAGAAGGCCCAGAGCATGAAGCACCCGAAGCACAAGATCAACCCCTATTAGCCGCAGGGAGGCTTCGCCTTCGAAGTCTGGTAGCGTTTTTAGCCGAATAGGGGGATTATTCCGGGGCAGACGAGGGGGCCGGATTGACTAAGGTCAACACCATGCAGCTGAGCCTAGAAATAGGGGGGAGCGACGCGCTAAAGAAGCCCTTTCGCGAAGCCAAATGCATGGAGACCGGCATAACACAGAAGTAGAAAAGTTAGCCCCCACACATGAGCCTAGGAATAGGCAGGAAAGGAGAGCAGAAGCAGCTCGGACGAAATCTCGTAATGATCTTCCAACCTTCGAAAGTCCAAACTACAGGCGAGTTTTGCCACCGCAAAGATAGGAGTACGCTCCACCGCCTTACGGCCAACACCATGACCCGATATATTCCGGTCATGACGAGAACAGTGAATTACCGTCATACGAGCTAGATGACAAAGAGGAAATAAGCCCCTTCACGGAGGGCATCCGTAGGTACCCAGTGCCTCATGACTTTGAAATTCCAGAAATAGTAAAGTATTCTGGCCCCCTGACGATCACCTGTTAAACTACCGCGCTAGCATGGAAATAGCCGGAGCCACTCCGGCATTGAAATACAAAGCCTTTGCTTTAACCCTTGAGGGAAGTGCGATATGATGGTACAAAAAACTCCCTCCTGGTAGCATCCACATTTGGAGAGATTTGAAGGCAGCATTCAAAAATGGTTTTGTTTCCTCCAGGCCTGGCCAGCTCCCACTCCAACACCTTCAGGACTTAAGGCAAGGAAGGGAGGAATCTCTGAAAAGTTACCTAGCCCGGTTCACTGAAGAGATGCACATTTGTGAGAACATCACCGAGGCGGAAATGTTTTTCGCGTTAAAAGGGGGGGCCAGACATGACGAGCATGTTTTGGAGGGATGTCCGAAGCATAAATCCGAGGGATTACAATGCCCTGGTAGATCTAATGAAGGAAGAGATCGTCTCAGAAGAAATGGCTAGGGCCAGAGACAATCATCCTCAAGGGAGATACAATCTTGGGTATCGTAATGAAGCGAACCTCAGGAAAGGAGGTAATAAGGATAGGTTCGGCAGTAACCGAAGTGGAGCGTCACACCCATTTCTAGGAATCGGGGGCTATGCAGCAGAGATCACGGAAGCTATCCCTAACTTGCACTCCAACGCTCCCCCTCAGAATCCCCCCTCGGCTTAAGGAGGAATGAAAAGTAGTCGAAGTGGAAAACAACCCATGATTGGGGCTTACTGCGCCTACCACAGGTATTATGGCCACACAACGGAGGATTGTAGAGAAATCCACATGTTAGCGGACCAAAAGGCACACGGGAGAAGGGGAAGTGATTTCTCTCCTGATAAGGGAAAAACACAAAAACCAGGTAGTCAAAAGTTCAACCGAGCTGACAGGCAAGCTCCATGGAAGAACCCAACCAAAGAAAGGATTGACAATCGTCAAAGAGACAGGAGCAAAGGTCAGGATAACTCCTCGGCACATGATAAAGATACGAGAGAGCCACCTATGCCTGCAAATGATCCGTCGATCTGTGAAATCGACACAATATTGGGAGGCCCCCATCCAGGTGGAAGCACGAATAACTCCCAAAAGAGATATATCAGAGAGACCAAGCAGCCTGCCAACGTGAATTACCACATCCATTCACATCCTGTTGGGATGCCTCGGACAAAATCTATCACCTTTACCCAAAACGACGCTATTGGGGTACACTTCCCGCATAATAATGCATTGGTTATCAGGGTAGTGGTGGCTCGGAATGGGTTGTCGCGAATGATGGTGGATGATGGTGCCTCGATAAACGTAATTTACCGAGTAACTTTCGATAAGATGGGGATTAACACCCCACTCATTCCAGTTCCAGATCCAATATATGGATTCACGGGGGATATCATAACTCCCAGAGGATCCACAACCCTTATGACTGAGGTAGGGCAAGCACCAACTTTATCCAGAATCCCCATGGAATTCTTGGTTGTGGACAAGATCTCCTCTTATCATGGCTCAATTGGAAGGCCAGGTCTCATCGACTTGGGGGCTGCAACCCATACGAAATATATTTGTATGAAGTTCCCCACGGAGTATGGTGTTGCAACTGTTAGGGGGAGCTAAACTAAATTACGGGCCTGTTACACGAACGCTATCCAAAAATTTCAAGACCGGAGCCTGAACATGATTAGCGATGTGGCAATGGCCGAGGCTGCTTTGGACCCTGAAAGACTGGGTGGAGGGCCCTCGGAAAAAGAGGATGTTACAATGATGCCAGAAGAAGATCTGGCAGATCTAGACCCAAGAATGGCTGGAGACAATTTCTCTACCCCAGCTGAAAGGCTGAAATGCTTCGGTGTAGATCCACTTGACCCAATCAAGGAGTTGCAGATTGGATTAGATTCGCCGGTTGAATACAAATATCAGATGAAAAGCTTCTTACTTGAGAACTTCGATGTATTTGCATGGAAACATGATGACATGGTTGGAATTGATCCTAAAGTGGCTTGTTACAGACTCCAGCTTGATCCCAGAAGTCTTGGGCACAGGCAAAAGAGAAGACCGATGAGTTTTGATAAATACGAGGCCTTGAAAGAAGAGGTAGTGAAGCTATTGAAAAATGGCTTTATCAGAGAATCCCGGTATCCGAAGTGGGTATCAAACCTTGTTTTGGTACCAAAACAGAATGGAAAACTTAGAGTATGTATTGATTTTTCGAATTTAAACTAGGCATGCCCCAAAGATAGTTTTCTACTGCCTCGGATTGATCAGTTAGTTGACTCCACAGCGGGACATGAGATGCTAAGCTTTATGGATGCATACTTCGAATACAATCAAATCCCCATGCAAGAATCGGATGAGGAGCACACCTCGTTTATTACGGATAGGGGACTCTATTGTTACAAAGCTATGCCATTTGACCTAAAGAATGCTGGAGCTACCTATCAAAGGTTGGTAAATCGTATGTTTTCAGAACAATTGAGAAACACCATGGAAGTATATGTTGATGACATGCTGGTCAAAAGTATGGTTGCCATAGAGCATATCCGCCATTTGTCAGACGCCTTCGATGTTTTGAGGAAATATCAAATGAAGTTCAACCCACCGAAATGCGCTTTTGGAGTAGCATCCGAAAAATTTCTGGGATTCATGGTAAACAGAAGAGGGATTGAAGCCAATCCCGATAAAATCAAAGCTTTGATGAACATGCGATCGCCTCGGACCCCAAAAGAAGTGCAAAGCTTGACGGGAAGGATTGCGGTTTTAAGTCGGTTCGTTTCTAAGTCCACTGACAAATGCTTGCCATTTTTTTAAGATCTTGAAGGGAGGGAAACGATACCAGTGGACGCCAGAATGTGAGCAAGCTTTTGCCGACCTGAAAGCATTCTTGGGGCAGGCCCCATTGTTATCAAAACCAAGAGCTGGCAAACCACTTTATCTATATTTAGCCGTATCGAAAGAGGATGTTAGCTCAGTGCTGATCAAAGAGGAAGATGGGAATCAATTCCCAATGTATTATGTAAGCAAAGTCATGCTGGATGCAGAAACACGTTACCCAGATATGGAGAAACTTGCTCTCTCGTTGATCACAGCAGCTGGTGACGAGTTGAATCTAAAAACCTCGACCATGTCTTCCTTTGCCTACACCGCTGAGCAGCGCTTGTGCGCGATGTTACCATCTCCTCTCGGTGTTGCCTTCGTCGGAAAGAGATGGTGTCCTAATTGATAATGGTGGGAGGGTAGATTTGGGGGTAAGGGGTTTATAGAAAAATAATATTATTTATTTTAAAAATCTGAATAATCATCTGATTTTTGAACTAATACATATAAATTTTGAGTTTTGAATTTGATAGTTAAAATGTAGGGTGAGATGTAATTTCCTCATTAAAAAACAAATTTTAAATCTAAAGACTCTTAAAATAGCCTAGCCCATGTTAATATATACCCATATATGAGGATATATCCCATATATCGGATATATGTAAGGATTCATGGGTTATATGCACATAAAGCCTCATAAATCCAATCAATTTAGCTGCATAGTAGTGGGCCACAGAGATGCAAAATTAGATGTAAATGTACATCAAAACATGCATCTTTGGCTCAAAACTTAATTTACATCTAATATACATCTTCCCGTTGGAAATCATTCCGGGAAAATTGGAGATCTAAATTACCAAATAGGTGTAATATGCACCACCGTTGGAGTTTCTCAAAATATGTTTATAAACTACACAATTTTTCAAATCACTATTTAACCACACACATTTTCTCTCTCCAAATTTCAACCACTACTTTCTTGCCTAAAAATTATAAACAAATTAGTTTATAAACCAAACAATGTTAACAAACAGAAGCATCCGTTTGTTAAAAGTTTTGTATTTAAAAACATATTTTTATGTTTTCGAGGTAAATATATATGATTGAAAAGTGGAAAAAATTGTGTATATCTAGGCTATGTTTGGCTGATCAAGCTGAAAAGCTAATTAAGAGCTGATAACGGATAGCTGATAAGTTAGTTGATTGAAATATAAGTGTTTGACAAAATTAGTTGAAAAGATAACTTAGAAATACAAAATGATATATAAGGAAAATATATTTTAAATACCCTAATGACATGGGGTATAATTTTAAAAAAATAAAGAGGCAAAAAATGGAATAAAAAATGAAAGGCTCATTTGAAAAGCTTGTAAAAAAAAAACTTTTGAGATAAGCCTCGCTTATCAAATAAGCTCATCAATCAAACAGAGGTTATTTTAGTAGATGAAACTTATAAGGTTTTCAAATAAGCTATAAGCTTAGAACATGTCCAGCACTTCGTGGATTGGGGTGACGGGACAATGAAATTGATAGACATTTGATAATGTGTATAAATTGACGGAGATGTATAACATTTCATCCCCAATGGTTCCTTCTACATTTAAATATTGTTGATTATGTGGCACTTTTTAAAAATTTAAAAACAATAATATATATAGAGAAGATGTATGTATATATTTATCTATAACAGTCATTTATTTAGCTGTTAAAGTAATTATAAAATAAAAACAAATGTTGACTCATCAGGTCAGGCATGTCAAGATGTAGATGGAGCACTCGACATTGTCAATTTTTTTTCCAGCCACATCAACTTAACATTGTAATTAACATTATGCATTGAAGAGATATTTTTAACTCATTCCATCAATTTGCTGACGTGTCAAGTAATTTATCCCAATTGATGTTGTGCATTGAAAATGCTCTTATAGGGCTTATCAAACTTACTAAAAGTGGTTTAAAAAATTACGTTGTTTAAAAATAAAAATAAAAATAAAAAGTTAGCCAAACAGAGGCTAACCCTCAACCCTCCTCCCATTGTCACCTCCAAGATTCTTGCTCAAGTCATTGAGTATTGCAAGAACCATGTCACTAAATCCCCTGCCACCACTGATATGGTCGTCGATGGAATTGTCGTTGATGGCACAGCAGTCGTTAAATTATAATTGCATTTATTATTTTTAATTATTATTAAATTTTAATTACATTTATTAAAGTTATGAAATTATTATATTTTTTGTTACAATTATGAAATTATAATTACATTTATATATATATATATATATATATATATATATATACTATGAAATTGTAATTAAATTTATTAATGTTATGAAGTATAATATTTCTTGTTACAATTATGAAATTATTATTAACATTATATAATTATTATTATATTTTTTATTAATATTATGGAATTTTAATTAAATTTATTATCATTAGTTTAGTAGTGAAAATAATTATGTTACATTATAAAATTATGAAATTTAATTCAATTTATTATTTTTCATAATTATGAAACTATTCTTAATATTATAAAATTATTATCATTATTAATGGAAATATTTATGTTATAATTATAATATAAATTTATGAAATTCTAATTAATCTTATTAATTCTTAACATTATCATTATTTTCTAATGCATTTCATAATTATTATAAAAATAATTTTGATTATATATTTTTTATTATCAATATTTTGATTAATTATTTTTTAATAAAATTATTATTACTCTAAAATAATATAATTATAATTAAATTAAATTAATAATTAAAAACGATGGAATTAAACGAAACTGACCGAATTGGGTCCATCAGATCGAAAAACGATCCAACGGACATGAACCGATCAGTCCGACCAAAAAAAGGTCCAATAGACCTGATAGGGTGCATAATTGTTGTTTCATTTGTGATACTTCTTCTTAATTCAATGACTTTAAATACTTAAATTTTGAATATTAATCATATTTTATGTTTTGTAGATTAGATGGAGAGGTTAGATCAAAATGGATTCAATATCACAAATTAAAAGAAGAACTTTGGAACTCAAAAGTACACAATCAAAGAAGAATTTAGCATAAGGCGTGGGCACGTCTTATCATTTCAGGAAGACTAAAATCAAATGGGATGGACATGAAGATTGTAAAGGCAAGGGATTTTGGGAGTATCAATTCCAACAACGCATTTTTGGGACACAATTGGACTCTATGTTGGACAAATTTTGGGCCCAATTATTGAACTAATCTTAAGGGCTTCACTGGGATTGAAGTAAGCAGTCAAGGAATATATTTTTGGGAGAAAAGAATTAAAAGGAAACTACCTAAATATAAGGAAAAAGAGCCGAGACTTGAGGAAAAAGAAAAGAAACGGCTAACACACAAAAAGGAAAGGCTGGGGGACAAACTAAAAGGAAAAGAAGGGGGATTACAATTGAAGGGAGGGACCTGGGCCACAAGAAAGGAGGATTGCTGGAGACAAAAGGGGACGCAGGGCTTGGCAAAAAAAGGGAGGGGGCTACACGTTATTTTTCAACCTAGAGTTTGATTTTTATTTTATTTTCTTTCTTTTAGTTTTTGATTTATAATGTTTATGAGTTGCTAATTTATTATTCCAGTTCAAGGTTATTCAAAATTTTGATTCACCAAGAGTTGTGAGATCTAATTAAATTTAATAGTTCCTTTAATTGTTCTCTATTTATATGTCTTTTACTTGTGAATTGAAGTTGTTATTTTAATTGATTAATTCAAAAAAGTGCATGTTGTTTTAATTGTCAAAATGATACTTGGTCAATTAGGAATCTAAATCCGTAATTGTTTAGGTTTTCTAATATAAGTGACAAATAATATAGTTAATTATAGATTGATTTTTGACTCATGTTATAAAGACATATAACCTAATTTAAATAAATCACGCGTGTGAATTTGTTGGTTATAATTGGTCGTCTCTTTAGAAATTAATGCTATTGGTACATTAAATCCTACGATCGTATCTAGGGTTGTTTATTGATTAGGAAAATAATCAACGAGCGTATCTTGATTATTGATAAAGTAAGGAGAGATAGGTTGTTAGATCGTATCAACGACCATAACCAATTTAGAAAATGATTAAGGGATTTTATTTTTGCATCCGTGATCAATTCTATGAATCAATACCGAGAATATACCTTGGGCTGGATATTTGTTTAATTTGATATTTTCATTAATTTAATTCCGCAATTGTTTATTTACAATTTGATTTTACATTTTGATTTTTCGAAGAATTAAATCTAACCAGTTCCTGTGGATTCGACCTTGTTCACCACTATTGCAATTTATTTTAATGAGAGCGAGAAATTATTATTATTTGTTGGATTCGACACCCATCAAATTTTTGGCGTCGTTGTCGGGGATTGGTGTCAAATAGATTTAATTTTTCATTTATATTTTATTCATTTTATGCTCAATTGATTCCTCATCCAGTGATTTGATCTCCATCATGGCTGCTAACACTCAACAATTTGGATTCAGATAAGACACCCCTGTGAAAAGGGTGAATGAGGTAAATGTATCATCTCTTGAAAATCAAATAGCGAATCTAACCTCTCTTGTTCAACAAATGGCTATAGGAAATATGCAACAGGTTAAAGAATGTGGAATTTGTGCTGCTACCAGTCATCCAACTGACACATGTCCTACTCTTCAAGAATATTCATTTGAGCAGGCTAATGTAGTTGGAAGATTTCCAGGCCCACCTCAGACAAAGTATGATCCCTATTTAAATCGTTACAACCTAGGATGGAGGGATCATCTGAACTTCAGTTATCAAACAAGATCACAATTCTAACAATTTTAGCCTAGACAGCCTACTCCTCAACCACAACAATTTTCTTCAAGTTCAAGTATGTCTCTAGAAGAAATTGTTAAATCACTTGCAATTAATACACAACAATTTCAACAGGAGACAAGAGCGGGGATTAAGAACTTGGAGAATCAAGTGAGTCATTTGGCATCAACTGTGAGCAGATTGGAGTCTCAAGGCAAGTTGCCTTCCCAAACCATTGTTAATCCACTCTTGGGAATTAACAGGAAAAACTTGCCATTGCCCATGGATTCAAATTTTGGATTGTTCATTCAATCCGAGGAGACATCAACTGATGGAGATGAGCTTGAAGAAAATGAAAATTTAATCACACAAGAATCACATGGAGAAGTGAAAATTAATGAGGAAGAGATCAAATCAAATTTTCTCAACTTCACTGGCTCTCCAATAATTGATTTTGTGATTAAGCCATTTGAGGAGGTGCAAGTCTATATTGTTGAGTTTGAAATGGATGGAATAGGCAAGCCCCATGACATTGGAAGTGGTAAAGTGCAAGTGTTTCGAACAAATGAAGAGTGGAGAAAAGTCAAAATAAGCAAAATGTGCAAGGCATCAAAAGCTATATTTAGAGTGCCATGAAGTGCTTACGAGGAGAGTCGAGCTAATGACTTTAAAATAAGCGCTTTCGGGAGGCAACCCGAGTTTTTCTATAGTTTTAGTAATAAACTTTATTTTTGTTTTCATTTACTCACTATTATTTATTTTATGATCCTTATAATTTTTGACGTGAAATTGACCATGTTTTAATTTTTTGGCAGATATGAATTTTCATTAAGACGTGGGCACGCTCTATTAAGACGTGGAATGAGGCATGCCCGCGCCTTACCCAAAGAGCATCTCGGGTTACAAGTTCTATGTTCACAACTTGGAATAACGCATACCCACGCCTTACCTAAAGTGCATCTTGGATTACAAACAAGGCTAACAAAAAAAAAAAAAAAATTGAAAATCAGACACAACCCTTATGACTCTCTCTCCTTCCCAACACCAATCCACTTCCACTCTCCCTCATCTTCTCCAGCCTCAATCTCCATCTTCCACCATCATCTTCATCAACAAACCGCAACCTCCACCTTCTTCTCTCAACCTTCAACCAAGCCCACCACCATCTTCTACCTCCACGAACTTCCTCCATAACTTCAACCTCTGTTCCTTTCTTTCCCTCAAAACCAATAAACCGCTACACCCGGTTCGTGGGAATGTGACAACACTTGTGCAAGTTGTGGGAACACTGTGATTTTGCTGTGGGATTTGTATGGGCAGATACCATGATTTGGGGCCTATAGAGGAAGAGTTTTGTCATGGATCTCAAGTAAAGGACTAACAAGGAATGCCATTAAGGAAGTTTGTTTTCTCGCCCGCCTTCACATTGACATCTCTCGTTCAACCTGCAGGGGAGTCCTCTATTCCTATTCTCTTCTAGTTTTCATAATTTATGATTTTATTACATTGAGGATAATGTATGGATTAAGTGTGGGGGAGGGTTTTGATGTGTGCCTTTGCTTAGTTTTTGAACATTGATTCATTTTAGTGCACCTCAATTTCTATTATAATCCATGTTTGCTCTATTTTTCAAAGAAATATTTTGAAAATTTTCTTCTTAATTTTGGATTTTGGCAATGTTTATCCCTTTATGATCTGAATTACTGTGAATTATCGAGATGAATTGAGGCGCAATGGGGAATTGCAAGAGTAGTTAAGTTTTTGTTTATTGCACTAGATTGATTGCTCTTGATGGTGGATTGAATGAAGGGTGTGTGGGATTTGATGTACATTAACCCTATTTTGTGAGCTTTTGAGCCTCTTAAGCATTAATATATATACACTACGCTATGCTCTATTCCTTTGATTATGTGATTGTCAAGTGTAGTTAATTTCTTCTAGAACTTGCTTTGTTATGCATGTTGAGATGCCTCTTGGTAATTGAATGCATTAAATAAGTATGGGCACTTAGGTGAAGCCAAATTTAGCTTTCTCAAAATGCTTACCTTGAAATATACCCCTAGAAAGCAACTTTTGAGCCATAGCCTTTTTGTTGAAAATCAACCACAATACAAGCCATGAGAACTCCTATTCCTTGCTAATATTCCATTCTCTTGAACCTTGCATTGAAGACTTGAGCTTCAAATTGTTTTGGTTGAGAATAAAAGACATTGAAAATCAAAGACTTGTGATGTGAAAGAAATGGCAGGGGATAAAGTAGTCGAGTTGCAATATATACCTAATTGAGTCAAACCAAAGTTGATGTATTGTAACACCACTCCGATTGACCTAACTCCACTCTTTTTAGCATTAATTTGAGTTTGAAACCAGGACCAAGCAATGACCTATATCTCATAAATGGATGAGAGCAACACATATAAACCGTAATTCGTGAGCTTTTGAGCTGTTTTTATTTTTATATTAAGCTCTTATTCTTTGATGTGAGTCCTGCATGGTTTGTTTATTCTTGGATGTGCTCTCTTGTACATGCCGTTGTAGTTTCTTGACTCAAGTGCAAAATATAGTAAAGGCATTAGGTGAAACCCAATTTGGCCTTTTTAAAGAGTCTACCATGATACATGTACCAATAGAAGTCTCTTTGAGATTTAACCTATCTTTGGAATTTTGTTGCCACGCTACAAGCCATGGATTCCCGTTCTTTCATGTTACCTCTATCTTGAACCCACAAGAGAGGAATTTCACAAGCTTGCATTGATTGAGAAGTATGAGACAGACTTAGCTTCAGAAAAATGGGAGCTTTCACTTTGTGCTATTCAAGGTTTAAGTGATAATGGGGTCAAAAAGAAATCAAGTTGTAAAAAAAAAAAAAAAAAATTCTAGTGAAAAGAGAATAAACCCCCAAGTGCGTAATAAAAGTCAAAGACTGAATCGATTGGATGCTAGGAAATTATGGAAAATCACATTGAAAGGGGGAGTAAGAGATTATCATTTTGAACCAAATCAGTTTGTGAACTCTCCTTTCAACTTAGCCTACATATTTTCCTTTTATCCTACCTAACCCGAAGCCTCTTTACAACCAAATAAAGACCTTTACTTTGCACTTGTGTTATTTTTAGCTCCGGTCATGACATCTGAGCAGTCTGTGGCAATGAATTCTCGATGCAGTGAGTTGAGTGAAAATTATCACCCTTACACACTTTGTGGAAGAGAGAAATATCTTGTGAGAGTGTTAACTCCCATTACATGTGCTTATGAGTGGTTTGAATTTCTTGGTCTATATTTCGTGCCTTCAAGTTGATTGAAATTAACACCCGTGTTGTAATTCATTGATAGTTGTTGAGGGGATACTCACGAGAGGTGAAAGGATATAAACTACACTGAGGTATGGAGTGATTTGATGGATTTTAAGTGAGCTCTTACGAACAAGTTCGTATAATTCCTTTGATGAAATTAGCCAAAAATATATCCTTTTTATCCCACCTTACCCAAGCCCCATTACGACCAGTGTTAAGATCCTTACTTTGCATTCAAAACCATTTGTGGCTCTAATGTGATATATTAGCAAGCCTATGGTAAGAGTTTTCTATACTTTGACTTGAGAGTACATATATACTTTACACCCTAAACACTTTGAGAATATTGTGTGAATCTAATGTGACGTGTTAAATCCCACAACATGTGGATTTTGAAAAAAAATGTTGAAGTGACTAGCCTTGTGTTGAATTGTGGAGATAGAAGAATGAATGATGATGAGAGCAACTCATTAACTTGAGCTAGTTTATGCTTGAGGACAAGCATTGTCTAAGTGTGGGGGGATTTAAATCGATCAGTCCGAATACACTGTCCGTCGATGGATCGAGTTTGTCTGTCCAACGGATCGAAACGGTCCGTCCACCGTTCTTCTTCTTCCTAATGCTGTGTGATTTACGCCAGGCATCACTGGTGGCATGGCTCACCATTTTCGGTGAGCTTTGCCAATTAAAATCAGCAAAAAATCTTTTCTAACTATTAGCCTTAATAACAAGATAAATTTATAAAAAGCTCCATAAATATTTGAATTATCAAACTTCAAAACTAAAAACCTATAAATCAAAACTAAAATTGTAAACTAACCTTGAAGAATGTTTGAAGGACTGAAGGTGATGATAAAGAGTTGATTTTCACCAAGAATCACTACCGTTCTTCTAGAGGACAGACCAAAGCTTTTGTAATTTTTTCTTTGACGGAACCAAGATTTTTGTTGGGAGAATTATGGATGTACCTAAGAACTGAATCTATATTACATATTAAACCATAACAACCGTTAAAAAATTTTCCCGCCCACTGTCACTTACTTTTTTTGGAAACTTAATGTTTTTTTGTGTTTTTTTTTTTCTTTTTTTTTTTTCCCTGATTTCCGACACAATTGTTTAACATTAATTAGCAACTTGAATATGTATTGGTGTTTGACATTAATTAGCAACTTGATGGTATCTGTGAAAGACGTGCCATGCCAGTAATTGGTATGCAATTTGAGACTTTTCATTTGTTGATGTTGAATTGATTAAGAATAATGCTATGTATCTAAAATTGAAAATTGAGGAGGTGGCTTGTGCATGTGCACATGAGCACCTCCCCATTCTCCAATAAATGTGTGCCAATTGAGTTGAGATTGATCTCAATTCTGAGATAAATAGCATTACTCATAGGTTAATGAGGTGTGTGGATTGGAAATGGCTTTTCATTTTTCCATATCATATTAAATGCTCAATGGAATTTTTTGCTGGCCGAACTTAAGTATTAATTAGTATTCATAAATTTTTTTGAATCAAACAAATATAAGTTTAATTTTAATAATATTTTAATAATTGTCTAAAAATTATATTGTCTAAAATTCTCGGTATAATTTCTTAACCTTCAATGTTATTCGGTTGCCATATCATGATAATTGCAAGATTTGCGTAAGTATTATTTTAAATACTTGATTTTATATGTAAAACTATAATGTTATTGGTTAAGAATGAATAATATTTTTTTTAATAATTCTTAATTTTAATAGTTGTGTAAAGGTTATATGGTACGATTTTTGCTATAATTTTTTTACTCCAACATTTTCGATTGTCATATCATGATAATTACTAGATTTACGAAATTGTTATTTTGACTACTTGATTTTATAGGTAAAAATATAATTTTATTGGTCAAATGCAAATATTTGTGGGTTAAGATTCAGCACGCTTTTATAATTATTGTGATTCATATTTTTGAATGAAAAATTTAAAACTTAAATACGAGAGGCAAATGCATAAACCATTAGAAATATATTGATACATTCCACATAATCAATATTGTATCCATAATATTAAATCAAAAATATGATACATCATTAAATAAACTACTAAATTTGCATTTTCTTTGAAATTGACAATAACTCATAAAAATTATTGAAATTAACAATCATTTTTATTGGTCAAATACAAATATTTGCTGGTTAAGATTAAACAAAAGCTTATAATTATTTTGATTGATGTTTTTGAAAGAAATTTAAATAAAATGTTAAATACGTGAGGAAAATGCAAAAATTGTGAATATTATGGTTAAAATCGAATAATATTCTTTTAATCATTCTTAATTTTAATAGTCGTGTGAAGATTATATGGCATACGATTTTCGTTATAATCTTTTTGTCTACAACATAGCATGTTGTCATATCATTATAATTGCTAAATTTACGTAATTATTATTTTGACTACTTGATTTTATAATTAAAAATATAGTTTTATTGGTTAAATATAAATATTTGTGGGTTTAAGATTAATCACACATTTATAAATATTGTGATTTGATACTTTTGAATGAAAATTGGAAAAGCTTAAATACGAGAGGCATAAATCATGAGAAATAATTGATACCTTCTACAAAATCAATATTGTATTCATTATATTACATAAAACATTGATATAGCATGAAATAAACTTTTAAATTTGCAGTTTCTTTAAATTTAATAATAACTCATAAAAATTATTGAAATTGACACTCGTTCATTACTTAACTAAATAAATTGACTTTTACCTAGAGATGGCAAACGAGCCGAGCCGCTCGTCGGCTCGTCAAATCACAAGCCTTGAGCGGCTTGGCTCGTCCAACTCACGAGATCGAACACGAGCCAAACAAGCAAATTCAAAAAGAGCCGAGCACGGCTCAACTCGTTTTTCATGGACGGCTCGTGAAACATGAGCCACGAGCCGAGTGTTTTTTCAAGATAAAATGTCAATTTTAATGAAAAAAATGAAAAAACAAAATTTATGTACGAGCCGTGAGCCGGCTCGGCTCGACTCGACTCGCGAGCCGCGAGCTCAAGGGCCAAGCTGAGCTTGACCCTTGAGTGACGAGTCGAGCTTATGGATGGCAAAACGGATCGTCGGCTCGAGCTGGTCGGGCTCGGCTCAAAAAAAGCTCAGGCTAAGCTCGACTCGCGGCTCGAGCCAAGCTTTTTTTTTTAGAGACGGGCTTGTTGACCTATGGTCAATTTGACCTTATTGTTTTGATCATAACAAACAAGAATTTATTGTGTTGCTAACAAGTGTGCTTCAAGTGTTTCATGTAATGATAAATATTCAAAACACTCAATGTTCAAATCGTCTCTCAAATATATAAATCAAAATTATGTGATCGAGCACATGAGACGCAAAGAAGATCATGAAAGAATTGAAGATATTCAAAGATCAAAATTGAGGTTGAAAAGCATGACATGAAGATCAAGAATTCAAGCATACAAGATTATAGTTGATTTAACATATGTAAAGGTATAACACTCTCAATCTTTAGCGATGAAATTCAACGAGCTCGAAAATGATTTTTATGCATCAAGAAACTTATTTGAAAATTCATCAATTGCATAAAAATGATTTGTCAAATCATAACATGAAATAATTTTTGGAAAAATAAACTTTTTGACATAAAAATAAAAATTCAAAAAATTATACTTTCGGTCGACCGAAAGTATATTTGATCGACCGAAAAATATTTGATCAACCGAAAGTTCAACGGCTAAAATGTGTAACGGCTATATTAATGATTCGGTCGACCGAAAATCCAGAACCGGTCGACCGAAACTGGCTGAACTTGAAATTTCTTCATCTATAAATAGCCATCACATTTGCATTCAAACTGAAAAAAATAGAAAAGATTTTATACAAACTTTCTTATGAAAATTCATTGTTCTTACTTGGTTTATATTCATCTATTTTTATTACAAAACTTTGATTGATCTAAACTTTGTTTTATCAAATCATCAAAGATTTTGGAAGAAAGTATTGTGAAGATTATTGGTTTTATATTATTTAAACTTCTTCAACATCTTCACATTATATTGGAATTGAAGTGTAAGTCTCTCTTTGTTCTAAACTTGTTTTAATCTTTTAAAAGAGAGAAATTCCAATTAAGGAACTTTGATTATTTGTGCTACATTTTTCATTATCATTTGATTCATCAAAGTTCCATTGCCTAAACACTTTGAGCTTAACTCATTGTTAATTATTCAAGTGTGGCATCTCTTGGTACTTAATTTGATTCAACATTTTAACAAGAGATTATTTGAAAAACTTTGTTTGATTGCATTGAACTTTTCATTATCATTTGCATCAAAGTTTTTCTCTAACACTCGAGCTTAATTCATTGCTATCTATTGAAGTGTTAGCCTAACTCTCTCGGTACTTATTTTGAGTATATCATTTGTCAAGAGAGTTATTTCAATTGTAAATTCAATTCATTATATCTTGTGGTTTCGAGAGCCTTGTGAAAACTCGATTGTTGGTTTCGAGAGCCTTGTGAAAACTCGATTGTAAAGGATAGACGCTCCTTGTTGTAAGTCGCCTAAGGATTTGGTACTCCTTGTTGTAAGTTACCAATATAGTGGATTTGACCTTGCTCGTGACGGAGAGCTCGGTAACGGGGGACGTATATCACGTTGGTTGATTGAACCTCCATAAATCGCGTTTGCACTCTCTTATCCCTTTTACTTACTTACATTGCACTTACTCTATTCTATCAATTTATATTGTGCAACACTATATCTAAGTGCTATACTTGCCTTATCAATTAAGTTTACACATATATAGCACACTACATTGATAGTTTAGTTACTTGTAACACTAAGTGCTCATACTTGTACTCATTGATTTTTTAAGTTTGAGATTATTTATCGAAAAAGTTTTATAAACCAATTCACCCCCCTCTTGGTTAGTTTACTCTTGGGCTAACAGGGCTTTGGCTCGGCTCGACTCGAGGCAAAAAAAGCCCCTTAAAAAAAGTTCAATGGGAGCTTAAGCAATGAATTTCGACCACGAGCTCGGCTCAACTTGCTATATATATACATTTTCAATAAAATTTTTATGAATTTTTGCTATAAAAATAAAAAATTAAAAGTCCAGGACTTGGCTCGGCTAGGTTCGGAAAAAGTTCGAGCTAAAGCTCGAGTCGAGCCTTATTTTTTGGGGCTTGGATGGGGCCAGGCCAGAAAAAGCTCGAGCTTTGATCTTCGGCTCGCGAGCCGGCTCGGCTTGGCTCGTTGACATCCCTAGCCGGGCTTACCCTTGAGTGACGAGCCGAGCCGAAGCTCGGCTCGTCTAACACGAGCCACAAGCTCGGTTCGTTGAGCAGAGCAGCGAGCTTAAAGGGTCGAACCGACTCAGTCCATTGCTATCACTACTTTTATCATTCAAAGAAGTTATTATAATTTGAATTAGTTATATTTTTTTAATTAATTTTTAATAGTTATATATAATATTATTTTCATACATTTTGAATTTGTGTTAATTATGTATAAGTATTAAATTTTACAAATATTTATCGAAATTGATATTTTTGAATAGCAACTTTTGTGTATGGCACGGAAAAAATATTAGTAAAGAGAATGATATGCTAGAAGAATTGGTCAATAAGAATTTTGAAAAACGGGTCCAGTGACGTATTCATCAAAAAATGGGCATTTTCACAAAAAGGAGTGGACAAATCTTCTGGATAGAAAAATAGCAGAAAATTTATAACTGGTCCAATCCAAGTCGTTAGTATGAAGTTTGCGGGTTGCCCAGATGTTTATAATTGGCAAGTAATTTATCTCCACGTCATCTCCACTACAGAAGCCTTGTCCCTGTATTTGTTGATGTTACTGTCATCTACAGTTGCTTATCAACAAATTGTAAATCTAAAGATATTTTAAATGATATTGTGATATGTTATACATGCATTGAATGGTGTAAATAATTACATCATTATTTATTTTTTCATCACTCAATATATATGCGATATATCAAAAACAAAGCCTTAACCTCTATTTGGTATTTTTTTTTTTAAATAATGAATGTGATATTTTCGATTAGTAAAATGTTATTGAAAAGTGTTTTTTACCAAATGAAGTATAAATATTCTCAATTTATTCGTTGACTTTGATAAATGTTTTTTGTTTATATATAAAAATTGATATTTTCTAAGTAAAATATGTGATTAAAAGTTGATTTTAAAAAATGTGCAATGAAATTGACTTTGGAGAAATGTATTATTTACAAACTTAGTGTATTATTTACAATTGTACTCTGGCTCAGTTTGTTAATTTTTTTTTTTTTTTTTTGTGTTTAAAATATATTTTATGTTTTTTGAATAAAATGTGTGGTTAAAAAGTAGAAAAGAAAATATATGAGATTAAAAATGAGTAATTCTAGGAAGATATTTTTGGGTAATATTTTTAAGTGAATATGTCACATATTTATTGCATGGTGAAAAATGTACTAAAAAAATGTTTTCATAGAATTATTGATTTACATATTGTTCTTATACGTAACTAATAATCGCACCCGTGCGATGCACGGAATAAATAATATTTATTGAATAAGTTGTAAAAATACAATGTCCGATAAAAATAACACAATAAAAAAATAATAATAATAACTTGCATACACAAATTGTGAATAATTTGTAATTTCATTTCTAGATTTCTTATTTTAATGCATAAATTGTATATTCAATATACAATCAAAATATCAAAAAAGAAAAGAAAAGAAAAGTTATGAATTGCATTTTTTTTAACAGTTAATTGTTCATTATCTAGTTTCCTTACTTTATTTATTCATATAGAAATGATTATTCAAAAATAATTTTTTTTAACGTTCATTCACAACCACATATTATTTAAAAACTAATTTTTCACAATTGTACATACCACTTTTTAACCACACATTCTAAAAAAAGAAAATCAATTTTTAACCACTCAATTGATTGATTTGACAATTATTTTATTTTTTATACTACCTTCTTTCACTTTCAATCACACATTTAAAACAATTTCTATAGTTTATATCAAACTTACTCATATTCAATGATTTCAAATACAATGTGATATTTTATTTTTCACCAACTATTGAAAATGGCCATGTTACCCACACACACAAAAAACTATTTTTTGTGCATGTTAAATAAATGTATGGACTATATTTTAATTTTAAATAGAATAAGTTTGATAAAACCTTATATTTTTTATTTCTATAGAATTAATTGTTAAAGTCTGTAGTATATATTTTACAAATTGATGTTATTTTAAATTTATAAAAATTAAAAAATAGATAAATGAACAAAATGAGTAAATTTATAAAATTAATTTCAAAATTACCAAAGAGTTTATCGAAACCTGAAGTTGTAGAAATTAAAATGATTCAATTGAATTTACTTAGAAATATCGGATATCATTATTTCTTTTAATTTGATAAGAAAAAAGATTTGAAATTAATCATTTATGTCAAATTGAAGTTAGGTAAGAAATGATAAATATCATTTTATGTCTTAGATGAGATAATTAAAAAGATTAGATATTGAAAAAAGTAAAAAGTATAAGTAAAACTTTTACCTATATTATTATTTGAGGCAATTTTAAGAATGATATATTTAGAGTTTGCTCTCATTTGTTAACTTGTATTGAACTTCACGTTAAGATCATGAATTTAACACCTATATTGCATATTTTTTGACGAAAAATTATTACAATAATTATCAAAAGAATAAAAATAATATACAATTTGATCTTTTTATAGATTTTTTATTTTTTACAATCAATAAGTCATTTATTACATGTCACTTATAATTAATTTTACATTAATTGAAGTTTCCAAATTCAATTATTAAAATAATTAATAAAATTACTAAGTTTCCTAAAATACCAGGGAAAAATGACGGGAAACTATGTGTGGATTTTTTTGACGGCTATACTATTATTATATATATTAAGATGATTACAATTTATAAATCAATTTATAAATAATATAATTTTTCAAACTACTTTTTTACTATACATATTTTTTCTCTCCAATTTTAATTACACATTTATCTAAAAAATATCAAAATAAACAAAAATAAATTGCGGCTTAGGCTATCGAACGGTTTGTTAAAACTTGGTTTTGGGAATTGGAATGTTAAACCAAACGGAATAAACGGAATAAGTATTTTCTAAACATTCGTTGACGGGACGTTTTCCCGTCAAATCATAGAAAATTGTATACAAATCATAGAAAATGCGCATTGTCGAGGAAATACAACGAACTTTACTTTACGAGAAATCAAATTATAGTAATCTTCAAGTGGAAGTTCTAAGGTTCCAAATCAATGGCGGATATCGAGCCGTTGTTGCAGAACACCGGAACTGGTGAGGTTCAAACCGCAGAGACTGAAGAGCAAGCCAGTAAAAGCACCTCTACTAACAGCAAAGCTGCACGCTTTGCTTCGCTGGATGTGTTTCGAGGCCTCTGCGTTTTCGTAATGTTCTCTTTCATTTAGCTCTTAAAATTAAATACCAGTTAAGATTTTAATCTACATCTCATATACTATTGATTAATTAATTTGAATAAGTTTGTGAGTATAGTTTAAATTGGTTGACATCGTGCTATCTTCTTTCTCGATTTCTTGATGTATTTTTAACGTGACCGCTGACGATTATTCATTAATTTCGACAGCAGAATTGAAATTCGAGCTAGTAACAATTTTTTTGATCTGTATGTTTGTCAAAGGACGTGTGTCTTTGGTTGTGCGGTTTTCTTAGTAAAAAATCTCATCCAGGAACAAACTAGTCAATGAGTTTGAATTGTGGAAAACTGTGACCCAAAAAAATATCTTCTCTACTCTCTTCATTCAAATCGAAATTTCTCTCCTTAGTAGTTGTGAAGCACTGCGCATAATCTGTATAGTCAAATTTTGCACAAACTTGAAATTATCAATAGAAGCTGGAATTGCTTTAGAGTTTAAATCCTTGATCGATGGAGTATATCAATGACCACATTTCCAGGGGACTTCGGAAGCAAAAACTAAATTGAAACTGACAATATCAGCTATCATGAAGCTTTTCTGTTTACATAGGATAAATGTGCATGAAGAATGTGGCAAGAGTCTTCATTGAAATTATATATTCCCACACAATTTTGTATATTAATCAATTAAAGGGCTTTCAATTTTTATTTGTGATTCAAAGTTTTCATAATAATGTTTACCATAGATCCCAAAAAGGAAGCAGCCTCCTCAACAATAACCTGAAGATTAATAGTTTCTGTTTTTGATCTTTTTTTAACCTTGCTGAGAGAGATTTGAGCTTAGGTGATGATTATCATGCCATATGACTTAATAACTTGTTTACCTTTCAGCTTATGATGCTTGTAGATTATGCTGGCTCTATTTTCTCAATCATTGCTCATGTCCCATGGAACGGCGTACACTTGGCAGAATTTGTGATGCCTTTCTTCCTTTTTGTTGCTGGAGTTTCTGTGGCGATAGTTTACAAGGTAACAATATTTCAAGAGTGTAATAAGGAACATAATGTGTCATGTAGAGCAGAGATTATGCACTCATTTTAACTATAATTTGTGGCTACCAATGGCTATTTTCATTGCATCAAAATGATGTTAACATTTGTATCTATTACTTATTACCTTGGTAGATTGTTTTACCTCACCACTTATGGCTCTTTTCAACTTTATAATTGCAGAAAGTTTCTAACAGAATTGATGCTACGTGGAAGGCAGTGCTTAGAGCATTGGAACTTTTCCTACTTGGTGTTTTTTTACAGGGTAATACTACCTATAACTGTATGCCATATATATCCTTTTATTTTCAATTTAGATAG
Source organism: Ligustrum vulgare (assembly GCA_963555705.1). Lineage (NCBI taxonomy): Eukaryota > Viridiplantae > Streptophyta > Magnoliopsida > Lamiales > Oleaceae > Ligustrum > Ligustrum vulgare. Next base: position 45,768,703 of record OY743174.1, on the reverse strand, counting down.
ATATGTATTGCAGCTAATTTGGAACAGCTGAGTCTTAATAATGGTAATTTGATTATGAATGCTTGATCGTTACTTTTATTGTTGACTCTTCATGTATTTGGGCTTATGTATCAAATCTAATCATTTCTCATAATGAATGATTGAGTGTTTGAATTTCTGAAAAATCCATTAGTTTCAAATTAAGTGAAAAATTAATTTATTTTAAGTCCATTCTTCCTCCTCCACACTCTCTTTTCAGGATATATCAAGGCCTCATCCTTCTCTTGAATATGGAAAAAACATAGGCTATATTTCACTAACGGCATATTATATTTGCACCTTTGTTTCAACAGTATAATGGATAGAAGCATCTTAGTTTGTAGGACGAAAGAAAAATGTTGGGAGGAAGGTAATTCGAAATAGGATACCTCCTTTTGTACTTGAGAAAATCTTGTAATAATATTCTGCTGACTTTGTAAGATATGTTGGCAATGTATTTCTTCCTTTTTATCTGTTATCTATGACCATTCGTCTTCTTTATAGTTTATTTTGATTTATGGCATAAAATATGTACAAAGAAGAGAAACATTTCAGAGTGACTTTCTTGAAATAAAATACAAGAGAATTTATTGAATGAATTGATGACCAAGAGATCAACTATAAGAGAGTATTTGAGCCCTTAATTTGGATTCATAATGGTCTACTAAACAGTAGTGGGACTTTACAAAATAGTATTGGAGATGTCATTCGAAAACTTTGTACTTTCTTACTTTTAGACTTCAAGGCAATGTTAACATCTCTTTTTATATAATTATTGCTTTCTCTTTCCTATTATTGTTACATCATAGGACACATTTTCAATATATACTGATTGAAAGGGTTCACTTCTTTTCAGGTGGATATTTCCATGGTATTAATAGTTTAACCTATGGACTGGACATTGAAAGAATAAGATTTCTTGGCGTTCTACAGGTACTTTTGACTTGCAACTTATCTACAATTAAGCCATGCATTTGCTAAATTAGCTTCTGTTCAATGGGCAGTTAGTTAAATTATCCATTGAGGGAAATTTGTTTGTCAAAGATGAGTGCCTGAGCTTTGTAATACAAGGGCCCAAGTCTAATTTCTCCAAATTTCTCACCTCCAAGTAGTTTCTTTTTGTCTGCTTATGTTTCATCAAACTCTTTTTCAATCACACATTCTCCCAATATAATTAGTTTGCACATTGATCCATAACATTTCCTACTATTTAACCACATATTCTCCATTTCATTTCAAATAATCTTCCCCAAGACAAACACTAAATTTGGTATTTGAGTGAAATATTACTATTACATTGGTTATAAATCTTATTTTTGTCTTTATTACAGAGAATAGCCATTGGATATATTGTAGCAGCTTTGTTGGAAATATGGCTTCCGTGTCAAAGGTGGAGGTGCGACGGTTTCCCTGAAAGATATACTTTGCACTGGTGAGTCCAAAAAGCATGGCATGATTTTCATGCTATGTACTTCAAAGCTAATACTCAAAGCTAATACATGTTATGCGTACAAATGTGCTTTAATTCCTGATAGCAATTACTTGATCCTTTTTTTTTAATTATTTGAGAAGATGTGAAGAAAAATAAAATACAAATAAGAAAGTTCAGGGTTTACTTAACTAAGTGGACTCTACTGATGCATGCACCAATATGCGAGGCACCAACCAATGACAGAAAACTAATCTGGCATATCTCAAACCATTTTGTTCCTTAATATGGACTAAATTCAAACATAAATACCTAATTCCTAATAATTCAAATCAAGGGAAGTGTCAAGTACTTGAGGATTTTTAGGATATCATGTTCCGCTAGTTAGTTGCCAAGTGCTCCCTAGGAGGGTTTTCTACCAGATGACCAAGTTGGATATCGGGACGAGGGGAGATAGATAAGCTAGAAATGACATGGAACATTTTTACCTTGACCATATGGAAAGTGCAAAAATACAGGTGTCTAATATGAGAAAAGAACTCTCTGTTTTTCTAATATAAGTCCTTGCATTGGCAGATGACATGCAGTTTTAGATGAACAATTTGGACCAAGTGAGACACCCCCTACTGTCTAAAAATGTTGTCAGGTTGTAAATAATCATGTATACCATGAGGAGGATTCCCAGTATCGTTGGTTCATTTAATTTAAAGGATAATTTTCTTTGTGCATGATTCTTCTGAACACAGCTGAAAGTTTCCTTTTGCAGGTGTGTTGTTCTGTCACTGTGCTCTATCTATCTGGGGTTATTATATGGTATGTTTGTTCCTGATTGGCAATTCAGAGTGGTGCAGTCTCCGTCCCTGGTTACTGCAAATAACAGCCATGTCTACACTGTAAGAGCATGCTCTATTACGATTCTCCTTACAGAGCATGTTATATTATGATTACTCTTTTATTCCTTTTAGAGGTTGTGATCGATGTTGGAAATTCAACTTGCTAGTCAAGCTCTACCTTTTAAATGATAAGATTGCTCTTTCAAATTTTTATGCGGAGGAGTTATATATTTCTCGGAAGAACTTACTAAATATTTCATTATAATGTTAAAGACTACAATTATTTTTATATCTTTCTCTCACGACTCTTACCAGTTTGGAAAGAAATTAATTTTGGTTTGAGGTGGGTAACAACTAACAATCAAGCGAGAAAGTAAGCCAAAATGAAAAAGGAAAGAATTCTTGCATGCATAAATGAGATGATTCACTTTACACATTTGTTCTATTCCAATACATCGTTTAATAATATCCAGAAGAATGAGTGTCATGAACCTAATACTCAAGTGAACCTACTCTTACAGAAAATGCGGTGATGCAAATGCTATTATTACCATACTCATTTAATTGTTGATTTTGAGGTTGCCAAGATTAAAAAAGTTTTGTTTGTTGAACAGGTGAAGTGTTCTGTAAGAGGTGATCTCGGGCCTGCATGTAATTCAGCTGGAATGATAGACCGTAATGTTCTTGGAATTGATCATCTTTATGCCAAACCTGTGTACAGAAATCTGAAGGCATTTTATAGTGGATTGAATTATTAAATTTCACATATCATTCAATTCATAAGCACAAACAGTATTTAACATGCAGGAATGCAATATATCAAGCCATGGCCAAGTTCCAGAGACCGCACCTTCATGGTGTCATGCACCTTTTGATCCTGAAGGTATTTTAAGGTAAGCAATATCTACATCTTTCCTTTTGTTCTCCCTTTGTTTACTCAACTGACATACGTAAACTAGTGATCTAAAGCCTTTTTTTTTAACCTTTGAATTTGCTGATTTCTGCTATATATTTCTCTCTGCTAAAACCTTATAGTTTACACTGTTCTGATAGTTCACTAACAGCTGCTGTGAGCTGCATCATCGGACTTCAGTACGGCCACATTCTTGTACAGTTGCAGGTGAAACACTGGAACCTAGCAGCTGCTTTTAAAATATAATCTATTGTGAATGTGTGGAAGTGCTAGAGTAATTGTTACTTTAGTTGTTCAACTAGCTGTTTAATTTTTCTTGGTTAATATCAGAGAGAGATGGATGAAGGCAAAGTAGTTGCTTGTTGATTCCATCCTCATTTTATCCCGACTTGGATCTGGACTAAATATGAGATCAATGTGAAACTAAAATTGCTGCTAAAAATTTGATTCATGGATTATGCACCTATTTAATATAAGTTTAGAATTCAAAGGATACTAAATATCTTGTTATTAGCGAAAGATTATTTATGAAAAACATTGTTGTGTACCTCTCACCAAAGAATTCTTTTTCAGGATCATAAAGAGCGGCTGCGCAACTGGGCCATTCTCTCCTTTGGATTTCTGGGTCTTGGTCTCTTCCTTTCCTTCGTGGGTATGTTTTCTTAGGCTGCATTCTCTTTGCCGTTTTTCAGCTATTTTCTGTTTTCGAAAATGCAAAAAATACGTTCTATTGCATTGTTTTCAAAAATGAAAACAGAAAACAGATTTTGTAAAGAAAACAGAAAATGCAGATTTGACGTTTTCCGCGTTTTCTTTAAAAATCCGAAAACGCTGAAAACGCGCGTTCACTTTTTTTTTAAAATCAGCCAACACCACTTTTTTCCTTTTACAAATTATTATTTCTAATATTATTGACAGTTAAAATTTATTTCTAGTATTATTTACAAATTATCATTTCTAGTATTATTTATAGCTAATTTTTTTCTTTTACAAATTATCATTTCTAGTATTATTTATAGCTAAAATTTGGTTTTACAATACTCTCAAAGTTAGCTAAATAAGAACAATTTTCCTCATTCAAACACTCTCGTTATACAAAATATTTTTTATTTTATTTTAAAGAGTCTATGTAATAATAAATTTTTAAAAACTCTTTGTTTTACCTTTTTAAAATAAAGAATGGACTTGACTCCTCAAATTTAAAAAATCGAAACTAATTTTCTATTCTTACTTTATAATCATAGAATTTAATTAATTACATATTTCAATACTTTATCAAATTATTCCAACAATATTCTAATCACAAGTGATTTATAACTAAACAAAATGTCATTTTCTGTGATCAAGAACACTACAAGAAATTTACTTTCCGCATACAAAATAAATTTGTAGGGAAAGCTTCTTATTCGTATGTAAAAGTCTTCCCAGACGAAGATAATTTGTAGGGAGGTTTGTGTGGCAAACATCGAGGGGATAGACATAAGCCGACAAAATTGGTAACTTTGTCTGCGGAGGTATGGGCCTACGAACCCTGTCGCTACAAAAATCATTTGTCGTCTAAGATCTTTCCCAACGAAATTATTTGTATGCTAATATTTATTTTACCTACGAAATATATTTTGTTGGCTAAAGTTCGAGCCTACAAAATCTTTTAGAGACAAATATTATTTGTTGTCTAATTTATATCCCTACACAATTTTTTGTATTCTAATGTTAGATTGGACTACAAAATATGTTTGTAGGTATAGATTAAAATGATGTTGTAGGCTAAATCGTAGTTTTCCCCACTAATAATTGTTTGTATGAAAAACACTTTGTAAGTTAATTTCTTGTCACAATTTTTTGTTTGTAGGAAAAGCTTATTTGTAGGATAAAAATAAATTAAATTTAAATTTAAATTTCTAATATAAAACAATATATTACTAACTCCAAATATTGTATAAAACTCGAACTAAAAACTCATTGTCATTGTCATTGTCATTGTCATTGTCATTGAATGTGATGTAAATATAAAAATAGTTTAGCAAACATGCTCTATAGCTATTATTAATGCATCTATATAATAATAATAAAATAAATATCTATCCTCGTAAATTAATTAAATATGCTACTCATCCTCATCAAAGTTGTGCTCTTCCTCAACATCACCATCTTCCTCGAAAGCTTCATCTATTGACAATGGCGTAAATGGTGGCATGACAAAACCAGGAATATTATGACATATCTGCTGCATAGAATGATGTAAAGATTGTAATGTAGAAATAAATTTTCGCCCAACAACCTTTAGCTTATTTTGCATCCTTTCCTCCATCTTCACTCGAGATGCATCGGCCGCCTTTCGAGCAGTACGTTCTACTTCCAACTCTTGCTCCAAATTGCGCACATGTGAAGTAGTCCTAATGTTTCTAAGACGACCATTTCCCAAACCACGAATTTGACGCCCAGGTTTCTCACCTAGTACAGACATCATAATATTAAGTCCAGCCTCAGGATCGTCAACGGGTATCTCCTCCAAAGGTGTGTCTTCCGGAAGTTGTTGTTCCTTAGCCTTTTGCAAGAGATATTCATCAATTTTGACAAGCATCTCATCCTGCAAGGTATTGAAAAAAAAAAAAAAAAAGATATATATAAGCAGACACCCAAAAGATACATAACACAAATCAAGAGAAAAAAATCAAAGTACAATTGAAGAGTTGAATATTTCTTACATATTGAGTCTTAGCTATATTATCAGTCCAACACTTATTCTTCCCTGCATAAGCTAACTCAAATGCATGGACCTCAGAAAACTTCGAACCATCCTAATAGTATGTAAGAATGTGACAAACAATGTATTTCAATTTGCAACAAAAATTAATTAATTCACGACATAATAATAATTAAATTTACTACCTCTGCCATCTCCTCTACTATGTATGAGAAAGGACGTGAACCAGTACGATGATTGTACGTCTTCTTCGAACGGTTCGCCATATTTGCTGATGAAGCTTTCTACAAAGAGAAGAATATATATATATATATATATATATAGATTACATAACAAAGTTAAAAATAAAACTAGGAAAAATTATTACACAAAAAATACCTTGAACTTATCGGAGTTGAAATGATTGCATAGTTCCATCCATTGACCTATATCTCTATCAAGCATCTCTAAAGGAGGATTGTTTAATGCATTCTCATGTGTCTCGCGCAACTTATAATATGCACTCAACTCAGCCTTGAACTCCCTATATCTCCCATTGAATATTCTTTCAACATAATTTGCCAATCTCAAATCCTTCATATCTATCTCGAAATTTGTCTGGAATTGACATAATTAATAGAAAATAAAGGAATTTTAATTATTAAAATTTACCTAAGCATAAAAAATAAATCACATATTAAAAAAATGATAAATGAAATAACTTTTGATTTAAATTGATTATTAGGTTTCCTTAGCTATTTATTCCTACAAAACACAGAAAATTCAATTTACTAGCATATACATTCTCACACATACTTACCGTGATCTCATCCATAAGGTCTTTCTTATCATTCAGAGAAATGGTCCGCCAATAACCCGTATTCATTGGGCACTGTGACCTAATGATAGCACCGATATCATGAACTAACAAACTATGTATCTCTGAACTTGCTGCTCGTCTGTTCACTGAGTTGTATACAACTCGAATTTTTTCTCTAGTAGTACGCACAATACGTGAGGTCTTAATTTGTTTACACGCCCCTCTAGTAGGATGATCATTGGAAGTCGTTTCCAAGCCTTCCGTACATACACCTGCAAAGGAAGTTATATTATCTCCTCATAACAAAACAAATAAATGGACATTATGCGTTAAAGAGCCTAATTATTAACAAAATGAAAGTCCTACCTTGAGCCCCCTCTATTTCTTCACTCAATGCCTCGTCAGTTTCTGGAGTTGTAAGGAAATTTTCACCTTCAGCTCCACCAAGCACATGAGCTGCACAATATATGCAGCACCACAAGTTTAGAAAGTCCTAAATCTAGATTGGATATAGCCAACCTAACAACATTCACAAAATCCAATAACTGTCTTATAGAAATTTCGACAGAATCTCCCCTATAATTTGTCCTTATCCAACCTGTAAAGGGACACTACCAATCAAACAAAACTCACAATATCCAACAACTCTAATTCATTATGTAAAACCAACCAAAAAACTTCAAACAAATTCAACATCCAACCAACAATTATAATACCCACAATAAATTATCAAATTCAATTCTCAAAATCCAACACAACAATATAAAGACTAAATCAATATAATCACGCTAAAGAAGTGCATTTGAGTCTAATCAAATTATCAAACAAGATAATAACCAACTTGCTCGTGTTTTATGCAAAACAGAGGCAAATTTATACAATATATGAAAGTGTGAAATATAATGAAAGTTTAGAAATTAAAAACTTAAATATGAAATTACCTGAGACCTTTTTATGACCACGATGATGTCGAACAGAACTTGTAGGATGAGAAGGTGGCCCATTGTGATTATGGTTGGAGGAACCATTTTTATCCCCTGGATTAGGACGACTTTTCCTTGGTATTTCAGGGTGTGCAGGAACAAGAATAGTCTCAGTTGAAGGAGCAGCGGAATTGGGTGTAGTTTTAGTGGTTGACGAAGTCCCAATGTTGCAGGTGGATGGTAGAGAAATGTTGGGAGAATGAGATGTCTGATGAAGAGAATGTAATAATCTATTAGTTTGCAACGAATTTATCAATGAAAGCGGCGGTACAAACTTGTTATTGGACTTGGTAGAACGCAATGCTTGAGATAGTGGAGGCACATTTGTGGTTGTCATTCGAGACATCTTAGGTGTTCGAGGTACAGGTGAGCTGTTAGGACGTTTCTTTTGAGAAATCATAGTCATCTGCACATAAATCAAGGAATAATTAGTGTATGAATAATAAATTTTACCAAAGGAATTTCAAAAATAAAGCATCGGCACGTTAAAAATTGATTATATATGTAAGCCTTAGTAGATGTAAACAACACTTTTAGTAAAAATTCATAAGTATCATTACATGCACTCAAAATTTTCAGTCAAATGCAATAAAACTAAAGCTAGAGGGAAATATCTGTAGGGTAAAATAAAGAAGTAATTATCTTACTAGTCTAAATCACTGTCATCCAAACCATGCTCACTGGTTTTCTCAACAAATTCGTCATCATCCTCTTCAATGCCTTCATTATCCGTGTCTCCATCATTTCTTCTAAGAGGGTCTCGAGTAATAGTTTCCAGATCAATCAAAATGGGAGGAACTTCATCTACATGACCTATTCCTTGAATTATATTGTCGCTGTGATCTTCAACCATGTTCGGTACATCCGAAGAAGAATTCTCTTGATACGCCACATCATTAGTATCATCGTTGTCAACTTGAGTGTCCTTTTGTGGGATATTATATATATTTCTATGATCCATCATTTGAACTACTTTCCACTCACAACCAGCTTTGGGGTCGTTCACATAAAATACTTGTTTTGCCATTATTGCAAGAATATAAGGATCACTATCGTACCACCGAGTACTAGTGTTCACAGATTTCAACTGGTAATCAAGTTTAATAGATCCTATCTTATGAGGGTTCGTATTAAACCAATGACACTTGAGTAGAACGACCTTGTAGCGATGCCTATACAGCAATTCAACCACACTTATCAACTTTCCATAGAAGTCTAAATTATCAGTATCGTGATTTCCAGGGACATAAACGCCACTATTCTGCGTGGCCAGTTTTTCCAATTTCGACTACCACATTTCTTGAAACATTAGCAGCATAGCCATCGGGATATTTTACAGATTTCAAAAACTGAAGGAATTCTTTTTTGAACTTGGCTTCATAGTGAAAAATGGATGGACCTTAACCCACTTATCTCCATTCCTTTTTAACCATAACGATTTTTTTATTCCAAGGGCTTCCAAATCTTGGCGAGCTTTGATTGTGTCTTTTGATTTTCCCTCTATACCCAATATAGTGCCAAGAATAATGTTACTAACATTCTTCTCAATGTGCATTACATCTAGGTTATTCCTAATTTTTAACTTTGACCAATACTCTAACTCAAAGAATATACTCTTTTTTGTCCAATTTCGTTCTTCAGGTGTCCTCTTCTTATTTTTGTTTGGATTATTAGGATGTTTACCAATCTGACCAAAGTTTATGTTTTCTACTTGAGACAAAATTTCATCACCAGATAATTGCCTAGGTCTCGCACGAAATTCTATTTTGCCATCAAAAGACTCCATAATTGTGCGCCATACATGATCCCACGGCAGCCATCGTCGATGCCCCATATAGCAAACCTTATCGCTGAACCATTCAAATGTTCCATCATCATTACATCCAGGGCAAGCATTATAACCCTTAGTACTCCACCCGGACAAGTTTCCATAAGCAGGAAAATCATTAATTGTCCACAATACTGCAGCCCGCAAGTTAAATGTAGTATTAGTCCCTTTATCATAGGTATGCACGCCAATTTCCCACAACTCTTTTAGTTCATCAATTAGAGGGCACAAATAAACATCAATATCCTTACCGGGTTCATGCTTACCTGGAATTAACAAAGTTAGCATGGAGAATTCCTTTTTCATGCACATCCAAGGGGGCAAATTGTAAGGAACGACGACCACTGGCCACATACTATATGGTTTGTTCATATCACTAAATGGATTAAAACCATCAGTCGCAAGTCCTAACCTTATGTTTCTGGAATCTGCTGCAAAATCAGGGTACATCTTATCAAAATCCTTCCACGCAACTGTGTCTGCTGGATGTCTCATCTCACCATCATCAACACGCCCATCCTTGTGCCATTTCATATGATTAGCCGTATGCATCGACATGTATAGTCGCTGCAATCTCGGCTTTAGAGGGAAATAACGCAACACTTTTTGAGGAATATTATGCTTTACTCCACAACTATTTTGATACCTAGGCTCATCACAAACGGGACACTTATCTAATCCTTCATTTTCCTTGTAAAATAGAGCACAATCATATTTACATGCATGTATTTTTTCGTAACCCAGACCGAGATCTTTCAAAACCTTATGAGCATGTCGATGAGTAGGAGGTAACTGATTTCCTTTTGGAAGCATTCTCTTCAACATGCCCATAAGCTCATCGAAGCATTTGTTAGTCATCAGATTCTTCACCTTCAACTGCATCAACTCCACAATCCCTGTTAGTACGGAAAAATCTTCGCAACCAGGATAAAGTTCTTTTTGTGCTTCTTTCAATAACCTTTCATACTTTTGAAACTCTTCCTCATGCATATTCAACGTATGATTGTCTCCTAATGTATCATCATTAATATATACATCATCTTTCTCTAAAATATTGTGCTTGTCATGGTGAGAGGCATATGGATATGCATCCTTGATTATATTCATTACTTGATCATTATCACAATCAATATCAGCTCTCGGACTCGAGATAGAAGACAAGTTAGCATTTGAGGACCATGATGTATCTCCAAGTCGTTCGCCATGGCGAGTCCATTTAGTGTAGTTATATGACATTCCATACATTAGCAAGTGTTGTCGAATTTCACTAACTGGCTTCCAAGAGCAATTATTACACTTCTGGCATGGGCACAGAGAATGCCCTCGATGATTAACATGGTTCCTTGCAACTCTAACAAACTCTTCAATTCCCGACAAATATTCAACACTAGTTCTATCCGGATTACGTAGAGATGTCAAGACGGGCGGGCCGACCAGACCCGTGAAAACCGGTCCGGATCGACCCGGGACCGCGGGCCGACCCGTGACCCGTGCGGGCGGTTCACGGGTCAAGAAGGTGTGAACCGCGGGTTTCGCGGGTCAAACCTTCGCGGGCCGCGGTTAACCCGCTGACCAGTGAAATTAAAAAAAAAAAAAATTATTAAATATCATAGTATTGAAAATCTCAATTCTTCTACAAACTCTAGTACTAGTACAATTTCTAAAGTTAAATCTTATTTTTCTCCCTAATAGGCAAGAAACATAGTGTTCTTTAATAGTAATAATTAGAAATGCATTTAGCATTTAGTTGTTATTTGTTTATATTTTATTTAAGTTTGTAAATTTAGAAGTAATTCATGTAACATAAAATATAAATGTAAATTCTATATAAACATTATGGTATAAATATGAATTTAACATTTTGTTCATCTCATATTTATAAATTTAACAAAAAATATATATATATTATAAATATGAAAAATTCTATATTTTTATTCATACTGGCCAAATCGGAACGAACCGCGACCCGCGACCCGCAACCCGCATGAGCTCGACCCGTATGGGCTAGCAGGCGGGCCTGGGTTATAGTTCGAAATTTGTGGGTCGACCCGGAACCGGCCCGGAACCCGCAGCGGGGGGGCTTTTTTTACGCGGGCCGTTACCGGGCTCATATGTTGACGGGCCGACCCGGCACGGACCACCCGGATTGACACCTCTAGGATTACGTACCCAATTTCGATCCATGCTATAATTATTATAGTTAACCCTAAAAATGACATATAAAACATAAGATTTTATGCCACCATATATTTATCATGAACGTTAATATATGACATTCAATAACAAGGTATATTTATTCTTTAATTTTTTTAAACTATTAATTTTTATTATAAAATTGTTCAGTTCTTAGATTTAGATGGAAACAAACAACTAAAAAATGATAAGCTGTAATACTCAACAATTTGGGCTGAAATTTGGACGCGTAAATGCCCTCGGTGATTGACATGGTTCATTGCAACTCTAATAAACCCCCCAATTCCCGATAAATATTCAGCACTAGTTCTATCAGGATTACGTATCCAATTTATATCCATAGTATAGTTTAACCTTAAAATCGATATATAAAACATATGAGTGACATAAATATGAAATAAAGATTAATCTATGAAATTTATAGAAGTAGTAAGTTACATTATGTTCGGTAAATAAATATTTGCAGTTTATAACTCGGGTACACACAAACCCATTTGTAGGGGAAAAACACGTAGCATTCGTTCCATTCATGTATACATGACTGAAATTGACAAATTCTAACACTTGAACAAATTTGAAAAAATTGTCTGGTGATGGTTTTGTGCATTGGTTTGGGAGAATATATTTATGAAAGACATCTTTTTATATTCGAACAAAGGCTTAGTTATAAATCTTCTAAGTGTATGATATTATTTACATAAATCTTCTCATTTAATTATGAAATTTGTACACAAGGTTCAAACTTCTCAGTTTATGATATTATTTACATAAAACAAAATAAGCTAAACTAAGTAACTAGTTATAAATCCATCCACTCATAGGCACATCGAAGCACTCACAAAAGTAAAACCCGTTAATAACAAGGTGAAACATTTGTGTAGAGATTACTGTCATTGTAAATCGAAGGTACATTACGTGAATATACGAACTTACCTCGTTTTAATTTGAATTGAAGGAAGCTCTCAAGTCCAAAACTCATTTCACTACTACATAACCAGAAAAATGATCAGCCACCAATAATCATCTTGAAGGATGGCAAGAGATTCATTTGAAAATTCAATATAAAATCCTCATGTTACCTAAGGCTGAGGCAATTTTCTACTTAGAGCGAACCAAAGATGAATACACTCCAATGAAAGAGTTATTGCTTTCAAATCTAAAAATTATATTTTGATTACAATCCCATTATCACAAGTATCAACATTTATGGAAATTTAAATAATAAAACATATCAACATTGACGGTGTCTATAAAATCCTCCCTCCCAACCAAATAACGACTCCTGAAAGCTCTCTGATATCAATGGATATTCCTATCAAAATTCAAAAAAAATGGATATTCCTATCAAAATTCAAAAATAGGATCTTGCACACCAGAGATCGGCGTCTTCCTCGCTTCTGAATCAATTGACCAACGCCTGCTTTAATCTTCCCTAGAGAAATCGATGTGGAACATCTTCTACAACTGAGAACTGAAGATATCTGATTGAGTTCAAATTCGAAGATTAAATCAGCGGGTCAGCGAACCGAGTATAAGTGTAATTGAAATATGGATCATTATCTACAAATACCAGCAAGAGCCCCTGTTTGTAATAAAAAAATCTCGTATTTTAATTTTTTTTAGAAGACCCAGCTAAACTGAGGTGGGGCACCTCCTGCAACTGATAACAACAATCCAAATAGTAGCTGATTGACGTCACCTTCGAAGCTTGAATTATTGGGTCATCAAATTGACTGTAAATGTAAGCCAAGTGTTGCAGTTTGTCAACAATTTTTTGTCTGATTTTTTGGATCTACGGTCTGGAATATATATTAGATACACCTTATATAATTCATATTTTGTGTCTAGTTAATGGAAGACATCACACACATATTTTAAATCTGCTATACCTTTAGGGGCATAATCACTACCCGGACACTTCACCAATTATTCAGGCACTAATTTCGACTGCGATGTAAATTTAGATGCATAGCTAAATGCCATCTTTTAAGAGCACACACTAACAGAATTCTGAATTCTGAAGTTATTTATTCTGAAGTTTTTTACTGCACCATATGATAAGATGTGGCTATTTTTACTTTTCATCAATACCAAGATTCGAAATAACATAAGCGATCCACATGGAGCAAGCCTAATATGTCAATCCTCAATTGAAAAGCTACTCATTATTTCACAGATTTGTTGCTATTTTAAAAAGATACTGTTATTTTTACATGCAAAACAAAAATTTTACAGAGAAGCTGGTTTTTTTAAATGGATTGGACTACAAATATGATTGTCCACAGTGATATGTAAATCATCAGTTGAACAGCTGTTTCATCAATTTACAAATTTGCTGCTATTTTGCAGAGTTACTTTTATTTTTGCATGCAGAACAAAAAATTTACAAAGTTTCTAGTACTTTTAAATGAGATGCACTACAAATATGATCGTCCACAGTGACATTGAATTGCATTATAATCAGGGATTGTTATTTCTCTTTCGAATGGCAGATGTGTCCCTTTCGTGATTGTCTAGACTAACAGATAGAATACCAGATCAATTGTAAAAAGTAGGCTTCAATCTCAAGCTGATTTTGTTTCATTTTATGAGATGTCTTATTACCAAGTTCATAATATTTCTTGTACTCTCAAATGGATGCTGCCAATTTGAGTACTGGATGGGATGGAGTTTCAGGACATTATCTCGAAAACAAATCACACGACTTTGTTTCAGGAGACTGGTAATTTCATATTTATAACCAATTACTACCATGTACTTAGTATTCTAGGTGCTGATTCGACAAGATGGTTCGCTATCTTGAATCCATGAAGAAACACATCCAATAATTGATTATAAAATACCAAAAGAATGTAATCCGTCTTCCTTAATCTCCAGGCATGATTTATAAAAAATCCATGTCAAAAAATTCAACTAATTTGGCCAATAAATGATAACCCATCACATTTTTTTATCTCTTACCTAGTTTTAATCTCAAGAATCTCAAGAAATTATAAATTTCTGCAACATAAACCACCAGATTTTTCGTTCAAGTAGGCAAAGATACCTGATTGACGCCGAGCAAACTAATTGAAAGCCGAATTCGATCTCTGCCCAACACAATAATCTTGGGATGGTGGTTGTTCTTCGCAGATCTTCCGTAGTGCTGGAGGGTCGGACTTCTCTTCGGTGATGAACGATAGTTATCAGACTTTTGGAATAAGGGAGGTGATTAGTTTATGGTCAATTCGCAGATCATCTTCCGTAATGAGTTTTTTTGTGGGTGATTAGTTTTAGGGTTAATTTGAGTTGAGGAGGGAAAAGTAATCTTTTAGTGGGAAAATTTTTAGTTTTTATGTTTTTCTTTTTGGTCTAAAACGTTTGATTATTTTTTTAATTTTTTTATTATTTTTTTTCTATCAAAATAAATTTTATAGGGAGATTAAAAAAATTGTTGATTTTTCATTAATTATTAGCCTACAAATGAATCGTTAGTATACGAAATGATCGAATTTTTTGTCACCAAAAGATATATTTTGTCCAACAAATTTGTTATAAGGAAAAATTCACGTGTTTGTTTTTAAGCACGAATTATCTCAATTAGAAAATTTTAGAGCCAAATCATATTCATACGAAAATTAGATTTTGTGATAAAAAAAATAAAACTCAACCGACAAATCTAATTTTGTGGGCGGAGAATTTGTAGTTTAAGCATAAATTTTTTGGAGCTAAATTCTTATCCATAAAAAAGATTATTTGGTAAGAAAAAGTAATTTTCGCATACAAATTTCATTTGTATGCGGAAAATTTGTAGTTTAAATATAGATATTTTTAGAGGCAACTTCTTATCACTACAAAAATTAATTTTGTGGGAAAATGTACACTCCGCATACAAATTTCATTTTGTATGTGGAAATTTTGTAGTATAAGCCTAATTTTCTTATAGTGATGGTTATCACAATCCACAAAATATCATTTTATAAATTTATTCGCAAACAAAATAAATAGAAGCACATAAAAAAAATTTCTGCAAAATTTCAAATAGAACGTGTTTTCCAGCTTTTCATTTTCGATAACAGTTTTCAGAAATAATAAACCAAATGCGTTTTCAGCAATTTTGAAAACAACATTAAAAAATAGAAAACAGAAAATACTTTTGAAAATGAAAACTGAAATATAAAGAGAACACAGCTTTAGGGTTTATGGATGTTCTGGTATAAATATAGAATTGAATGGATTGTTTTGTGGTCACTGGCCATTTTTGGTCATTGATTGACTACCAATCTTGATACATACAGCCAAAGACAAGTTACAATGTCAGCTAGGTGATACTTAAACTCCGGGTTCAGCAAATGCCTCACTCGCCTCATGCTTAATTTCAGGATATCTATGTTCTAGGACAAAATTTTCTGTTGTTTGACTATTTACTTTCATGTATGGACTTCACTAAAGTAGTAATATTTCCATGACATTTACTTGTATGTCTGAACTGTTTATCTTGTCTTTCAGGTATGCCTTTAAACAAATCTTTATACACAATCAGCTATTTGTTGGTCACCTCAGCATGTTCTGGAATCACTTTTTGCATATTGTATACATTGGTAAGTATCAAGAGTGCAACTATTATCTTTAGAATTGTAAATACTTTTGGACATTCTTGGATTAGGATCGATAGCAGTTTATATGCTCAGTCTCATCTTTACCCCTTCCAAACCCACAGGAGAAGAGTTTTAGTATCCCAAAAAAAAAAAAAAAAAAAATGTGTTTTAGAAAACATGTATTCAAAATTGACAGTTCTGTTTAATCAGTCGGTGAATATCACTAGGTGTGTGGTGTGGGTTACGGGAAATACTGGAACTAATACTCCATTCTGGCATATTTTACGGTGTTTTCTCCTTTTCAAGTATTTACTCTGCTGCTAATTTGTGTACGTATAGAATATAACTCAGTTCGATTTGCTTGTTGATTGTCTTTCCTATAGGTTGATGTTTATGGTAGGAGATGGTTGACATGTGTTTTAGAGTGGATGGGAAAGCATTCTCTAAGTATTTTTATTCTCGTATCTTCCAACATAGTTGTGATAACAGTTCAAGGTTTCTACTTGAAGTCTTCTGAAAATAACATTGTAAGTATTTATTGCGACAAGTGATTAATTTTCTCATTTTATCATCAAGAAGAATTATTTTATTTGCTCCTTTTTTCCTCCTGAACAGGTTCACTGGATTGTATCATTATTTGTTCATAATAAATGATTAAAAGCTCCAATACATCCTAATGTAGTGGGAGATTGCTTCCACACGAAACTCATCTAGTAAGTTTTTCATATGTAAATGATTTTATTTGATTTAAATAAACATATTTTAGGATGTAGAAAACATATCAGTTTGAGGATATTTTTTTTGCTAAGAGTTATTTAAAGTTAAGTGGAAGAAAATTACACCAAACTGGATTGTATCATTATTTGTTCATAAATTATTAAAAGCTCCAATACATCCTAATGAAGTGGGACTAGAGATGGCAATGGGATGAGCCGACCCTAGGCTAGGTGTGCTCAACTCGTTTGGGCAGTGTCAAGCTTGGCTTGGCCCACGAGCTCGCGGCTCGTGGACCGAGCCGAGCTTCGGCTTGTCCGGCTCTCTCTCTCTCTCTCTCTCTCTCTCTCTCTCTCTCTCTCTCTCAAGTCTTACGTTAATTAAGTCTGTAGTTAAAATACTTGAAGCCTTGAATATATTAATGATATATTATTATATATAAATTTGTAATTAGTTATGTAATAAATAAATTAATAAGTAAATAAGTAATGTTAGATTATTATTTGTTACTTGTTACTAGTTGTTAATGAATGAAATTGAAAGCAGAAATGATGAATTATAATTTATAAGTTTATAACGTAAGTAAAAATTTGTTCAAATAATCAAATCTCCAATTATAATTTGAAAAGACAAAAACTAAAATTGAGTAAATAAATTAAAATTTAAAAGTTTAAAAGATAACCCTCCTCCTTTTTTCGGGTTTGGGACCGGCTACTAAATTGAATAATTGAATTTTCTAGTAGACGGAGTTAAATTGTACACGTAACATTTGTTTTGAAATCAATATTATATTATATTTTATATAAATAAATTAAAAGTTTAAAATTAAATATCATTTACCTGATATCATGCAATTTCGGCGTCCTTATGTTGTATACATAAATTAGCGTCTTGGCAATCTTTGACAAACATTAACGCTTCCAAAATATCTTCTTTGAGTCTGCTCCTGACTTTTGACAATACTCTTTTACCTGCACTAAAAGCAGACTCCGAAGTTACCGTACTAATCAGAAGTGTTAGTAGATCTTTTGCTATGGCGGAAACAATCGGATATTTTCGTTCGTTTGTTTGCCAATATTGAAGTAAATCAAATTCTAAAGAATTAGCTGGCCCCACATTTCTAAGTAAATTTTGTTGAAAATAATTTTTCAATTCTTCAGGTATTTGAAGTGAACCTGATTCGTTGCAACTAGGAGACATACTGTAAGAAAAAGTTCATTGTGTGTTTGACTCATTTCTTTCATTAGATTGTATAATTCTACTTCGTCTCCAAGTGTAGTGGCACGTGATGGTGCAGATTGTGTATGACTAACATTAGTTCCTAATCGTGCTGCATATACGGTATACATGTTTACTAACGTGCTTTCTAAATTATTGTAAGTGATTGGGGTATCCAAAATCAACGAGCTATTGATTTTTGAAACAAGAAGTTTTGTAATCTTTAAATTGTAATGCGAGTCCATTATGCATGTTAAGGGAAATAACATAGGTAAATCTTTCCAATATTTTCTAAATTTAATTTTCATAGCAATTATCATATCAACAAAAAATGAGTCATTTCTATATCTATAAAAAGTTATTGTAATAATATAAAGATGTTCAAGAACTCTTGAACTAGTTGGATAATATACTCCAGTTAATATGTTAGTTGAATTGTAAAAACTTGTCAAAAATCTTTTCAATTTAAAAGCAGCTTCACAATCCGATTCTATTAATAGAAGATCTTCGTCATTCCTAAGTGTTCTACTGTTATAATATTCCGTTATTATGTGTTCATAATCTTCACATGATTTAAGTAACAAATATGTAGAATTTCACCTATGGCCTACGTGGGTTAAATTTCTTGGATCTAAATCGTATTGTGAACACATCTCTTTAAAATATTGTTTTCTGCTTGGTGATATGATTATGTGCACTAATGTATCTCTAATTCTATTCATTTGATTTTCAATATGTTTCATTTCATCTTGAACAATTAAATTTAAAATACTTCCTCTGTCTAATAAAGATAATCCCCTACTCATTTTCACACAGATTAAAAAATGTCAATTAATGTTATTGGAAAAATAAGCTTTACAATCACTTTTCCTAATATACCCCTAATAAAATTTGTAGTTTCCCACAAAATTGAAAGAGTATAAATTCATTTAAACTAATAAAAAACACGTTAAATAAGGGCAAAATGGGAGATACAATATTAACTCTACTCTTAAAAAAGAAAGTTCACTATCTTTTTGGGACGGACGAAAAAGGAATAGTGGACTTTCTTTATAGGACGGAGGGAGTATGACAAACACATCTAACATGGAATAAAAAATCACCAAATTCCGAATTAAGAATTTTACATAACTTATCTACTATATGCTTATTTACATTAGCATTATTGAAAGTAAATGATCGAATTTTACTTTCGAATCCATATTCTCTAACAATCTGTAGTATATCATTAAATATGTTGGCTGCGTTATGAGGAAATTCTAGAATTTTAAAAGTGATAATTTTTTTATGTATAACCCAAAGTGGATCAATGTAGTGTGCAGTTGCAACAATATAAATTTTTTTTATGCATAACCCAAAGTGGATCAATGTAGTGTGCAGTTGCAACAATATAACATTTTTCGTTGTCCATTATGCTTAGTGGCAACTCCGCCCCCGCAACGAATTGAACCATGTCAGTTCTATTCTCTTCTTCGGAATACATTCAATTTGAAAGTGCAGATCCCCCTGTAGAACCACTAGCTGATGAACCAAATTGTAGTTGACCTTGATTTGATTCAACAAACCCGTGCTTGGTCTGACACTTGCGATAATGATGGTTGAGGTGTGTAGTACCAATGCTCTTTTGCCACACCAATTGTTGTGCACAATATTTGCACACAATTTTGAACTCTTCAGTTCCTTCAATTATTTTCTCCGTTGCAACCAATTTAAAGTGATCCCAATATTTTGAAGTTGGCTTCTTTCCTTTTCTAGCTTTTTCGTTTCCCTCTTGCGTCGGGAATATCGAGATCATTTTGTAAGATTTGAACATCCGCATCTTCTTCAACATCATCTAAGTCAATTGGTTGATTTAATGCATCTTTTTTTCAATATTGTCGGGAATTGGTATATCGTTGAGACCGAAAAATTCATCGTCGAACTGAAAGTGAGATTGTACTGTTAAGTCATCATACCCTCCAAATCCAAGTGGAACATCGAACAACTCATTTACAAATCTTTGGCTGCTAGGATCCATTCTTTTTTGTGTGGATGTGGTGTGGAAAATTTGAAATAGAAAATTAAATGTGTGTAATTGTAGTGATAAGAATATTCGAAAGTGTGTGTGTATAAATAATAAATGACTAGAACTGAGAGATGAAATGACAAATTGAGAGATTGAAATTGAAGCATGTAAGTAACTGTATAATTGTAGACTTGTAGAATTTATAGCAGAGAGAGCTTTGTAGTAGAGACTAGAGAATTGAGAGCTTGGTTAATTAGAGAGTACTTGAGAGATAGTGTGAAGTGGAGGAGTTGTTATGGTCAATGTTGTCAAATCCGGCCCGAACCGATCGGGTCGATCCGGAAACCTGCGATCCGGCCCAAAAATTGAGTCGGGTCACATTAAAAACCCGATCGGGTCAAACCCGGTCAACGACCCAGGAAACCCGGCCAACCCGATTGACCCAGACAGGGGTTGACCCGGGTTATATATATATATATATATATATTTGATTTTTTAAATATTTTTTTAATATTAATTAATGCCCGGGTCGACCCAGAGTCGACTCCGGGTTGACCCTCCGACCCTTGACCCAGTCTCTCGGTCGGGTCGATACTCGGTCCGAGTCTGAAAACATTGGTTATAATTGTATTTATATGAGAAAAAATAGAAGAAAAAAAAAATGAGTATAACAATCAAAAGACCGTTGCCAGTAAGTGGTAATGGTCACCAATTTTTTCTTTATTTTTTATTTTTTTTATTTTTTTGTGAGCCAGTGAGCCGAGCGGCTCGCCGGCTCATTGGGCTCGTGTGGCACGAGCCAGGCTCATGACTCATGCTCACGAGTCGCTCGTTGAACCACAATTCGAGCCTCATGGTTCAACGTGGGCGATCGGCTAGCCCACCAGCTCGTCTTTTTGACGAGTCGAGCTAACTAGCCGATGGGCGGCTCTGTCCATTTGTCACCTCTAAGTGGGAGATTGCTTCTAATCTATTAAGTTTTTCATATGTAAATAATTTTATTTGATTTAAATAAACATATTTTAGGATGTAGAAAACATATCAGTTTGAGGATAATTTTTTTTTGCCAAGTGTTATTGAAAGTTAAGTGGAAGAAAATTACAACATAGGTCCCCAGCCTTATTTTCAAGTAAAGCTAATTGGTACTCAATCTTCAAATAAACAAGCAAATTGACCATCCATCATTCATTTCAGTTAAACAATCGGTATCTATTAAATCCGAACATATTCAAGAATGAATAATGATATTCATAGTGAGTGACTACAATAGTCGTCTTATGTGGTATCCTGTATGTTGTGATTTTAATAATGAGAAAAAGAAAACAATCAAATAAATTTACATAATAATAAGATAATCGCAAGTAGGATGCCATGTTGGGGACTATGAATAATATCATTATTCATTAAGAACCTCTATTAAACATGATCTGAACGTACGCCTTCTCAGTTTAACCAGATTCATGCTGACTGAATTCTGAAAAAATTTAGAATTAATCTATTTGTACATAATTTTTGTCCAGATTGGTTTACCGATCATGTGTTGGCAAAATTGTGGATGTTGATTGTGAAGATGATGTGATGGGTAAGTTAATGGATGATCGCCAAGTGTATAATCTGTACACCAAGATGTAAACAAATGTGTACAAATAGCTTAGCTCAAAAATTTAAGGTACACCATGTATATCGAGAATTCGATACAACATTCATACAATTTTCGATATGTGGCATGTGGGACATATAAATTAAAATAAATCAGAATGTTATTTTCATCCATCTTTTCCGTTTGTGATCCGTCGTTTACCCCGTTAACTTGAGAATTAATTCTTTAATAATTTAATAGTCCACTGCCCAAAAAATATTCTAAAATGAATGGGGATGCTTTTAGTATTAATTTTCTTCTTTACTCAATTCTTTGTTCCTGCTTCAAATTCTTCATAATTATTCTCATTTCCTTTTGATTTCTTCTTCTGAGGTTTATTCATTAGTTCCAAGGTATATTCATTTTAGTTTTAGTTTTAACATTCAAATAGTATCTAACCTTGATTTTTGGACCACTCGCTAAATTTGCAGCATGTTGGAGTCTCAAAGTAAATAATTGGCGACACTATCTCTTACTGTATAATTTCTACAAGACGTTTTTCATATTATTTTCTAACCACGCACATTTTTCTCTCTTCAATTTTCAATTAATACTTTTTACTTAAAAACATAAATAAATCAATTTATAAACCACACATTATTACCAAATGGAGGCTATTTTAAGGTAAAAAGTGTAGTTAAATTAATGTTTTCAGATCCGGCCTGATCATTGACTCGATCGAGAGATTGGCTCAAGGATTAGAAGGTTAACCCGAGCATTAAATAATATAAAAAATCAAAAAATCAAAAAAAAAAAATTAAATATATATATATATATAAAACCCGGGTCAAATCGGGTCCGGGTCGACTCGAGTTTGACCTGATTGGGTTTTAGGTGTGAAAACACTGAGTTAAATAGTGGACAAAGAAAATATGTAGTTAAAAAGTGAATTAAAAAATTGTGTCGTTTATAATTTTTAGGGGTAATTGCATCTGAAGCCCCAAACCATTCAAATATTTGTAATTTTACCCTAACATTTGTTTTGTTTAAACTAACGTCCAATACCTTTCTAATAGTTGCCGTGGAGGCCCTAATAAATGGAACCCGTTAATAATTATACTAGTTGATCTACAAAATAATTTTGATCACATTTTAACAATTTTTGAAGGGCAAAATGATAACTTTGTTTTTCTTTTACTTAAAATAATTAAACCATTTTCTAATTTCAGTCCCTATCTTCTTCTTCCTCTTTCGGAATGTCTACAAATAATAGCTTTACAATTCAAGTCACTGACCCGAAAAAATCTTTTCCAAGCTCTGGGTTCGTGATTCAGAAAAAAACCATCAAAATTTTTAGCTCAAATTCACGTCCCATGAGACCAATATTATTTTCCACTGACTTCACGTTCTCTGTTTCACTCATACCAGAGATGAGTTTGCTATTATACTCAAGTCCAGGAAGTTTATGTTGAAATCCCAAAAGAAAGATTTTGGATTTCCGAAAGAAAGTACCTTTTTTGCAGAATTTGGGGGATGTGAATTTGAATGCTGAAATCCCAAAAGAAAGATTTTGGACTTCCGAAAGAAAGTTTATGCCGACGATATTCAGTGCCAGCCTTAAGAATTGAAAATCCTTTTTCGAAATTTTAAACGGGACTTTGATAAAAAAAAATACTAAATAAAATCGTTCAAAGGACAAAGTTACAACAATTATAATAACGATAATAATGTAAACCGTTATAAGTTCAAATTTATTTTACTATTCTAGCATTTTCAGATGAAAAATTAACAATTATACTATTACAATCTTTTATAGCATACGTTTTTCAATAGACAACATCGTCAATTCATTCAATCTTTCTTATAACATTGTTGACCGAATATATGATTTTATCAACTTCAGCTTTGAGAAGTTTCTCTCTGCAGAGACAATTGTAATCGGTATAGTCAATAGTATTCTATATACGATCCATGCATTTGGAAAAGAACTATCCATCTTCTTTAAATGGTCTAATATTTCAATTTCCTTCCCGTTTTCTATTGGTGAACAATGCAAAATTTTCAACTAAAAAATAATTCCTTACTATTAATATCAGAATTCCTGTCATACTTCAAAAATTCTTCAAGCTTATCAGACGAACTCTTCAAAGAATCGTCAACTGCAAAATTTAATTTGTTTAAGTCAAATAGAAAGCCAAAAATATCTTCACATATTTGAAGTTGTTCGAACCAAGACTTAAGGGATGAAAGAGCTTGATCAACTATACATAAAAAGTATTCAACTCTAAATGATTCTTCAACCAAATGTGTAATCTCATCATTAGCATTTTCATCAAATTGCTTCTTTCTATGAATAATATATTTTTCATGAAATTTAGGTTCAATTTCCATTTCAGCAGCAATTTCTTTAGCAACACTCATTCGGACTCAAATCCCGATTGTCTATACTTTTCAAAAAATGAAATGAGTGCTTTCAATTCACTAATGACAACAGCAATAACCATATCTTCATTTTGCAACAATTTTCTTACTCTATTAACAGAAGACAACATATTGTGCCAAATAAACATACCGAACAAGAACTCAAAATTCATGATGTCGAATAGAAGATTCGTAGCTTCTTTAAATGCCTTGGGGTTTATCACAATTCTCCATCAATTGACTTAAAGCAAGTTTTATTTGTGGAGTTTGGGATCTTATAGCTTTAATACTTTCAACTCGACTTTCCCAACGTGTTTGTCATAGTGATTTAGGTGTTAAATCTTCCACATGATCTTTTAAAATTTTCCATCTCTTTGTAGAAGACGAAAATAATACATATATGCATTGCACAATTCCAAAAAAAATAAAAATAAAAAAATGATATAACCTTTACACAAGAATTAGCCATACCACGGAGAAAGTAAGACTATAACAACCACATGAATGTAAAAAGCCCTTGAATTAATTTCTAGTATTCTTTTCTGTACACCTTTATGTTTTCCTTTCATATTAGAACCGTTATCATAGCCTTGACCTTGAAGTCACCCAAATTAAGTTCAAGTATGTGAAGAACATTTATTAATTCACCAAATAGTCATTCCCTTGAGGTATCCTCACTTTAAGGAATCTTAAAAAGAACTCTCCTATCTTAACTGGACTTGCTGAGACATCTACACATCTAATTATAAGAGACATTTGTTCTTCATGACTTATATCCGGTGTACAATCAAGTATCACTGAAAAGTATTTTGCTTTTTTAACTTTTCTAATAATTGCACTTTTGATTTCACTGGCCAACGTGAGTATGAATTCATTTCCATTATCTTCTTCATAGAGTTTTTCACTATTTTTTTAGAAATGCTAAATTATTCTTACCAAGGAAGGTAACAGCAGAAACTATTCTTACAAAAACATCTTTTTAATGTTCTATATCTTTATTGATTTGATCTTGTACATGTTTATCAATTGTTAAATTCATTCGAAATTGCCTTTCTAATTCAATCCACCCTTTAATGTTAGTCATGTGCACATTACTTTTTTCATGGCCTTTAATCTTATGACTAAGATATCTCCAGTCATTTGAACAATCATTAGCTAATTGACTATTGTTTCCTTTAAACAACTTGCAACAAAAATAAAACACCTTATCCAATGAAATTGAGTAGATTAACCAATTTCAATCACTCTTCTCACCATTTGATAAATGTATTGTGTAATATTTAGCAATGTTTAGAAAATCGGAAACCGGTTCGAACCAGAAAAGGCAACGGGTCAAGGGTCGAACCGGGGTCGAACCGATTTCAATTAAAATATAAAAAATTATTAAAAAATCACAAAAATTCTAAAAAACAAGTTATTTTACAAATAAACTAATATTTACTCATTTAGAAAATAAAATTATACACAAAAATAGCTTAAAACAAAAAAAAAAAAAATGAAAACCTGTTGAACCAGCCGGGTTTTTCCTGGTTTTCAACCGGTTTCCCTGTTGAACCGGTTAAAAATCGGTTGAACCGGCCGATTTTTGGAATGAACCAGAACGATTTTTTGGCCGGTTCCCGATTTTCCCGGTCGAACCGGCCGGTCTGGTCCGATTTTCTAAACACTGATATTTAGAAGAGAAATGTCTATTTTCTGAATCTTTAGGATAATCAGCCAAAATCGTTCTAGATTGGCCATTTTTACACAAAATCTATAAGATTTTGATCAATAATGTTCCAATTCCCTGGATCTATCAAGTCCTTAGGCAAAGGAACATTATCCGTTTCATTATTTTCAAGATGATCATTTGAATCATTTATATTTTGTTCCTCATGGACATCATCTTCTAAATTTTCTTGCTCATGATGCTCTTCTTCCATATTTTTTTCATTTTGAACCTGTGCATTCTTTTCTTCTTCATTAACCAAATTTTCGACAGAATTTAATGTGGAGTTGGTCATACTATTGACATTAGTAATGAGAAATTTGTTCATCGTTCCTGCTTGAGATTTAATAAAATCCTCAACCTCTTCTTTTTCTTTTTATCATATCCACATAAATACTTTCTAATAATCATAAATAATATTAAATCAATCAAATACCAAAATAAATACAAATCCAGATATTGAAATTGCACATGCAGTGGCACAGCAGCAGAAATGATAAGTTGGAACTTGGAAGTTTGGAACAATAAAACCTGGTATTGCACTGTCGTAGGCCCGTAGAAGAAATCAAATCAAAATTCAGAGTTAGTGATGCTTTTAATCTGAAAAAAAGAGAGATCGATTCAAATCTTCAATCTAACAATCAACAAAATAAAAATATGGTTTATAAATTATAATTACTAATAAATTCGAAAAAAATAAAATATCAAAACCAATCGCCAGTCGTCAAGTCCTTTAGGAGTCTCGGGCTCGGCTTTGAGTTAATGGGTTTGAGACTCTTCATAAGGTAACAGCGAAATTTTACAAGCAGCAATCGGCACTTTGGCAACAAATGAACTAGGGTCACGACGCAACAACAGAAAGAAAACCAAACAAGCTGTGGTCGGTGGAAATAAGGAATTGAAGCCTGAAGACAAATTAAATTGGATTTGGAAATTTGGCCTCACCTTGGTCTCAAACATATTGTGACTTGGGCTGCTGGGCCTCATTTGTTTTTATGTTAATTCAGATTTTTACTCAAAAACATGGGTTGGATCTTAAATAATTTTGGGGCCTTGAAAAATTGGGGCCCTATGCAGTTGTGTTGAATGCATAACCTCAAGGTGGCCCTTGTCGATATTGGTAATGTTTCTAGTGTTAAAAGAAATTTCAACAACTCGGTGGTTTCGGGGGCTCACGCGGGAAGCGACTAGCATTTCACGTGCAAGAAGTGCTACGCTGAGTGAGAAAATGCCTTTACCAAGTCTCATGTGGCGGCTGTTCCTTCACCGTCAATGACCTCTCTATTGGAACCTTTACTTTTGGGCCGTGCTAATGAGAGTTTGTCCATCGGAGTCACTGATTTATTGGGTCTAGAAACGTCTTTTTTTTTTTGGTCTTACTGGAATTTCAGTTAGTATGGCAGCGACGACAGCGTTGGCGAGGTTGTGGGTGGCAACGGAGGACAAAGAAGATAGTGGGTATAAAGTTACCATTTTGCCTTTGGTCAAAATCATTTTGTGCGTTAACAGACAGAATTATTAATGGATTTCATCCATTTGAACCAAAACTACAACAGTTAGAAATATTTGAGGTGATGGTTGTAATGAAACAAAGGTCAGAGTAAAATTTGCAAATGTTTGAAAGGCTTAGGGCTCAAATATAATTATTTTTAAATTGTAATGATTGCGTTAAAA
Source organism: Ligustrum vulgare (assembly GCA_963555705.1). Classification (NCBI taxonomy): domain Eukaryota; kingdom Viridiplantae; phylum Streptophyta; class Magnoliopsida; order Lamiales; family Oleaceae; genus Ligustrum; species Ligustrum vulgare. The sequence goes on along the minus strand of OY743174.1, from coordinate 45,741,104 downwards.
TATAAATCCTAAAGATAAGAAGTGGAATATTCTTGTAATAAATTGATAATATTAGTCAAATATATGAAATGAAAGCAATTGCCTAATCTCCCTAATTATTGCTCTCCTGATCAAGTATTAATAGTTATGGGCTTGAGAAATTCTCGAGTCTCACAAAACTAGAAGCTTCTGGCTTTATTTAAGAAGATTAAGAATTGTTTAATTAATACAAATTTTTGTTTTTCCATCCGTCATGTCAATTATTATGAATATATATATACTCAACAACCCACATGCACATATCTGTGGTAGATGTGAGAATCCGTGCATTTGAAACATATATAGAACTGACATTGATGTGAGACATAAAGAAATTTTGGCTGGCATCTACATTTTTGCTGATAATGCTAAAATTGATTCCTCCCCAAAACAACTCCCTCTGTTATCTCGTTGATTGATATTTTCGGAACTCTTTGAAATGATACAGAGACAAAACAGTCTTCGAATGACTGTATAAGAGAAATTATTTCATCTTGTCTTGGGTCTTTTTGCAGCCATTATTATTTGAGCTCCATTTTTTAACAAAAATAAATTTTATAATAGTATTTTTTGAAGAATGTAAGATTAAAATGTAGAAAAAAAAATAGATTTACATGCAAATAATTTTATTGATAAAATGAGTAGTTGAAAATAAATTAAAAAAAAAAAAAAATGAGTTTTGTGATAATGAGGAACAAAGAAGGGCAATTTTATAACTGCATTAAGAACCGTTTAATTAGATTTGATACAATTAAGATTTTGAGTTTGATTTTAAAAGACTAATCTTGTTAAGAGGAGTAATTCACGTCTTTATAATATTTTCATCTTTGAGTTTTAAGATGGATAACCTTGTTAAGAAGAATAATTCAAGTCCTTATAAGTTGATGTATATTTTCATCTTTTAGTTTTGATCTAATCAAATTGTTCGTTGGAACTTAATGAACTCGAATGTCCTATGCAGACTTGAAATTCCATCTTAAAATGTGAATTTTGATGAGAAGAAGTATACCAAACTCCGATCAATTGATATATATTTATTTATTTATTTTTATTCCATGTGAAATTTCTCCGTTAATATGTAAATGATGAAACTAATCTATTTAAATGAAACTGAATCATGTGGCTTGTTGTCTATGCATGTGTATCACATACTTGATATTGTACACAAGAATTTGACGTCCCTGTCCCTGGCCAGAGTTGTGTTAGGCGGGGCAATTATATATGGGACTCGAAGATGAAGTCATTATCGTCAATTAATAATAAAAGATAAGAGAGTTCAATTTCTCTTCGTATCCGTCAATAATTAGAGAGGGAAAGTGACGGATAATTCATTTATTTAACGTGCGCTAAGGGCTGGCTTTTACCTCAGAGGCTCAAATTCCTTATTTATAAATAAAATTTAGCCTTCAAACAGATGAGTACTTCCAAGTTAATTGTGGACGTGGACTAGATCGCATGTATTGCAATATGTTTGGCAAATCTTTGTTTATAAGTTTTATTTATATTTATAAATAGTCAAGTGCCAACATTTTATTGGATCATTTTTTGAAAAGTCAACAATTTGCTGGTCAAATATTCTTACTCATCAATTTTTACTTTCAAAAATATTGATCAACGACATGCTAACACATTACTATTTATAAAAATAATATAAATAGTCATTTATAAATGGAACGTTGATTATAAACATAGCAATGAAAGCCAATTTACGCACTCACACATTGAAGAAGGAATTTATACTGGGTATAACTTTTAATGAAGCAAGATTTGATTTGAAATTATAATTGCTTTGTTCGGTATCATTGTAATAATATATATTGGTTTATTTATATTTTAGAAGTAATTTGTATGGTTAAAAATTGAAAATAAAAATGTGTATAATTTAAAAGTAATTTGAAAAATTTTATTGTCTATAAATTGATTTATAATTTTGAATTTGGTATGGTCTACTCGTCTCTTTATCAAGGGCCAGAATGCCTGCTGTTTGCCACATGAGAGACGATTAGTCCATTTGATATGGCATTCAACGGGCCAGCCACGATTAAAAGCTGTTTAGTTGAACGTATGAGTGCAAACTACGGCTTCATTTGATAAAGTGATTATAAATTAATTTTATAATCTACATAATTCTTTAAATTATTTTTTAATTACACACATTTTTTTCTCCATTTTTCAACCATTTATTTTACCTTTTATATATATATAATCACTTTACCTTTACTAAACAGAGGCACATCTTATGAATCATGATGCAGCCTTCTATGTCTATATAGTTTAGTCTTTGTTGGGCAACTGCTATTTAAATTGAAATCTACACAATTTTTTAAATTATTTTTTAATCACGCACATTTGATATCTTCAATTTTTAACCATATATTTTACCTAAAAACTCAAATAATCAATTTAAAATCTATATAATATATAAAAGTAGCTGAGTCAACCCTAGTCAAATTCACTGTTTCCCTCCAAAACTCTTGTACTATGTGCAGATTTTATTTATTTATTTTTCCAATTTTTGGGGACTTCAATATTTATCATGTTCACACTACTCATATTTCTCATCCAATAATCAACTTCAAAATTCACTTCAAAAATAATTGGGCCTTCAATATTTATTTATTATTTTTAAAATCGCTGACGTCTACTTACATTCTTAATATTTATTGTGTTTATACGACTTATATTTCCCGCCGCCTAATTACACTGGAAAGCCAATTTTTTTTTTTTTTTTCCTTTTTCATTTTTTTCAGAATTTGTTTCATTTTTTCTCCTTTTTCAAAATCTGTTTATTCATTTTTGTTTTCTATATCCTTTTTTTTTTTTTCCATTTTTCGATATACAACCTCTTTTATTTCTGTTATATATAATTATTATGAAGATATACACAATAATAAAATATTCAATTAAAGGGTAATTTTTTTGAAAAAATGTGTACTGTTTAACATGACCCCTCCACTCCACCTTCTATTTATGACGTTTTATGATTCAAAATTTCTGGTGCGGTGGTAATCTTTATTAGTTATTAATATTAAAAACCAGTTGAAAATAAAAAATCGTAAATTATTTTTTAAAAAAGTAAAAATGATTGGCACTACTCTTTTCTTCAAGACTTGTGATATTTTGAGTCATTGAACATAGATTTGTGTTTCTGACAAAAAAGAAAAAATATTAAAACAATAATATTGTAGAAAAAGCTTTGAAAACAATATAGAATGCAAAATTATTTTGGACTAATAAGAGGATTTGTTAATAGTCTATTTATATTATGTTCTAGATTTCTCTATTGGGATTGCAATGTGTTAGTTAATGTTCGGCTATTGAGAATAGCTTTGGGTTGGATAGATATTTTAATGGTTTCGACCGTTGAGTAAAGAAAAAACATATTATTCATGGGTCAGTATATATATTTGATGAAATTGTATATCACATTGTATATAAATCACATCATACGTATAGTTTTTTTTTATAAATAATATTATTTTTAGTTATTTAGTACATCTAAAAATTGGATCTCTTTTTTATAGCGTATTATTAAATTATTAAATATTTTTATAGATAATTACATTTAATACGTAATTAATTTCTTATAATAATTGTGATATTTTATTGGTCTTAATTTTATGGATAAATATTTGGTTCAGTCATACAGATCTAATGTCAAATTCTCAATTAAAATTATATTTAAAATTTATACACATTCGTATTTTTATAAATCACGTTGTATTGAAATTTTTATAACTAAATCCTATTTTTAAGTTATTTATTACATATACATATTAAAGTTCTTTCCTATATTGCATTATTTATCAAAATTATTTAATGACAATTACATTTAATTCTTAATTAATTTTTTATTCCAAAAAGTCTCATATCACATTTTTTTAACATTAACGGTTAACAAATTTATCTATATTTTTTGAAATGATATAGTCATTAATGATTTTTTTTCCTAACTATTAATTTTAAAATTTCAAAAAGTAATTAACCATACCAAGATATTCTTTGCTATATTTAATTCAAATTTTATGATATTTTTTCACAATAATATATAAATTGTCTCTCAATTTACTTAACTAAAAATTGAGATGATCAATACTAAATTATAATTTCAATCAGAAAATAATTATATTGTATAAAATATTGAAAACCTAAAATATCATAAATTTGATGCAATATCTTTGTCAACCTCGCAATTATTATTATTATTATTATTATTATTATTATTATTATTATTATTATTATTATTATTATTATTATACATGTTGTTTTTCATTATCAATAGTCAAATATTGAATTTTATCTTTTATATACATGATCTCTATTATTAACTTTTTCATCTATTGTTTGAATGTTCAGAGTACATGAATACTGGAGATCCTACATTTAAATGTTCATTTTTCAAGGTGAATTTTTGGTTCGAGGAGATAGTGAATAATCGTTACAAAACTTGACGATCATATTCTATAAGGTCAAATTATATCTGATAGTAATGCAGGACACAAGTTCTTTATTCTAAGGATATCGTTGAACCATTCGAATTTTAGGATACTTATTAGATTTTAAAAAAACAATTTTCATTGATGGTGTTGTTGGGTGGATTTGTGATTAGTGACGCCAAATATTGAAAGTTTGTAAATCCAAGCCGAAATTTGGACAGAGTAACGGCAAGGAAAAACACAAATAAGAAGAAGAAGAAGAATAAGGACAAAGCCGAGGCAAGAGTTGGACTCTTTGTCCTTAAGTCGAATTTGCCCCGCAACGGTGCCTACGGATAAAAGCAATCGACTCCCAAGATACAACGGCTTCACTTGTGTTTGTAGTACTTCAAAACACAAGTACAACGAACCAAATATAGGCTTATGTACTCCAAAGGATGCAATGAAGGAAAATCAAAATAAATGAAATGATTTTGATTTATGAGACAAGTGAGGATGAGAGGTGTTTTTGCATATCAAATTGTGAGGAATAGGACACCTAAAGGGTCCTATTTATAGACCATGAAAGGGTGTGGACGAAGTGGTTGAGGCACAAACCATGCACCCTTTCCAAACAATGCACCTTTATGAAAATGTGTCATTTGGCCGGACAACCGTGCAGTCGCACGGTCTTACTCAAAAATCCGAAAATAAAATTGACGTGTGGTCGCACGGTTTACGAACCATGCGGCCACACGGTCAAATATTTTGACCTGATTTTCGTCATTTTCCGTAATTTCTCATTCATCCGATAATGGTTTTCGAAATGCCAAATATACCCTTCAATACATGCAGGTCGATCACCGTTTGTGCGCCCCGAAGCGGCGAAGTGGCAAACAATTTTGCCTAAACGGATTGAGCCGAGCTTTTGAGTATTTGGCCGAAATCGACACGAAGTCACTTTAATCGATTTTCAATTCTCGATTTATTAACCAATATCCAACACGTGTCATATGCCATGACCATCAATAAGAGTCAGGCATAATCATTTTCGCATGTATGACTTCTCCTTAAAAGGTTTATGTTTATACATGAAACTAATAAATAATGAACTTATATCTTATTTGTGAATGTTATTTATTTTGTTTATGAATTCATTTAATTTCGAATAGGATTATTTTTATTTATAAGTTTCTTCCCGTGCATTGCACGGGATGATTCACTAGTAATTATAATAGGAACAGAGCCTATATGAGATACTCGTAGATATGGACCACAGCAATTGATGAAAATTAAAAAGACAGCATTGTTCGCTTTGGCATTAAATACTTAAGAATGTTGGTCCTGTTCTAAGTACCCTACCCGTTAATCCACAATACCGACTAAACTTACGTTCAAAGTACCTCTTCTTTATATTGCCAACTGGGTGTATCACAAGAGTTTCAAGTACCAATAAATGTGCGTTAAAATTTTAATGTAAATAAAAATAAGATTTGACCAGCAATTATGCACTTTGGCACATATGGTTTTCTTTTTTGCTTTCCATATAACTTGCAAAAACTCACCAAAGCATCTAATGAGTGAAAAGGAGTAACTAATAAATCCATCAAAAAGAAAGAAAACGACATGTAACCGTTGGAGAAAAAAGGTGAATGATTTTGAGTTGGGTTGCCTTGCTTTGCCTGTTTGCCAGGCCTGTTCGACGAATAGAATAGATTAGGAAAAATTACGTAATTACTACCCAGATGTAATGTATTTTGAATTGGGCTGCCTCGCTTAGCCAGGTTTGTTCGACGACTAGAATAGATTAGAGAAAATTACGTAACTACTCAGATATAATGTATAGTACTTGAAAAATACTTGATTTTCTCACTATTCGTAATATTACTGGATTTATTCCTTGACTTTAGAAAAATACCGAATTCTTATGAGAGAGAAAGTGTAATATTTAATTGACCTCATTAAATATGAATTCTTTATTTTAGAAAAGTTATTACCATTTGTTTAGAAAATTAAATTAAGCAATTGCAAATCTCCTAAGATCTTTGCAATTTGGACAGATTTTTCAAAATGGAATAAAATTATGATTGGCTACTGGAAAGTCCATACATTCAAAATAACACAATAATTAATTGTAATATATTACAAAGTCCCTTGTAACTTTACAAGGCATGTAATTGCAGCAGAATAGTAAAATTACAAATTTCGTGTAACATATTACGAATGACGTTTAGATTTAATTACATTACATTGCATGTTAGTCTCATGTCGATTTATAAGACATGACATGTAAGAATTTGAATATAGTAATTTCACCTCATGACACATTATACAATATTTATTTTAATTACATTATAGAGTGTGTAACATTACAACGGTATAAGATTACATTACATTACAATGCATTTGACATTCAGTTCATTGAAATTATAATGCGTGTAATATGTTGTTACAATACGCTATTGTTCCCTCAATATTACAGTGCATGTAATACAAAGTTCACTAATTATTACATGCATGTAAATTGTTTGTATTCTCACACTATGAATGTGACGACCCGAATTCTCGACCATTCGAGTGCCACTAAAAGTGACTCATATCATATTATCGAGACTTAAATAGAAATGTAAAATTATTCAAAAGAATAATTAGAATCCCATAATTTTATTTGTGAATAAAAATAGAACATAATTTTCTTACATAAAGTTCAACATAATTATCTCATCAATCTTAACCACTTTTGCCACTTCCATGTTGACCGCCTCGAACCTTCAATTATCTGAAAATGGTAAATATCGTGGAGTGAGATTTATAAAATCCCAGTAAGTATACCAAGCATAAATTTTCTTTTGAAAGCATATGGATCATTTTCATCATAACATAGGATATGATCGAAATACTCATAAACATAGGGAGACACAAGAATTTTACCGAACTTAAATGGCAAGAATTCTTATGTGTAGCGCTACTAAACTCCGGTCCCCTTAGCATAATCATAAACATATCATATGGAACCCATAACAATCTTGTGAGATTGATTTCATAGCAATGATCCAAACATTTTCATAAAAACATAAGATATACTTACTTTTCATAAAAACATAAGGTGTATTTACCTTTCATAAAAACATACTTACTTTTCATAAAAACATAAGATATACTTACTTGTCATAAAAACATACTTACTTTTCATAAAAACATAAGGTGTATTTACCTTTCATAAAAACATACTTACTTTTCATAAAAACATAAGATATACTTACTTGTCATAAAAACATACTTACTTTTCATAAAAACATAAGGTGTATTTACCTTTCATAAAAACATACTTACTTTTCATAAAAACATAAGATATACTTACTTGTCATAAAAACATACTTACTTTTCATAAAAACATAAGGTGTATTTACCTTTCATAAAAACATACTTACTTTTCATAAAAACATAAGATATACTTACTTGTCATAAAAACATACTTACTTTTCATAAAAACATAAGATATACTTACTTGTCATAAAAACATACTTACTTTTCATAAAAACATAAGGTGTATTTACCTTTCATAAAAACATACTTACTTTTCATAAAAACATAAGATATACTTACTTGTCATAAAAACATACTTACTTTTCATAAAAACATAAGGTGTATTTACCTTTCATAAAAACATACTTACTTTTCATAAAAACATAAGATATACTTACTTGTCATAAAAACATACTTACTTTTCATAAAAACATAAGGTGTATTTACCTTTCATAAAAACATACTTACTTTTCATAAAAACATAAGATATACTTACCTTTTAAAAGATTAAAATGAAGTGTAGTAGTAAATGGACCAAAACTTTCTTGACCACCTTGAATTTCTCTTACTTGTGGATTTTGTCAAGAGATTGGAAATAAGTGTATATGTGTAGAGTTGTGTGTAAAAGAGATGGGTTTAAATAGATGTATAAAGTTGGCATATTGTAAACATAATCATTCAATTCTATTAATTTTAACACATCCTTTTCTTAAAGTAAAGCACCATTCATATACTTTTCCATATTTATACAAATATTATGTTCTTCATGATTACATATAATGGAATCTTATCAACCATTCATATACTTTTCCATATTTATACAAATATTATGCTCTTCATGATTACATATAATGGAGTCTATAATTCATTCATATACTTTTCCATATTTATACAAATATTATGCTCTTCATGATTACATATAATGGAGTATATAATTCATTCATATACTTTTCCATATTTATACAAATATTATGCTCTTCATGATTACATATAATGGAGTATATAATTCATTCATATACTTTTCCATATTTATTAAATTAAGATTCTCATAATTATTATATATAATGGAACCTCTCATGCTTGCATATATTTTCTTAATTTCAATAATAAAAATAATTTTTGTATAAATAAATATTGGGATAACATTGAATTAAGTACTTGGACTTAATATACTTTAAATCAAGAGAATGGAGATATTTTTAGAAATTCGGAATTTAATTTAAAATCGAACGATCTCGATTATTTCTTGACTTGGCTATACGAATACGTCGTGGCGTTAACTTAATAAAAATGGGTGAAATAGTAGCGACACGATTTTCTATTAAAATAATTATTAATCGCGTAAAAATTCTTGGTCGCTACAAACTTACCCCCTTAAAATAATTTCGTCCTCGAAATTAAACTTACTTGATCTTATGATTTCTGAACACTTAATCAGAATCTCTTCTTCTTCTTCTTATGTAGCATCATCGCTACCATATTTAACCCAACCATATTTAACCCACTGGACTTTGACTAAATGCATCAATTTGTTTTCTTAAGACATGAACTTTTCTATCAATAATAGACATATGTCTACTCATAAATTCTTCTGAATCAAAATGAAAATTCCCAATCGTATGTGATATTTCATCATATCTTGTAGTACTCATGTAACCTGTCACTTATCATCGTATCATGTAACCTCAAATATTCGTATTAATATCTCTAAAATTTCAATAAATCTTTACTAACATATCATACCATAATAATTTGTCATTTCTTCTTATCACCAAATATCCCAAAATAATTAAAACGATTACCTGAATATTCTCTATGTAATATACCCAAACATGTTATTCACATATCAACATAATCATCAGTTTATCTTTCCAATATTTGTAACCCAAAATTTCTGCAAAATTCAATAAACAAATATCTCCCAAATAATTAAAATTCTTAACTCAAATATCATAACATTTCCCGTAAGGTATTCCTTTCACTTGCACAAACTTATTAATCCTGATTCAATACAGTCCTTATTTCACTTTCACGTATCCCCGTATTATTTCTATACCTTGATTATTATATCAAAATATCAGTACCCAAAATCCAAGAAAATATTCCATATCTCAAATCCCGTCATCATCAAATCTTCCTTTTATCAAGAAAGTAAACGGCGCATAACTCTTGTTCCCTCTTTTCCATTATTCTATTCCGCGCTTTCTTGCTGGAATCAATATCACGCGGATTTCCTCCGATCCTTAATGCTTTTAAATAGTTCATGCTGGGAAGAGGTTAGATCCATCAAAACATGGATATCATTCTTACAAACATTCGCAAGTATTATTCCAGTCTTCCAATGAATGATCTGAGGAAAATTTATCGAATAAGACTCGAAAGATTGAGGTTGCTGATGGCTCATGGTGTTTCAGAAGATGTTCGCTGGTTGATCGAAGCAAAGGTTCGATTATCTGGTGAATTACCTATGACATTTCCAAAGCACATGCCTGGTTTAGGCAAAAGCACCTTCGCAAAGAAACGAAGAGCAAAAAGGCTGAATGGTTGCTACAAATGTGCTCGTTGGAACTGTGATACTCGTTGCAAAACAGTAGGATATTCTTCTACTAATCGGGATGATAAAATCAAATTCATAAAGGGTGGACTGAGTAAGGAGTCTTTGGATGATATTCGACTGACTCTTGAGACGCACCCAAGTGGTTATGTGCAACGTGAACTTTTCTCCTTATACGCTCAGTTTAACGGGGACAAAAATCGTTATAGTCTCCAAAATATAATAGCAAAAGATCCTGTTTGCCAGTCTGTTTTACAAAATGAGGCTTCTGGCAGTTCATCAATGATATAAGGTAAATCTCTTGATACACATTTAAAATATTTTGCTGTTTTCTTTCACGCGTTTTGGAAATAAAATATATTTTCCTTTCTCGAGTTTTGATAAAGCTGGAAATAAATATATTTTCCTTTCTCGAGGTTTGATAAAGCTGGAAATAAATCACCGAAAGGTGATATCTTTGGTAAAACAGTCAAAAGTTGGCCGATTTTGTCAAAAGTAAATCTTTACTTTTTCAGAATCAATGAAAAACAGTAAGTTTTTCCGGCTTTAAATAGCCAAACATATTTCATAGTTCAGGCATCCCAAAATCACATCTTCTTCGTAAGTTTTCTCTTTTATACTATCAAAGATGGAAGCACCAAAACTTCGACAGATCAAAACTATTTGTGTATTTTGTGGATCAAAAGTGGGGAAAGGCTTCAGTTATCTAGAAGCGGCCGTAGATCTTGGAAAGAAACTGGGGGAAAAAGGTATCACTCTTGTGTATGGGGGTGGTAGCAGTGGTCTAATGGGTTGTGTTTCCCAATCTGCTCTTGCAGAGAAATCAAAAGTAATCGGTGTCATACCTGTCCCTTTGGTAGATGTTGCAGGAAAAACACGAGGGCATGAAGTTCAAACCTTATCCATCCATGAACGCATAACTTGTATGCTATATGGTTCTGATGCCTTTATAGCCCTGCCCGGAGGTTTTGGTACCTTAGAAGAAATCTTTAACATTACCTCGTGGGCTCAACTAGATCTCCATACTAAGCCTATTGGGCTTCTGAATGTTAACAATTTCTTTGATGGCTTGTTAACCTTTCTTGATTATGCTGTGGAACAGGGATTTATCTCTCCATTTTCCAGAAGACTCCTTATTTCTGCTCCTACTATTGATGAACTACTGGATAAGCTGCAGTCATATATCTCAATACAAGATCCAGCAGGGGTTAAGATAGATTGGTCGCAAGGAAGGGGAATCAAGCGAAAATGGAGTCCGGTTAATGTAAACTTAACTTTATGAATCTTAGAATAGGTGGGGGTAGAGTACGGAGTATTCTTACTCTCGAGACACCCCTCTAATTTCCTAGGATTTTCCTTAATGTTTAAATCTTGTGTGTACCTCAAAGGTTCCAGGTGGTAGATTACGGAGTATTCTTACTCTCGAAACACACCTTTTTGAAGGTTTCTTTATTTCCTCAAAAGGTCAGAGGTGGTAGGATACGGCTACTCCGGAAACACATCTTTCAATTTGAGGAATTTCCCATGTTGCTTTCTTTTGCTTTTGCGTGTTTTCATGTATTTCCTTTCTAGGGTGACTCTTGTGTGTTCTCCTTATGAGAAAATAATAATATCTCTGTTATCATCTACTAAATCTCGTTTGTGATGTAAATGAACTTGTATGTCTAACTTCAATTCTCTTAGTGATTGCATACCATACTATGCTCTTAACTCCAAACGATAAAATTCTAGGCAGAGTTTTCCTTTGAAATTTGGACTTATCCAAATCGTAAGCATACTTCATAACTCACAATAATAACTAATTGTACATTTGATCACAATTTCATCAAACTTCAATATCATCATAAATATTCCAGAAAATCAATTCATAATTCCTCAACATAGAAATTTCAAATCATAATTTCTAATATCACCATATCAAGTCCTTATTTCTCAATAATTAAGAGCCTAAACTTTAAATCTCCAACTTCATAATTCTTCTCATAAAAATCTCAATAAAATCATATCACTTATAATCTCAACATCTCATCATAACTTCATAAAACTGACTTTCTATTTCTCGTTTAATCTAAACGATGAATAATTCGAAAATATTATCTAGTCCTTTCTGTTGACTTCTCATACTTAGTGCCATGTCTAAAATCAATTATGCAAAGTCCATTTAGGGCTCATCATTTCTAAACTTGACGACAAAGATTATTTTGAAAATCATTCGTAAAGCATATTTTTTTTTTTTTTTTTTCAAAATTGAAACTTGAAGAGTGGTACCAATAATCATCCACAGTTTTTCCTTGCTTTTAAGCAAAGGTAGTGATAAAGGGATAAATTATTGAACCGAAAATTGAAACTTGAAGAGTGGTACCAATAATCATCCACAGTTTTTCCTTGCTTTTAAGCAAAGGTAGTGATAAAGGGATAAATTATTGAACCGAAAATTGAAACTTGAAGAGGAAGTACTAATAACCATCCACAGTTTTTCCCTTGTTTTTACACAAAGGTAGTGATAAAGGGATAAATTATTGTACAATTCATTATCAATTTTGTTTGTTTAATATATTATTCCATATATTTTGGGCCAAAGTTACAACCCAACTTAATTTCTAATTGAGTCAATCTTACTAAGCTTAATATGAACCAAAATTCATATCAATATCCTCTATGTCTCATGATTCTACATTAAAATGAATAAATTAAAATTTAGGCTTCTATCAATTCATATCATACTCAACATGTATATTTCACTTAAAGATTCATAACATATGAATATTTCATACTTAACATGTCTTAATAAAATCGTAAATGACTTGCAAAGCATATAACATACCTGGTTCGAGGAGTCAATACGTGGAGAGTGACATAGTAGAGTGATGAGTTAAAATATTTAAAAAAAAAAATTATTATTAATCATTTCGCATCTTTACATAAGATTGGGCCTAATTAACCCAAATAAAATTTTATCGTCAAATCTTATTTTCCTTTAGTCCCCGAACTTCTAGAAATTTATCAAAGACATCAATATAAACATCATATCACTAACTAATTATATTCCATAAAATCTTCAGAACATTACAAACTCCCTTGCTTAAAATGAATTTTGTCCTTGAAATTCGCACATCAAATTTCATCATACTTTTCAAAATCATAACCATACTTGACATGTGAAAATTCAAATTTTTTTTTTTTTTTTTTTTTTTTTTTTAAGAAATAAAATTTCAAAAATCTACAGAATCGTTTTTAAAACTCTTGTCTCTGATACCAACTGTGACGACCCGAATTCTCGACCATTCGAGTGCCACTAAAAGTGACTCATATCATATTATCGAGACTTAAATAGAAATGTAAAATTATTCAAAAGAATAATTAGAATCCCATAATTTTATTTGTGAATAAAAATAGAACATAATTTTCTTACATAAAGTTCAACATAATTATCTCATCAATCTTAACCACTTTTGCCACTTCCATGTTGACCGCCTCGAACCTTCAATTATCTGAAAATGGTAAATATCGTGGAGTGAGATTTATAAAATCCCAGTAAGTATACCAAGCATAAATTTTCTTTTGAAAGCATATGGATCATTTTCATCATAACATAGGATATGATCGAAATACTCATAAACATAGGGAGACACAAGAATTTTACCGAACTTAAATGGCAAGAATTCTTATGTGTAGCGCTACTAAACTCCGGTCCCCTTAGCATAATCATAAACATATCATATGGAACCCATAACAATCTTGTGAGATTGATTTCATAGCAATGATCCAAACATTTTCATAAAAACATAAGATATACTTACTTTTCATAAAAACATAAGGTGTATTTACCTTTCATAAAAACATACTTACTTTTCATAAAAACATAAGATATACTTACTTGTCATAAAAACATACTTACTTTTCATAAAAACATAAGGTGTATTTACCTTTCATAAAAACATACTTACTTTTCATAAAAACATAAGATATACTTACTTGTCATAAAAACATACTTACTTTTCATAAAAACATAAGGTGTATTTACCTTTCATAAAAACATACTTACTTTTCATAAAAACATAAGATATACTTACTTGTCATAAAAACATACTTACTTTTCATAAAAACATAAGGTGTATTTACCTTTCATAAAAACATACTTACTTTTCATAAAAACATAAGATATACTTACTTGTCATAAAAACATACTTACTTTTCATAAAAACATAAGATATACTTACTTGTCATAAAAACATACTTACTTTTCATAAAAACATAAGGTGTATTTACCTTTCATAAAAACATACTTACTTTTCATAAAAACATAAGATATACTTACTTGTCATAAAAACATACTTACTTTTCATAAAAACATAAGGTGTATTTACCTTTCATAAAAACATACTTACTTTTCATAAAAACATAAGATATACTTACTTGTCATAAAAACATACTTACTTTTCATAAAAACATAAGGTGTATTTACCTTTCATAAAAACATACTTACTTTTCATAAAAACATAAGATATACTTACCTTTTAAAAGATTAAAATGAAGTGTAGTAGTAAATGGACCAAAACTTTCTTGACCACCTTGAATTTCTCTTACTTGTGGATTTTGTCAAGAGATTGGAAATAAGTGTATATGTGTAGAGTTGTGTGTAAAAGAGATGGGTTTAAATAGATGTATAAAGTTGGCATATTGTAAACATAATCATTCAATTCTATTAATTTTAACACATCCTTTTCTTAAAGTAAAGCACCATTCATATACTTTTCCATATTTATACAAATATTATGTTCTTCATGATTACATATAATGGAATCTTATCAACCATTCATATACTTTTCCATATTTATACAAATATTATGCTCTTCATGATTACATATAATGGAGTCTATAATTCATTCATATACTTTTCCATATTTATACAAATATTATGCTCTTCATGATTACATATAATGGAGTATATAATTCATTCATATACTTTTCCATATTTATACAAATATTATGCTCTTCATGATTACATATAATGGAGTATATAATTCATTCATATACTTTTCCATATTTATTAAATTAAGATTCTCATAATTATTATATATAATGGAACCTCTCATGCTTGCATATATTTTCTTAATTTCAATAATAAAAATAATTTTTGTATAAATAAATATTGGGATAACATTGAATTAAGTACTTGGACTTAATATACTTTAAATCAAGAGAATGGAGATATTTTTAGAAATTCGGAATTTAATTTAAAATCGAACGATCTCGATTATTTCTTGACTTGGCTATACGAATACGTCGTGGCGTTAACTTAATAAAAATGGGTGAAATAGTAGCGACACGATTTTCTATTAAAATAATTATTAATCGCGTAAAAATTCTTGGTCGCTACAATGAATCTGATCATTTTTCCAGAAAGTGTAATATTCATTACACATATTGTAATATTTATCACACATGTGATATGAATATTGCACTTAATGTAATATTTGTTAAAGTATCGTAATATTACAATTATCGTAATATTACGATATAGAAGATGATTTCCTATATTATTAAACTAATTTAATAATTGTAATTCATATTAATAGTTGACTTTAAAGGTAATCACACTCCTAATTTAATCTCCTAAATAAATGGTAATTACACCCCTAAATAATATGTTGCATAATTAATGAGGTCAATCAAATAATAGACACTCATAGAATCCGGTATTTTTCTAAATAGTTTCTAAATAATGTATTTATCTAAGAAGGATTGAAAGAATTAGTGTAGAGTCTAATTAATCCAATAGGTTATCATAAATTAGTTTATAAATAAATCAAATTAAACAAGTAGCCAAAATAGCAGTTAGCCCACAGCCACAGCGTAGCAGCAAATAAACAGATGATTAACGCTCACTCCAGTCCCACTTTCTACTTTTTATCTCTAAAACCATTTTTTATATCATCGCTAGTAGACGAGATGTGCGTTGTACGAAACGTTTCATACTTGTATTTATTAACGTGGAATTGAAAATGAAAAAACAGTTATTTTTAAGTACAAAATAATATTAAGGTTAGAGGACAATTTATGGTATCAATTCGATGCAATCCATATAAAGAATTTGAAAAAAAATTATTTGTATATACAGTTGAATAATAATAATTATTAATTAATAAATAATTAGTTACGTTTGTTTCTAGTTGCATTTCAGATTGGTCAAGAGATTGGAATTAGATGTTTTCAAGAGTCCTCATAGTGAAGCTAAGAATGTTCCTACTTTTATTGATTCTATATGCAATTCTTACTATCAAGAATAAGTAAGTAGAGGGTATGAGAGAATGTTTGATGAACAACTAATAATATTTATAGAATTAACTTCACATAAACATAATACTATTTCTGATGTTAAAACTGACGTATTGTTGTTCATTTAAATACAATACCAGTGATAATCAAAAGATCAGAAATATATTTTTCATAATACAAATGATCATAGTTCATGAATGATAAATTTCTACTTAAGTAATTCTAGTCAAGCTTATTATTCAGTTTCTTCTTTGTTGGTGACATTGCAGTATCGGGTTGGAATAAAGTACGTTTAGCTGGAGGTGATGGTGAAGAATGACCGACAACATTGCTTGAATTCCTCAATAATTCATAAACTAAATATATTATGCGGAGAGAACATATAATTCTATTATTACAGCTAATCAAAAGAAATAATTACCAGATGGTGAAGATTAAATCGAAGTACTCAAACTAATTTACAATTGACCTAACCAAACGCTGCTGGATCTCACCAAACACACTTAAAATTAGAAAAAAAAATGTAGATAGGTAATAGAAAATGGAGTTGGATGTCTTACAAATACCTCCGGAGACGTGCGCGTGGAATCGAGATCTTTTAAACCATATCAACCGCGATCTATTCCTCATATCTACATCAAATAACTTGTTGACATTGGTTTTGAAAAATCCATGTAATAGTAAGCTACATAATTAAGTTGTGAACCGTAAAGTCCCCAATTCTTAATTTGAGAGTACACCAAATATATCCAATCAATTGAATTAAGAGATTCCACATGCAACAATTTAACCACAAATCAAGAGAACATGTATGAGAAATCTCCATTCATCCAATTTATGTGAGGCTAAGATATCTAACCAATATATATAAAGAGTGAAGAGAATGGGCACTGTTCACGTTTGTCCAATACGGCGTCATTTAAGGTAAGTTAAAAGACTTTTTTGAGGCAAAAGTGGAAAACTGCTTCCACGTCTGTATAAAATTATTGTACTGTATAATAATAATAACTCAACGTGACAACGTTCTTTCAAATCAGTTTCTCGTTTTATGTATGTGTCTTTTTTTCTTCTTTTAATTAATTTTGAGGGTTTAAATAATGTTATAATAAAAATATTTTAATATTGATGTGAAGTTTTCATATAATACTTTATTATATTATTTTCGAATTATTAAACTGTAACAAAAATTATAGACATTTAAGCCTATGTTTGTTAAATTTTTTTTGTTTAAAAACATATGTTTTTATGTTTTCTAGGTAAAATGTGTTGTTGAAAAGTAGAAAGAGAAAATATTTGTGGTTAAAAAGCGATTTGGGGAATTGTGTGAGAAAAAACAAGTTTAAAAACTAGTTTGCCAAACAGAGGCTAAAATGATCCATTAATAATGTATTTCGTTTAATTTGTTTTTCTTTAATTTGATTGGTTTTGTGAGCTCAAATAAAGTCATAATTGCAAAATCTTTATATCAATATAAAACTCTCACACAGTACCTTATCACATTATTTTTAAATTATAAAACCGTTAACTGTAGCAAAAATTATAGCCGTTTAAAATTATCTCTTAACATTCTTTTATCCCCCTTCATTTCTTATGTTTGGTTAATTTTGAGGATACGAATAAAGTTATAATAACAATATCTTAATCTTAATATCGATGTGAATCTTTGGCATAATACTTTACTACATTATTTTCGAATTATTGAACCATAGTAAAAATTATAGCCATTTAAAATGATCCATTAACTATGTATTTCATGTTTTAGTAATTTTTCTTGTTTGTTTGTTTGGTTGGTTTTGTATGCTCAAATGAAGTCGTAGCAACAAGATTTTTGTATTAATATGAAGCACTCATATAATACTTTATCCCATTATTTTTGAATTACAAAATCGTCAACTGTAGCAAAAATTATAACTGTTTAAATTGGTCCCTTAGCAATATATTTTTCATTTTGTTTCATGATTCTGCTTTTTTCTATGTATTGACATATGTATTGTAGACAAAATTAAATTTTTAATGCACCAATTTGACAAGCTCATAAATAATTACAAAATTATATTTTCAAAATCATATAACAACTTTGAAAATAAGGCGTACGCAAATCAAAAAATAACTACTCACATTTTTTTAAATTATTGTTATTACTGATCCTTAAGAATCTATTTTTCGATTCCATTTTACGAGCTAATTTTAATCTCATTTTCAAAATTTATGTGTACTTTAGACAAAAAAACTGAGTTTATAATCTATTCATTTGTGTCTCCCCCTATTTTTTCATTTTTAATTTTTTTAATTTCCTTTTATTCTTTTTGTTAATTTTACGGCCTCAAATAAAGTCGTAATAGCAATATCTTGATATCAATTTGAAGCTCTCACACAAAATTTTACCACATTATTTTCAAATTATTAAACCGTCAGTCTACCTATATCTTCTGACCTAACTCTTTATTCTAACCTAACTCTTTATTTATTTTCTCCGACTTCTCTAACTAAATATAAAAGAGCAAGTTTTCTAACTACTGTTCATAAGTAAGCATTATATACTATTTTATATTTTAAATTATCTCCCATAATTCTCAACACTAAGAAGTAAGAAATACATGCTATGAGTTTCAGTTTTTTTTATAGATGAACTTAATTTACTCATTGTTATCTATTGTGATATCATTATGATTTTCAATATGCTTTGACGAACGGCTAGAGAGAAGGAAAGAAGTTTTTGGCGGCGTGAAGAGAAGTGCATAGTTTTTATTTGTTGGGAAGGAAACGACGTCATATTTATATTGTTCTTAGGAACATTAATGATAGAAGTGAAATTTATATATAGTAGTGATATATGAGTAATTATTATTATTCAAACCGTAGCAATACAATTTAGAACCCGTTTGAGGTAATGATTTTAAAGAGAAAATGTGATTAAAAATTAATAAAAAAATTTGAATTTATATAGTATTATTTATGCATGGGAGAATGTGTGGATAAAAATAAGGTTTTGAAAAATGAATTTAAAAAAAAAATGGATATCTTATTAAGCATCTGTTTGATAAACAAAATAAATTGATTTATAAATAAGTTTATAAACAATATAATTTTTTAAATTACTTTTTAATTACACACATTTTTTCTCCAATTCTCAACAACTAGTTTGTACCTTAAAATCATAAATAAATCAGCATGTAAACCAAAAGTGTTACCAAACAAAGATAACATTTTATAATTAACGAATCACATTATTTTACATTTAATTAAATATAATTGTCATAAATTTGAGGGGAAGTAAATATATCGACTTATCCACGAGCTTGGTAGTTATGGACCTTAAACTGATTATCTATAAAACGTGGATGATTTGGTTTAAATGCAATAGGGTTGTCCATGGTTCAACCGAGAGACATGCCAAAATTGTTGCATTGTCTCCTGCGGACTACTTAGATGTGTTTGAATTCAATTCGGGACCAGTGACTAAAATGTCTCTCTCCACTGACTGCCCTTCAACCCCCCATCCATCCAGGTAAATTTAAGCTCCAAGTTGACGCTTCAGTAAATTAAGGCCGATTTACCTTACTACTACGGGTGCAGTTATTTTGGACACTACTGGACAGATTTTGGCAGCCTCAGCGAAGTGCATCCCTGGTCATTCAAGTGTGGAAGACGCCGAGGCCCATGCACTCCTTGCTGGACTGAAGTTCGCCCATGAAAATGCCTTCCCTCTCGACATTGTGGAAACGGATTGCTTGCGGTTGGTTAACAGTTTGAAGGCTAATTTTGAATTTGCGCCTAATGCACATCTTCGTGAAATTGTTATTTTTTGGCAAGAATAGATTGTGATACTTGTGACTTTATTCCTCATGAAAGAAATAAAGTTGTCCACTCCGTAACCTCCTTTGCTTTTTTGCATTTGCTTCCTCGTGACTTGATCGATTGTATCACTTGCTTTATGAGTTGTAAGTCTCAAACGGGATGTTAATTTTCATCAAATTTTAATTGCAATCATGAACTATTTTAATTGTCACATTTTGTCTATGAAGACGATTTTTGTCCGAATATGTTTTATGTGGGTGGAAAAATGTATTTATCTATCATATTTTTAATTAGTTGAAAAATAAATAATCAATACAAAAGTTAAACAAAAATTTTGCACCTCTTTCTTGTGCATGTTGGCAAAATATTGGAATGAAAATTGTGATTAAACATTAATATATTTATTAATTAAGATTAAGAATAATAATTCGATGAAAATAGTTGAAGAAGTAAAAATAAGCAAATAAGAGCTTGTTTGGTAAAGCTAAAAGTTTTAACACAATTTTTCAAATTCAATATTTCAATCTCAATTATTTATTCTTAATCAAGTCCACATATTTTTCAAACATTTTTAAACCACGTATTCATAAAAAAAAAAATAAATAAATAAAAAAAAATATCACATTATCTGACTTTAAGTATTTTGTTGCAAAAAATGAGGTGTACGTGTAAACAACGTTGTGCGATTATTACCTTGATGAAAATTGCTCCATTTCCTTATAATAATTTTCATTCCCAAAATACCCTTTGTCTTCAATAAATCCTCTACTTCCTCACGCCCCTGCTCCATCCCAATTAAATACGACCTTCTCCTAGCTAAGTGGAGAGAGATAGAGCGCGCGCTCTGCAGCAACAATAATTGAGAGAAAATCAAAGCAAAAAAACTGGTTTAAGAGAGAGAAACCTAGAGCGAAGATGACGAAGGAAGCTATCGAAGAAGGACAAGTGCACAATGATGGCAAGGACTACGTGGACCCACCACCAGCTCCACTGCTGGGCATGGGCGAGTTCAAGCTATGGTCTTTCTATAGGGCCATCATCGCTGAGTTCATCGCCACACTTCTCTTCCTCTACATCACTGTCGCCACCGTCATCGGCCACAAGAAGCTAAACAACGCCGACCAGTGCGACGGCGTTGGTCTCCTCGGCATTGCCTGGGCCTTCGGTGGCATGATCTTCATTCTTGTCTACTGCACCGCTGGAATCTCAGGTTCCACAACCACTTTTAACACCTTAGTCGAAACTCTTACGAAAACATTGTGATTCCTTTTTCTGAAATATAAATTTCCTGCTATATTTGTGGTGTAGGTGGTCACATAAACCCAGCAGTGACTTTCGGGTTGTTATTGGGAAGGAAGGTGTCTCTGATAAGGGCAGTTGCGTACATGGTTGCGCAGTGTCTGGGTGCCATTTGCGGAGTTGGGTTGGTGAAGGCCTTCATGAAGAGTTTCTATAACGATTTGGGTGGTGGTGCCAACTCTGTGGCTCACGGATACAACAAGGGAACTGCTGTCGGGGCTGAGATTATCGGTACTTTTGTACTTGTTTACACCGTTTTCTCGGCCACTGACCCCAAGAGGAGCGCACGTGATTCTCACGTCCCGGTACGTATACGCATAACTCATCTGTTCAAGCCATTTTTTTAAGTGATTCTTGATAAAGTCTTGGTTCGTATAGGTTTTGGCTCCGCTTCCAATTGGATTTGCAGTGTTCATGGTCCATTTGGCCACCATCCCAATCACTGGAACAGGTATAAACCCTGCTAGGAGCTTCGGAGCTGCTGTTATCTACAACAACGACAAAGTCTGGGATGATCATGTAAGTTGTTCAATTCATTTCCCGTTTATTTACATGCATTCTTGCATCGGAGACTTTAATCTGGTAAGTGGTAGTTGTATTTATACATGAATTTAATTTAATTGTACAGTGGATTTTCTGGGTTGGACCACTTGCGGGAGCATTGGCAGCGGCGATATACCATCAGTATATCCTTAAAGCTTCAGCCCTAAAGGCCGCTTTGGGATCCTTCAGGAGCAACCCCACCAACTAAGCAACTCTATGGAAATTGAATTCATCTTCCTATTCTCTGTTTAATGTTGTTTGTTGGATTGAATTGTGTACTGACTGTAATTGGAGAGAGGTGAATGGTGATGAATGATGAGACCCCTTCTTGTTTTTTTCATATAAAATATTGGCTCTGTAACTATTTTTACTTTGGCAAGTAGTGCTGTGTTTTTTCCTTTCAATCAATCATCTGGGTTATATGTGGGTCCCGTCACGGATTTAGATAATATATATTAACGGCCAGGAATCAATATTGACGGGGAAGGTACTATCGAATTTGAGCCTATTCCACTAGGAGAGAGACAGCTGTAGGCAAAGTATACTCGAAACAGTAGTATGGTGGCCCACCTCTTTTACCTCTTCTGTCTGCAAAAGTCGCGAAGGCTTTTGCTGTGTTTGGTGGAACCGTGGAATCGGGGCGTAAAGACAAAGACATGCCAGTAAGTGGACGAAATGCGATGGGGGAAAAAATAGTAGAAAAGAGGGGAATTTTGATGCCACTTTGGAATTACATATTTGTCCTTTTTATCTAGCGTGGTTACTGGAGCTAACTTAAAGAGTTGTTTGAATGCACATTGAACTTTAGATACCGTAACGTATCACTCACTGCACTTTCAATTGCATCCTAATACACCTAACTTTATAAACATGCACTCCATCGCTCATCCAGCAACTTCCGTTAAAAATCAATGCCTAGGTGGATAACGGAAC
The DNA here is from genome assembly GCA_963555705.1 of Ligustrum vulgare. Taxonomy (NCBI): domain Eukaryota; kingdom Viridiplantae; phylum Streptophyta; class Magnoliopsida; order Lamiales; family Oleaceae; genus Ligustrum; species Ligustrum vulgare. The sequence goes on along the minus strand of OY743174.1, from coordinate 45,717,959 downwards.
TAACACGTGACCCGTTAAATGTTACCAACTCAAAAATGAAAGGCCACGTAAATAATTCACGTATCTCAAAAATGCCTTAACCAAATTTTAAAATAAAATCGTGACCTCCATCCCAACTGACAGCGTCAACTCCATTTATGAACTCTCCAATGAAATTGCATCTCCAAAATCTGCGAACCCTAACCCCCCAAATCAAACACCCATTACGATTGAACACTCCACATAAACCATTACACATGTTCCTCTCGAAATCGAGAAGATAGTACCCTTGAAACCTTTACCCCCAAAAGCGACCCATTGCATGTCAAGAGACCCTACCGGAGCGCCACCAAGGACCTGATCGTGGATTACAGCTAAGCTTCGTACATGGAGGGACAAGCTAAATCTGCTCATACGGTTGATAGACACGGAACAATTTTTGGAATCATAGGTAGTGATCAAGCAAAACCATCTTGAAGAGAAAACGGAGGATATCACACAAACTATTTCCAATTGTTGACATCACCTTTTGTCGCAAAACTAGTCAACAAATAAAGATGTTTTTCCTTTCACTTCTTGTATGAAAAGTATTTAATATGGTGATTATTTTGATTAAGTACACAGATCCTCTTTGCATTGTGAGAATTTACGGGTAACAAAGTAACAATATCGAATGAACAATGAATCAGATCAATAACGAACTGAAACTATAGCGAAATAAATTCATGTCTAGTTCAGTGCTAATCTGATGGTCAGGTTGGGTTACGATATTTAAATAACAAGAGTTTAGAGAACTTTTTTCTTATTCATTGCCCATCAATGAACATTTACTCCTATTTATAGTAGTTGAGGAGGTTGAACATAATCATTACAATATATCACCTCTGTAAGGTGTGATTGACGTTGTTGAAAGACATTTATGAAGGATTAATATCAAATGATTACACTGACATATTACAGGTTATGATGATTACTAACACATAAAACGACTGATTTGATTATATTACAGAGCCTCCAATATTGCCTCGTTTGTATCATTCAAGTCGGGTCTAACCTATCCACCTCAGTCATGTGAAATCACCTCTCCCATGAATATCACCACGGTCTTAAACCACCTCGGTCGTAAACCACCTCGGTCGTTATGATTACCTCGTTCATGTGAAATCACCTCTCCCATGAATATCACCTCCATCTTAAACCACCTCAGTCGTTATGATCATCCTCGCTCATGTGAAATCACCTCTCCCATGAATATCACCTCGATCTTAATATGGAGCAGGGGTTTGCCACTATTTTGTTCAGTTCACTATGAATTATCATAGGTTACCCCGCTGATTTGGGCTGCACCATGTTAATTGACTCTTTGACCGTGGAATCCACTTTCCACCTCAACTTGGTATATAACAAATGTCTCCTCGAGATCGGTTCGAAATACTTAAGAGCGGATCTCGAAATAATTGAGTTGTTGGAAATTTAATGCTGACACCTGTTTCCTCATTTTTCTGAAACTGCTCTCACCACGCGTCATCATCTGATTGGTGGATCAGACCTTGGATCATGTGCGGCTGCCATCATAATGATAACGCGTCTTGTCATTATGACATTTAGACGGCTCTTCTCTCTCCTCCCCTTATAAAAAGGGTTCATTTCTTGACCACTTTTTCCACAGAATCTTTGAAATCCCCTAAAATTGTTGTCGGGTCGATTTTTTGTGTGACCTGAACCTGTGTTCGTCAACTGATCAGACCTGTTAAGTATTTGTAAGGTGAGGGTATTTGAATTTACTTGACCTCGTTTTTTCTTACGTCCTGTAAACTTGGGGAATTTTTCTTAAGTATTCATCTCGTAATTTTAGCAATCGAAAATGAGTAGGAGCTCAAGTAATAGTGATAGCGTAATTAGGTCTAAGTCTGGAGAAGGTAGTGCAGAGCCGAGTGTGACCTGGAATGAAAGCGAGGAAATCCAACAAATTTTTAGGGATGAGATGGAGGAGGTGGGATCCTACCCTCTCCCTTTAACTGTTGTCCCCTCTACCCGTTCCATTCCAGCCAGTTTACTTCGGTTTCCTTCATTCGTGGAACCTTTTGTTCGACCACCCCCTTACACTAATTATAGCTTTGAATTCACCTGCAAACATTTTAGATCCAAGGCCACATAGGAAGAGCTGATTGTGTGGAAAAATAAGTATAGGATTCCAAGCTACGTACACTTCTTCGTACTGGAAAATTTCGAACGAGCTGATCAACTGACTCATGGCTGCGTTACCATTAATTACCAGATCTTATAAGCGGGTCTTAGGTTCCCCCTACCATACATAATTGCGGACTAGCTCAGATCTTGGGAAGTAGCTCCGACCCAGATTCATCCTAATGGGTGGAGATATATTTTACGTTTCATATCCCTTTTTAATAGGATGAGTTATGGAGATTTGACCATAGATGAGTTTAACTTTTCTTACCAGTTTCGAGCTGACGCCTAACGGTTAGAATTCGGGGTGGTTTTATGCCATGACCAAGTCGGTTTTTGAAGGGAAATTAATTATAGACTTTCCTGAATTGATCCGTTGGTGGAAGGAGAAATGGTTCTTTGTGGGTGGAAATTGGATGAGCCCACTTGGACATAACGACGTCAACTATATTCACCTTGAACTTCTTTTGAGCTGAAAAAGTCTAATATTAATCACTTTGTTTTTTGCAGGGGTTAAGGAACCGTCATTGGAAAAAGAGACCGTTGCAAAAATCCTCGCTTTGAAGGATCAACTAGAGTGGTTCAGATTTTTCAAAGAGTTGTTGACTGAAGAGCGACTTTTTGAGTCGGGCCTGACCTTTGGCTATCCTTCGGATTACTGCCCTCCATTGCCTAAAAGTAAGTCCTTTTATCATCAACCGACCTCCACAACGTATTGAGTCGAACTGTATACTTAGTCAAATCTTCTGTCGTGGACCCTCTTTAGCTTGGAAAGGAAGAAAAAAGATGCAATCCATGAAGGAGAACAAGAAAGCTAATGCTGAGGCCGATGCTCGCAAAAGAGCGAACAAAAAACGGCCAATGAAAGTGTCACCCTCTGGTAAGGATGTCCAAGTTCCTCCACCGCCTCCTCAGAAAAAGTCGAGGCGAAGTTCTCCCTCGAAGGATCTGTCCGATTCTTCCATTCCACCTCCACCTCTCACTGTTGCGATCAAGCCGAATCATCCAAAGCAACTCTCCCCATTGAAGGTTCACATCTGGGCGTGGACAAAGTTCGTGCCAATTTGGCCAGTTCGTTGAAAGGACATCGCCCCAAAATCAATAGAGAGTTCATCTCCTCTGCCAATCCAACTTCAGTTGGATACGCCAGACTTCCTGGTTTGACCAAAAAGGTGATGGATGTTCTGGCCAAGACCTAGGCTCCCCGGCATGAAAAAATCTATGAAAACATGCCAGTTGACGATCTCGTGGCCACATATATAGCTCAGTTGGGTCAGGCCCTCAATTATTTTTTCCGAACTCAATCCAAAATGAGCAAGGTGGCCTCTGATACGGTAAAGTTCAAGAGGTTGGCTGATGACGCCAAGGCTATGTTTGAGCTCGAGGTGAAGGCCAAACACGAAGCGGAGGCCAAACTGAAGGATGCTCTTGGTGAGCTGACCAAGCTAAAGGAGGCCAACCAAGAATTGGGATGAGGCAATCCATTTGAAGGAGGAAGTGAATCAACTGAAGGAGTCCAACATAAACATCGCAACGACCTGGTAGAAGCCAAGGAAAAAGAAACAGAATTGACAAAGGAGGTCTACTTGGAAGCGGCCACTAAGATGGCCTACACGGAGGCCATTGAAAAATTCAAAGACTTTGTCGAGTATGAACACAACATTGATGAAACCTACTATCTCACCTTCAAGGAGATAATAGAAGAACTTGAAGGGAAACGGCTTGAGATATAAATCTCTTTCTTGAAGGAAAAGATCAAGATGGTCTACAAAAAATAACAAGAGTCTTTTCCTGCCGAAGCTGATGACCATGTTGATCTTCTCCTTCCCCCCCTTCACGATTCTCAAACCGACCTTGGCGACCAAGTTGTTGATGTTGAGGAGTGATGATTGTGTCATGTGATTTATATTCTTAATTTAGATCTTTGCCTTCAATGTATCTCCGTTTTTTTATGAATGAAGAACTAGTAATTTCTGTTAAACTCGAACTGCAAACTTATTATTTGTGTTGACAATGCATATAGAAAATTTATTTTTAATGAAAAATAGAGGTGAACACCAAGCGAGGTGAACACTTGCGATAATTTTCAAATTAATTTTAATTACAAACAGAGGTGAACACTTCCAATAATTTTCAATTTGCAAATTAATTTAATAACGAGCAGAGGTGAACACCAAGTGAGGTGAACACTTGCAAAAATCTTAAATTTGCAAATTAATTTAATAACAAGCAGAGGTGAACACCAAGCTAGGTGAACACTTGCAAAAATTTTCATTTTGCAAATTAATTTCGTCGAACGCGCTTTGTTTGAAGAGTTCACCTCCTGCATATTATTCACCTCGTTAGTGTCTTCACCTCGATTTTGTTAAGCATACCTCGCTTGAGGAGTTCATCTCGTGCATATTATTCACCTCAGTAGTGTCTTCACATCAGTTGAATACGATTCCACCTCTTCAAGGAATTGGTCGAACTTTTGTAAAAAATTCCTTTCATGCCCCGTTAACTTTGCCCAACGCTTTGCGTGCTTACGAGTCGTCAAAAAAGGTCTTTATGTTGCCCCGTTGATGTTTCTCAGCGCTTTGCGTACTTATGGGTTGTCAACAAAGGTCTTTAAGTTGCCCCGTTGACGTTACCCAGCGCTTTGCGTGCTTACGGGTCATCAACAAAAGTCTTTAAGTTGCCCTGTTGACATTGCCCAGTGCTTTGCATGCTTATGGGTTATCAACAGAGATCTTTAAGTTGCCCCGTTGACATTTCCCAGCGCTTTGCGTGCTTAAATGTCATCAACAAAGGTCTTTAAGTTGCCCGTTGACGTTGCCCAGCACTTTGCGTGCTTACGGGTCATCAACAAAGGTCTTTCTGTCTTCATTTCATAATGGCAAATGCTTTTCCGAACATCAAACTTTCATTCAATTATATATCGTACTTGATTCAAAAATATTTACATTTGTTTTCACTTCTTATCCTTTTGAAAATATTTCTTTAGGTGCTCCTCATTCCACGGGTTCTGAAGTGGGATATTGTCTGATGATTCTAACTCATAGGCTCCATTGCTCATAGTCTTTTTGAATTGATTAGGACCCTCCCAATTTGGTCCTAACGTCTCTCGAAATGCTGATATCTTCCTCAGCACCAAGTCTCCATCCTGGAATCTACTAGTCTTTATCCTTGAATTGTAGTACCTAGCGTTCTGCTGTTTGTAGGTGGCATTCCTGATCTGTTCTTGGAGTCTCCTCTCTTCGGTCAAGTCCAACTCCGTAGTAAGTGCTTGATCATTATTCCTTTAATTAAATTGGGAAACTCGAAGAGATGGCATTCCCATTTGAACCAGGATTACAGCTTCAGCTCCGAATGCAAGGGAGAATGGGGTTTCTTTGGTTGATGTCCGGTGAGAAGTCCCGTATGACCATAATACCCCTAGTAGTTCTTCAGCCCAAAATCTCTTTAGATCTTCGAGCCTCTTCCTCAGATTGTGCTTGATGATCTTGTTTATCGCCTCAACTTGTCCATTGGATTGAGGATGATTCGGAGTAGAGAAATGCTTCCTGATCCTCAAGCCTTCGCAAAATGACTTGAATTTCTCATTGTCGAACTACTTCCCATTGGAGTTTGCAATCCCGAACCGACATATGATTGACTTCCAAATGAAATCTGTTGTTTTTTGTTTTGTAATCTTGGCTAACAATTTTGCTTCTGCCTATTTGGTGCAGTAGTCCATAGCGACTATCAAAAATTTATTCCCCCCTTTTACAGTTGGTAGTGGCTCGATCAAATCTATTCCTCATTTTGCAAATGGCCAGGGGGTCATAATGGGGGTAACTCTTTTGGCTGGTTCCTTATAACTGGGGAAAATCTTTGACATTTATCGCAATTCCTCGCAAAGTCTGGCATTCTTCTTGAGTGTAGGCCAGAAATGATTTGAGGCAGTGTCAACACAAAAATGATTGGTTGCCTCATATGTATTGGCATGGATACCAAATTTGGTGGTATCCAAACCCTTTTATTTCTTCATTTATTCTCATTTTCTAACCTCAACTCTTCTCATTCTCTCTCAAAATCGAAATTCCACCCTTCAGATCCTTCAATTTCTCTTCAAATCTTTGGATTAAACTTCATCATTTTCACTTATTTCACTATATTATGGGAAGAATCAAGAAACTCACAATTAAAATCGCAAGTAACTATCCCATTATTCGGAATGAAACAAGTGAAAAAGAAGAGGAGGTTTCGTTGGTAGATCCTCATCGGAGAAAAACGGCAGCCGGTGGTGAACCTTTTCGGAGTTCACAGGTTGCACCGTCAAGGGGTGGGGTGCTTCAAGTTCTTATTGGCCTACGTGTCGCTTGGATAAGGGTAATGTACACTTGGAAGAAAGTTGTGATGAAGAGGATGATGATGATGTACTACAATGTGGTGGCTCGAATTTTCTGCACGGCCGTTGATCGAACTTAAAAATAGATTTCATATTTTTAAAGTTCGATTCAAGAACTTATCCATGCATATATTACATACATTCAATGAACGTCAGAAGTGATCAAACGAGTTTTTGGAGAGAGGCATTTAAACATGTTTTTTGTAACTTTTCATTTTTATGAATGTTTTCGTTTTTCTTTCTTTAAATTCCATAATAATTAAATAAATTCTAAAAATACTTTTATTACGTAATCATTAGAAAATAGGGAAGTCATAATTTTTCGAGGCATTACATGTACAACAAAAAATATGTTTATATACAGTAGAGTGGCAGAGCCTGAATAGGTAAATTGTGCCATTTTCATGTTATATGTCAGTACTGGTTTCTGGTGGGATACAATGAACTGTATCCAGCAAGCAGATACTGTGACTAGGGCTCCATTCAAGGAATTCTTACTAAATAAGAATTTCACCACAGTTACCAAGTAACAAAAGTTAAATGAATTTATTCGACTTCGATAAAGGACAATATCTATTGGAGAATATATTAGAAAATTTGAAGAACTCTTTCACATTGCTTCACACATACTCTGATGTGATCCAAGGTAGGAGATCAAAGGAGAAATCAAGCTACAAGCGATGTAATGACAATCTACATGAAAAAAGAGCAAGTTTCATGTTGGGCTCGTGTCGATATTCAAGATAGATCAAGTCACGTCGAAGGATGGAAATTTGGTGCAGCTGGAACCACTACACGATCGCATGTGGCAGAAACAAGCGCGATCGCGTGGCATCATAAAAAATTCACACGAGAGTTTTAGGCGTCTCCACTCGATCGCTACCGGTTTGCCTAAGTGATCGCGCAGTTGTGGCGGAACGGAATTTTCACAATTTTTGTTTAATTCCCGTTTAATTTATTTAATAATTCTATTTCAAAACCTTAGTGCGCCTAGGTTAGTTTTAGACGCGTTTTTACCTTATATTATGTTTTGTTTTCATTATTGACCAATTAACTTTGATATTGATATTGAATTGAGAGTTTTTCTCTTTGAAAGGTTGAGGGGCCGTTCTCTTTGAAAGGTTGAGGGCCCGTTCTCTTTGTATTTCGATTTTGAATTTTGAGTTTTGGATTTTGTTTTGAATTTTGGATTTTGGTTGTTTGTTTTGGGATTGCTGAAAACATGTTCTCTTTGTAATTTTGGAAAACTGTTTTCAAAAATAGAAAACTGAAAAATACGTTTACTTTGTGATTTTCTTATATATTTATTTTGTGATATTTTATATGTAAAAAATGGTTGATTTGTTGAATTACATTAATTTTAATGTCAATAAATTAGTAAGTTCTCTATATCAATAAATTCATCATTAATATTGTTTCAGCTAAACAAAAATCTAATCCATACCAACAAAATCTTAACATGGATCTATATATAATGGCAAAATAATATAAGAATTTCAAGTGAAGGAAGTGTCTCACATTTACAAAAAAAAAAAAGAAAAATCTTAACATGGATCTATATAATGGCAAAATAACATAAGACCTTCAAGTGAAGGAAGTGTCTCACATTTACAAAAAAAATATAAAAATTTACACACAAAAAAATCTTAACATGGATCTATATATAATGACAAAATATTATAAGTGTCTCGCATTAAAAAAAATAATCTTAATATGGATCTATATATACAAAATAACATGAGAACTTCAAGTGAAGGAAGCGTCTCACATTTAACAAAAAAAAAAAAAAAATTAACAAAAAAAAAAATCTTAACATGGATTTATATATAATGGCAAAATTACATAAGAATTTCAAGTGAATGTAGTACTATCTCACATTAAATTTTTTTTTTTTAAAAAAAGTCCAAAACGCGCGTTTTGGTATTTTGGATTTTTTAATACAAAATATTCAAAACACAATAAACTCGTTTTGAGTTTCCTTTGTATTTTTTGTTTTTTTTTTTTTTTGTGTTTTGGAAAACGCATTTTTGAAAATGGGAAAAGTGAACGCCTTTTCGATATTTCTAAAAATCGAAAACTCAAAACAGGTTGAAAACAACAAAGAAAACGGGTCCTGAGTTTTTCCATTTTGTTGTTCTTCAAGAAAATCATTGAACTTATCATGGAAATTGACATCCCTTGTGACATTCAACAACTTTGGTTCTTCATTCCCCATCATCGATTTATTGCGTCATGATTGTTGGTTTAAGGTCTTATCGTCTAATCTATCGTTTCTTTTTTCCGTTATTTTTATTCTTGGAACTTATGATTTTTGCTGAATTTTGATCTTTCATATTGTTTGTGTTGTTATTTCACATTTTTGTCACGTTTCTTAAAGGGAATCGCATCAGGTAGCATCAGAGCTTGATCTAAATTTAGTTCTTGATATTTCTTGGTTTTCTTGCGTTCTTCGTATTATTCATAGTTATCTAGTTTTTTATCCATTTGAAAATCCCACAAAAAACAAACGTGTTAATTTTATCCAGTTCTTGTCCAAATTCATTTCCATTTGTTTTGCCTTACTTGTAGTCGAATTTCATATTAAATTTTTTTTCCAAATTCGTTATTTCCACATATATTCCACGAATTTTCTTAATTTTCAACTTTTCTTGTTCTTATTCGTTACTTCTCTTGTCCTACCACTACTTGAAGTTCTTGGATTGTTCTTTGGAGTATCTGAAAGGGGATTGAGAGTTATTCACGAGAGAAAAAAAGTGAGGACTTTTTTTTATTCGTTTCTTTTGATAACTAACAATGTCTAGCAGTCGAGAATCATCTTCTTCATCAGTTACATCAGTTGGTGACAACAAAGGAATGGACACGAGGGAGCCAATAGCCTCATCAATGAATCACTACAAACAAGACGAAGGTATGAATATGATCAATATAAATTGTAATGCCCCGAGTTCTAAACACCCGGAACATCACTTCTTCGTCTCTAACTAACTTTCAAATTGACATTTGAGCGAAAAATAACAAAAACTTTAAACTTCGTATAAACTATTATTAAAAATTCTCCAACGGAAATAAATTCAAACTTTTCAATTGTAGCGACCAAGAACTTTTATGGAATTAAATAATTATTTTTAAAACTATGAAACGAGTCGCTACGATCTCACCCATTTTTGAGTTAACGCCACGACGTATTCGTCTAGCCAAGTTGAGAAATGTAAAGTCAATTCGATTTTAATTAAATTCCAAATTTCCAAAATTTTATTATTTAAATTATTTATTTAAATTATTATTTTCAAAATCATATTAAATTCCAAATTTCATCAATCTCATTTTATCAGTTTATTTCTTCGACTCAGTTAAATTCACGTACGACTTCCTCGAATTGCGTGCGTTGCTTGTAAATGTCTCATTCTACCAACCCCCATCTATCACCTCAATCCCATCCTATACCTAGCCGTACATCACCAACCCCTCCTACTCTTCAAATCTAATCCCAGCACCTCTTCCTCAACACCATTCCATAACCTCCATCTCCCCCTCTGCTCCACTACCAGCAGCCTCCTCCCAACCGCATTGCAGTCACATTTCCAGCAACCAACTCAACCCCATTCCAGCCTCTTCCTTGCTCCAGCAAGGTAAGAATAGCCCTCAACCAACTCATTACACAACCTAGCAGCCACCACCTCCACAGTCACGGCCAAGAACCACCACTACTGCCTACTGCCTTCCACCATAACCATCATGATCATCACCATGCCCAAACTACAACCATCATCACCGCCTCAACCAACACCACCAGTCTCTTATATACCTCAGTTGAATCATTTCATCATCACCGCTGCTTCCTCACAACACTGCACCAAACCAACCCATTCCACCCCCACCTTCTTCTTCTTCGTCGTCGTCTTTGTCGTCGTCATCATCATCATCATCATCATCACCATTCCCCCAGCTCCATTGCAGCCAGCCCTCCTCTCAACCATCCCAAACCTCCATCGCCCAGCTCAACTCAGTAACATCACCAACAGCCACCTCCAACTCACCACCTTCATCACAACCGAACCACTGCAAAGCCACCGCCGCCACCAACCACCAACAAATTACTACCCAATCACCACTGCCCCCAACACCACCATCACCGCAGACCACACCCACCTGCAGCACCACCATTCACATCCAACACCACCTCAGTCGAGAACCCAAACCACCATCACCATCATACAACCAATCAACATTTTCAAACTCAACACCTGCACCTGCACCGCCGGATTTATCACCTCCATTGCCCAACTCAAATACCTCCAAATCAACCCCAAAATAAAACCAAAAACCCAATGATAAAGGAACCCAGTTACCTACCTCAACGGTGGAACCCTTTCAGCCGGAGTATCGCCGGAAAATCGCGATCTAAGCCGCGATTTTGTTTCGGTTTTAACCCAAATCAGCGCCAAAACTTTGTTTATTGTACCACCATCATTTTCCTCTTGTCACCGCCACACGACGGCGGTGATTCCGCAGTGAAGTCGCCGACGGAATGACGCCGGCAGTAACCACCGGTCTTCTCCCCTCTTTCGCCCGTCTCTCTCTCTGACTAAACTCAGATCGCGGAATGGTAGAGAAAGAGAGAAATCTGATAATATATTTTAATTTCCAGAATTTGCACTTTGGTCCTTAACTTTTAATGTTATTCATTTCAGTCCCCAAGTTTTAAAAATAATCTAAAACAGTCCCTATAGTTTAATTATTTTAAATCTTACTTTAAAGTTTCAAAAGTTATTATTTTAACCCCTAAGTATCAAACTCATTTTATTTCAGTCCCTGCTAATTTAATTCATTTGATTTTAAGCCCAAGTTTTTAAAATATTTACATTTTAGTCCCCAAATGTTTAAAAGCAATCATTTAAGCCCCATATTTTTTAAAGTCTTCTGATTTGTTCATATTGAATTAAAATGATATATATATATATATATATATATATATATATATATATATATATATATATATATATATATATATATGTATATTAATAAATCTCAACTTCCAAAAATATTCTTTTTGATCCCTCAACTTTCAAAGTACTCATTTTAGTCCCTCAATTTTGTAAATTATCATTTTTAAACTATAAATTTCTAAAGACTAATTTAACTCATGGGCTAGACGAAGCGTACGGAGAATTAAAGAATTGAAGTCGTTTCCCGCTCAACTTTGCACTCGTCAAGTTTAAGGTAGACTCGCCCCTATTAATTGATTTAAATTATGATTGCATGTGAATGTGTATGTTATGTGACTTATGTGAAAGTCATTTTATGAAAAGAGACGAGAATGTATTTCTTCGAAAATAATTATATTGTTATGCTTGTCATAACTTACTTGCTTAAATGCATGAGAAAGAAAGAAGAGAATATCTTGCAAGATAAATGATGATGTTATGCATAACATACGTGCCTTAAGTGCACGAGACGAGACTACCCACACCCGTTGATTTTAAAGAACCTATGATTTTTCAAAAGAAGCCCCGTGCTTTAATGAACAAGAAGAGACTACCCACACCCTATATTTCTAAAGAGCATACATTTATGTGTTCAACTATATTGTAGATTAATTAATTGGAGATGAGTCTACTGAGTATTTCTATGAAATGCTCATGTCTATTTTAACAACATTTGCAGATCTCGGAGAGGGTGGCAAGTGATGGATGATTGTGGCAATAGACGTTAAATGGTTGAAAACCTTATTTTTAATGATTTCCGTATTCCCAAACATTAGATAATTTTGAGAATTTCAGTTATTTGAGAAATTATGACGTTGTCAATTGCTTTACAATATTAATGGCTCGATTTATTATTTCGAATGGTTTCATAAATGTTTTCAATTTTATCGACCATTACAGTTTATTTAATGTTGCCAAAAATGAATTTCAGTTATTTCTTCCGCTAAAATATTATTTTAAAAGTTAGATCAGACGATGACGTGGTGAACCGAGTATTTAGAACTCGGGGCGCTACATCAATATTTTGTAAAACGTAAATTTAATTTAACGTGAAACTGCAAGGTTAAATTTTGAAACGAAACATTTATTTATTCTTTTGCCACTCATGACCATCATTCGCCACCGCTTCCGAAGTCTGCAAAAATTATTAATAACGGAGTGAGTATTTCAATGAAATACTCAATAAACTCATTACAAAGTAATTAACTTTAAACTATGATATTACACATAAACATGCAAATCATGCTAAACATTTTTTTTGGTATAACATCATATCATATATCACATAAGTGCGTGAAAGTAGCATCGTCTCGTCTCAACATGCAATGATGCATGTAAGTTATAGCGCATAAAATATTCTCAATTTATATAGCAAATAAGTGAGGAAAAGTTGCCTCGTCTCGTCTCAACATGCAATAATGCATGTGAGTTATAGCGCATATAACATCAATACTTCATCTCATCTCAATTTATATTAACATATGAATAAATCACATAATCGCATTTCACATGCACATCATAGCTAAAATCAATTTTTAAGAATGAGTCTACCTAAAATTCTAATGAGTTCGAGTCGAGCAGGTAAACTTCAAATTTCTAAATTCCCGTTCGTGCTGTCTAGCCAAAGAAAATAAATTTTGAATTAGTAATTTTGGAAAATTGGGTGTTTAAAAATAGAATAAAAGATTGGGGACTAATTTGACAATTTAGCATAATTAAATTTAAAAGTTTTGGGACTTAATTAAAATTTTCAGAAGATAAAAGGGTTGACTCAAATATTTTTAAAACTGCAGTGGCTAAAATAATGGCTTTTAAAACTTGGGACTGAAATAAATGATTCAAAAAACTAAATTAAACGATTTTAGACTCGGGGACTAAAATGATCATTTTTTAAACTTGGGGACTAATAAGGTAATTCCACGAAAAGTTAATATATATATTCTCATTTCTCTCCAACGAGAGAGAGAGAGAGAGAGAGAGAGAGATAGAGAGAGAGAGAGAGAGGCCCTTCCACTGAACGATTTCCAGCGGTTCATCCGGTGCGGCGGATTGAGGTGACGGTGACTGTGGGTGTGTGGTAAGTGAAAAGGGAAAAGATTTGGGTGTTTTTGGGCACGAAACCGAGGCTGTTTTGGGAGTTCCATTTTTTGGTCAATGTCCGATCAAGGTATGTATTGGCTTTCTTTGCTTATTCTCTTGGCTCTTGGGGTGATTTGGGTGTTGATTGGTGTGGCTTTGGAGGTTTTTTTGGAGATGGCAGTGTAGGCGTGGTTGCCATTCTGGATTGTGGAGGTGAGCTTGGTTCTATGGTTGTCTTCGTAATCGATGCTGAGGGATTCGAGCCTCAGGTCGGTGACAGTTTCCTGGTGCTAGCGGATCGAAGGCAGCAAATTTTGGTTAGGGTAGTGATTTAGGCAATTGTGTTGAGTTGGACTATTGTGGTGCTATTTGTGATTATCAGAGACTTGTGTATGGAGGTTGAAGGAGAACAATTCTTACCGAAGCTTGCTGCGTGCATGAGGGAAAATGTGGGGATACATGTGATTTATAGATGGTGAAGTTGAATACACGTAACTCCTGTGTGTTGATGATGGAGTTAATTTGTCATTGAATGGCCATAACAATTATTTTTTGAATGTTTGTAAGAATTTGATGAATAGCTGGGAGTTATGATTTGAAATTATTAAAATTAGAAATGGGGTTATTGGATAAAATTTAAATTAAAGATGATCAATAATTTGGACTCAAAATATATTAAATTTGAAATAAATAAAATTTTGGACTAAAAACGAAAAATAATGATTTTGGACAAATTTGAAATCGCAGATTGTGCTTAAAGATTTACGCGAATTTGAATTTCTTTCTTAAAATCTTAAATAATTAACCTGGCTAGACGAACACGTTTTCATTAGCAATTTGGTGAAATCTTAGCGACACATATTAATAAGTTTAACATTTAGTATCATAGAATTTCTCGGTCACTATATAAATGATGTTGGTGTAACTGTAACCATACAGGAGAAACTTGAGAGATTGATGATTAGATTGGGTAGGAATGATGAAAATATTGCTCAAATACGAAGGGAGCGAACTCATATGAATCCTAGGTTTAGGAGAGGTGATGAGAGGGAGCATAAGAGGCGTGCACCTAATACTAGGTTTAGAGATGGGGTTGATGAAAGCCCATTGAAGTGAAAGGAGGAAGCAAGGTCATATTCGGGATCCTATCCTACATCACGATCAAAACGGGAGAGTAGTGGTCATGTTCCAAAAAGGAGGGAAGAACCAACACTCCACGGTAAAATTGATTCTGATTCCAAACCTCCTAAGGATAGAAATACTAAATGCTTAGTGTTTGGATTTGGATTTGGGTCACATTGCACTTCAATGTCCACATAAAAGGTGACGTTGTGGTGGGAAATAAAGTTGAGAAAATGCCTAGGTTAAAGAATGCTTGTGATCATGATAAATTGAAAAAATGTTGTAGTAGGTGAATCACTTGTTAATAGGAGATCTCGCAACAATAGGTGTATGGAGAATGATGTGGGAGGGCAACGAGATAACATTTTTAGTATTAGATGTTGGAATATTTTGTATATAGTGATGCCAAAGAAATATATATATATATATATATATAATCCGTACCGACAAATTGACGGAGTAATGAAAAGAAAAACAAGAAAAGAGAAGAAAAGGACAAAGTCGAGACAAGCGTTGAACACTTTGTCCTTAAGTTGAATTTGCCCCGCAACGGTGCCAACGGATTATGGTAATCGACTCCCAAGATATAATGACTATTACTTGTATTTGTAGAACTTCAAAACACAAGTACAACCGAAATTATGGCTTTTGTACTCCAAAAATGAAATGAACAAGAATATCAAGATTATGCAACAAATGCAAGAATATTGATTTAAGAGGAGATAAGAGAATAATAGTGATATTGCATATCATTGATGTGTGGAATAGGACACCCTAAGGGTCCTAAATATAGAGTATGAAGGGTTGTGGACGAAGTGGTGGGAGCCAAACCATGCAACCCTTCCAAACCATGCAACTCTTCCAAAAGACACATCTCTTCAGACCACCGTGCGATCGCAAGGTTATAAGCCATGCGATCGCATGACTTTACACGTAACAGAATTTTTAGTAAAACAGTTGACGTGTGATCGCATGGGAAAATTCTGGAAAACTAATTTGCCTTAACGGATTGGGTCGAATTTGAGTATTTGACCGAAGTTGACACGAAATCACTTTAGTCGGTTTTCAATACTTAAACCAATTTCTCTTATTATTAAACCAATATCCAACATTAGATGCTTTGTAGATAATAAGGTTTGTAGTATGGTGATTGATGAAGGAAGTTGCACCAACGCGGCTAGTACTACCTTAGTGGATAAATTGGGGTTGCCTTTGATCAAACATCCTAATCCTTATAAATTATAGTGGTTTATTGAATCTGGGGAAGTTAAGGTGAACAAACAGGTTAGGATAAATTCTTCTATTGGTGGATAAAATGATGAGGTAGTATGTGATGTAGTTCCTATGCATGTTGGACATATATTGTTGGGGGAGGCCACATGATAGGGCAGTGCTCCATGATGGGTTTAAAAATTGATATAACTTGGTGAAAGGTCGAAGAAAGTTCACTCTTGTTCCTTATCACCAATGGAAGCCTATAAAGATAAATTGAAGTTAAACTGTGAGTTTGAGGGGAAAAATAAGAGAGTTGAGGCCACGATCTCAGAAAAGGAAAGATAGAGAAAATTGAAAAAAAGAGAGTTGACTTGAGACAATGACCTTAGAAAAAGGAGAAGTAGAGAAATTTGAAAAAATGAGAGTTGAGACCCACACCTCAGAAAATGGAAAGATTGAATGCAGAGTGAAAAAGAAAAGAGAGTCCACTACAAAAATGAGTTTGTTTGCACAACGGTTGATGTACAAGGATAAATGCCTCACACGTAACCAATCTAACAATGCCCTCCCCAGTTTGTTTGATTATGTTTTGCAGGTACCCAAGTCAAATTCTAAACTTAGAGTTGGGGTTGAATTTAATAAAAGAAAGAACAGCCTCGAAAGACCAAGAAGCGCACAAAGCACTAACATGAATATCAAACCAGCAAAAGCAAGTATAAGCATGGCCCAAAAGCCAACAAATGCAAGAGTTACAAGAGGATTAGACAAGTTGAATATTCGAGGTCGAATCATTTTCAAGAAATGGGGGATGATGTGATCTAAGGTATGAGATCAAAGGAGAAATCAGGCTACAAGCAATGCAATAACAATCTACATGGAAAAATAAGCAAATTTCATGTTGGGCTCGAGTCGAGATTCAAGTCGGATCAAGTCACTTCGAAGGATGGGAAATTGGTGCAGCCAGAACCACTACATGATTGTATGAGGCAAAAATGGGCATGATTGCGCGGCATCATAAAAATTCATCGAGAGTTTTAGGCATCTCCACGTGATCGCGTTCGGTTCGATTGCATGATCGCGCGGTTGAAACGGAACAAAATTTTGGCGATTTTTTTGTAATTTTCATTTTAATTTATTTAATAATCCTATTTCAAAACCCTAGTGTGGCTAGGTTAGTTTTAGATGCGTTTTTACCTTATATTATGTTTTGTTTTCATTGTTGAACAATTAACTTTGATATTGATATTAAATTGTTTTCCATTTCAAAAAAAAATAAAATAAAAAAATTGAGAGTTTTTCTCTTTGAAATGTTGAGTTTTTCCCTTTTCTTGTTTTTAAAGAACACCATTGAACTTATCAAATATTTCTGAATATTTGTGACGTACCAACCAGAACTTATCAAGGAAATTGACATTCCTTGTGGCGTTTGACAACTTTGGTTCTTCATTCTGCATTGTCGATTATCGCATCGTGATTGTTAGGTCAATGTTCTATCGTCTAATCCATCGTTTCTTTTTTCCCTTATTTTTATTCTTGGTTCTTATTATTTTTGCTGAATTTAGATCTTTCCTATTATTTGTGTTGTTATTCCGCATTTTTGTCGCGTTTCCCAAAAGGAATCGCATCATACTCGACACCAATGAGCATAAAGTGGAACCATTCCTTGAATAACCCAAACTAGACATATGTAGAGATTTAACAATAGTAGGTACCCAAGAGGTGATATTTGCAATGGTGGATGAAAGAGCGTTAGAGGCTAAAGAAGCAGAGAACCGTATTTTTGGGGGCACGAGAGCATCATCATCCTCACATTTCGTAATGACCTCCATGGAAAAGGGGTGGTAGTACTGATAATATTAGAAGAGGACCACCTAGGCAAGGATTTAGACATAATATACGACCTCTAGTCTATAATCCTGGGAAGAGGCCATGCCTTGAAAATCAACTAGCAGGTGGTGTAGTATGCCCTTAATGTGATAAAGCTCATGTTGGACCATATATTACTTGCTATAATTGTGGAAAATAGGGCCACATCTCCCGGGCATGTACAAAGAAGCCTATAAATAATGGGAACTGTGTTGTTGCTAGAATATTTGCGCTTAATGATAATGCCCCAAATGATGACCCAGTTGTTATTGCAGGTAACCTCCCTATAGTTGGGATACTTGCTTATACCTTATTTGATTTTGGGGCTTCTCATTCTTTTATATCTATCAATATGGTTAGAAGGGCTGTCAACTAATGTTCTAAACTCTGCATTAGATGTAATCATTCCGCGTGGACCAACATTGTAAACCAATAAGATAGTATACAATTGCGAAGTGATGATCAACTCCAACATATTACTTGTGAACCTTATCTTCCTAGAATGAAAGATTATGATGTCATTCTCGGAATTGATTGTTAGCTATCAAAATACCAAGCTAATATAAATTGTTAAGAGATATCAGTCACTTTCCGTCTTCCCAATGAAAGAAAAGTTACTTTCCAAAGAACAGTTGTTCCTTCTTCTATTCCTATTGTGCCTTCCTTTATTAATACAATTTACCTGATATTATAATTAAAGTTGGACTTTAATTTAATGTTTAATTCAAAATTTATTTTAATTATGTTAAATTTGATAGTCAAATAATTTGATTAATTAATTATTAAATTAAAATTCTTTTGCCCTTAAATCTTGATATTAAAGTTGAGTTCTAATTGGTATTTAATTAAAATTTGATTTTAATTATATTTGATAATTAATTAGTTTGATTAATTAATTAATTATTAAATTGAATTTTATTTGATTGAGGAGATTTATCCTAAATTAAAGTAGTAATTCAATTTTTCTTAAAACCTTGTAAATAGAGTTGGATTCTAATTTGATATTTAACTAAAATTTTGATTTTGATTAAATAAAGGGTAATTATTTTGACACCACTAATTTTTTTAATCACACCACACTTTTCATATTCTAAATTGACTAAAATAACCATTCTATTATATTAGTTCTTCTTATTTGCCATTCTTATGTACACCACAAATATTAAAAACCCTAAATTTTATAAGATTTTTGCTAAATTCAATTGCACTATGGATCTGAAAATTTTGCGTTTCTTCTGCATCGACTTGCATTGACTTATGGTTTACATTCTTAAGTGGAACTGGTATCTGCAAATTATTTAAACACAGGCCAATTGTTTAGCTCTCTGCTATGAAATAAACTTGTTGGTGATCTTTTGATATTTATTCTAACTCACGTCTTGGATCTGGAAGATATTATGCACCCAGTCAACAAAATAAAATGGTAAGTTTTCTCCATATTCAATTATAAAATAGTGCCGGAGGTACTGTTAGAAGAGGAATTATGGGTAGAGAGATGAAGATGGAAGAAGTTGAAGATGTGTTCGGGTAGAGCGATGATGATGCAAAGTCTAACTGTGTGGTGTACCATCTTTTTCAATTGATTTAGGGAAGGTCATGTTTGTAAAAATGAATGTGGTGTATTTATAAAATTTATTTTTTAATAAATGTGCATATATAATGTAGTGTGAATAACAAATTGAGTGGTGTCTATATAATTACCCTTAAATAAATCCCTCTACTTAAATAAATTGATTAATTTGTTATTTAACTGTTCCAATCCATTTATCTAAATTGTTTAGACGACTTTGAATGCTAGAAACTTGAGATATATGTATATATATATAATATTAGATATTAGTAGGGATGCATTTATGTGATAATGTTATATTAGTTGATGATTATGGAATCGACCATATGGATATGTTGAATAGTTAATTTTATTTGAAAAAAATACACAACTACCACCTAAAACTATCACTTTTTAAACCTAACAAATTTAAGATTTTTTTTTTTTAACAATCAGGTGTTTATTAATAAAAAAATAATAAAGTATATATTATATAAAAATAATTATCTATTATATTAAAAATGAAAATTAATATAATTTTAAATATAAAATCTCAACAAAAATTTTGGTCACAATTACAAATATAGTCACAATCAAATATTTTAGTTGCATATTATTTATTGATCACAACTTACTCATTTTCTTGGTCACAATTAGTCAATATTTTGTCACAAGTATCTAATAATTGCTTACATTTGTGACTGATAAAATTTTGTAACATAAATTAATTAAGCGAACTACATTGAATTATCACACAAAATTACAGTTGACACAAATTGTAGGTCACAATTACAAACTTACTCACAAATCAAATTTTCTTATCGATAATTTAATTAAATTGGATACATCCGTACTCATCATGAGAAGTACAAAGTCATAATTAGTCCACAATTACCTAATAATTGGTCACAATCACCCATATAATTGGTCACAATTGTGATAGATAAAAAATTTTAACGTATAAATTAATTAAATTGGTCACATTCCGTACTAGAAGGGTCACACAAAGTCACGGATGATGCAAATCAAATGATTACATTTCGTACTCGTCACAAGTCGTAAAAATGTTATAATTAATCAATATTTTGATTATAATTACCTAATAAACTAGTTACGTCATAATTGGTCAAAGTGGTTACATTACATCCCATACTCATCACAAGTCGCAATCAGTCATATGAAGTTATAGTTGACACAAATTGTAGGTCACATTTACAAATTTAGTCATATATCAAATTTTATAACTTTGGGGGCTTAATTATAAGTTTCATAATCTCAGGGATCGACTTTAATTTCTTAATAAACTTTGAGGACATGAAGGACAAAAAAAATATGAAAAAAAAAATTGAACCCCAAGTCCCCAAAGTCACGTAATTTACAAACGGGGGCCCCAGCCCCCAAAACGTAATACAGTTGCACCGCACCAACACCATCTCCACCTTATCATCATCATCATCATCATCATCATCATCACATTTTTCCGCATCACCCTGCCACCACTTCTTCAAGCACATCACCACCTACAGCGATCTCAACACCATCGCTTCCACAACCACCCGCAGCCACCACATCGTCACCAACCACCACCCAAAAGTCACTTATACGATCCAAAACGTGGCTGCAAATCCATCACCAATCCGCCTCTACTGCAACATCGCACCACTATCAAACAACCACTACCTTCAACACGCTATCACCTACCACCGGTCTCTTGTCTCAACACCATCGCTTCCACCAATACCTACAACCACCAAATCGCCACCTACCACCACCCAAGATTCACCACTGCAATCTAAAACTCGCCCGCAGACCTATCACCCAAGATTCACCCACACGGCCGCAGATCCATCACCACCACCATGCATCCATTACATGCAATGAGCCCCACCCCGATTTCCTCCACCACAACACAACAAGAAAACACACCACGCCAACAAGCCAGCCACCATCATTCCTCTCTCAACGCACGAGATTTGCAGAGTTTCCACCATTACCATCGCCACCTAATCACCAACATCACCACTTGCAAAGTGGCGACCACGAATATCCGATGATACATCGGACGGTAGTAGCAACGGTCATCGTATAGAGCTATACAGATGTTGTGCGTGTTAAATTATGGTTGATCTGTGATGGAGTGGGTAATTTTTAGTAATAAAATATTTAATTAATACATGATAATAGGTAGTTAACACCTGATTTTTACAAATATAACACTCACCATCTTATTACTGTAAAATGATCTTTAAAGATAGGGGTCCATGTAATTTTCCCTCGTTATTTCTTGTTGCTTTTATGCCCATGAGTTTATTGTGATTATTTGGGCCTGTGAGCCTATTGTTATTATTTTGGGTCTGCGTGTCTATTGTTAGGTTTGCATGCAAACTAGAATATGATACATACTGCAGTAAGATTAGATGAAGATACAAGGAGGATAACATGGAGATGAAGCATTGTATGATCAATGCTATGTCTCCCTAGAAATTGACCAATTAATCTCCATTTTGACTCGGGAAATTAGAGAGAATAAAGTCCATAGTTTTCCACACTAAATATATTTATAGATTTATGATAAATTAGATAGGCATAACGAGACTCTCATAAATGGCTAAAAGATATGGAAGAATGAAATGAGTTCATTAATTTAATATTTAGACCTAGACTCTAGTTCTAAGACTAGGGATCAAAAACTTGTAGATTGTTAAATGGATTTTGAAACTGAAAGATGATCAGAATGGAAGTAAGAAGGTCAGATACAAAGCTATATTAGTAGCCAAAGGTTTTACACAAAGGAAGAACTGAATTATACTGGAATTTTCTCTTGTAGTTAAATTTACAACTATCAAAATAATGTCAAGTCTGATAACTTAATTTAAATGGGAGCTTGATCAACTAGATGTAAAAATAACTTTTTTTGGGAGAAGTAGATGAGAAAATTTACATGAAGCAACCTGTTAGGTTTGAAAAAGAATTTAAAGATGAACTTGGTTGTTTACTTCAAAGATCATTGTACGGTTTGTAACAAGCCTAAGATAATGGTACAAAAGATTTGACACTTTTGTGCTTGGACTTGGATTTAACAGAAATAAGTATGATACTTGTTTGAATTGAAAATGTTATGCAGGTAGTCATTCTCTTTATCTCTTACTCTGTGTTGTTCATATGCTTTTAACTGGAAATGACATAAGTGAAATTAAAGATATAAAAAATAAGTTAATTTTTGAACTTGAAATGAAAGATTTAGGTACTGCCAAAAGGTTACTTGGTATGAATATTTCAAGAAAAAGATCTCTTAAAAAATTTATATCTCTATCTTTTTGTTGAAATTGCTGGATTTATGACTACGATCTAAGTTGTTATCTGACCTCTGGGATTATAAAAAAACCCATAAAATCTATAAATTAATGGCCAGTTAATTCAATCATTGAACACAATAAACAAATCAACACATGCAACAATATGCAAAACTTGAAGTTGACATTGATAAAGTAAGACTATGCTACATCGTTCATCCCAACTATTAATTAGTTACACATCAAAAAAGAATTATAAATACAAAAGTGAGAAAACATGACTTATTGAATCAATGAAGTGCACCAAGAAATTATCCTCCTATGTAGTCTTAAAATCTCTTGCCTTGAATTTTCCTTTTAATCCCCTTCTCGTCTCTTCAATGGATGAATGATTTTTGTAAGATTTGAGAGAGATAGAGTGCCCAAATTCGTGTATTCTGTTCTCCGAATCTCCTTCTTTTTATTATGGTTGAGATTAGGGTTTAACATGCAAGAAATCGTGTCTAAGCAGAAAACTGTCGCTGGGCTGGAACATCGCGCGACCGCGTGGTAAGATTACCCGCGATTGATTGTAGATAAGCTTTTGGAACTGTTGGACTTTTCGTCAATGGAGTGATCGCGAAGTACACTTGGAACTGATCGCATGGTTATCTCTTTTTCCTTTGATCTTCAACTTTCATTCCGTTTAATTAAGTTGGTCCTCTCTTTTAATTGCTCTAGAAGTCCTCAATTTCTAATTTGATCAATTTGATCCCCAAATTTTTGAATTTCCTCAGTCAAGTCATTTCTTCTCTTGATTTCTTCAACAAGGCCCTTATACTCTTGACTTCTTCCATGTTAGCACCAATTTGGTTCTTGATTGACCTCACCAACTTCCAAATTGTGCAATTTAGCTTCAATTACCCTCCAATTGACCTTCGTTTGCTATAATTTCTTCATTCTCTCACTTTTGGGATATTTTCTGAAGTAAAACAAAATAACAACAGATTAGGTAGAATTTATTCATGAATGACACTATGATATCCAATTTAGGCATATAAATAAGTGTATAAAATACACTTATTAATCGGTGTCGATCCACATCTGCCCTGCGAGATTTTGGATCAGATCAGATGAAATAGTAAAAATCTCAATTCGGATCGGAACAAATATTAATAAATTTTCATTATCTATTTTCGTCAACGACAAACAAGTCAATACATAATTCATAAAGTAACTAATATAATATCTAATTCATACAACAAAACAATACAAATATAGAGAATTAGAGATATTGTGTGTGAAATTCAATAAAAGATTATATATTTTAGATTTAATAATTAATTTTTTAAAAAGAATCCAGATGACGAATCGGATCGCACTACTAGAAATTCGACTTTTACTAAAGGAATTTTCCGTCACTAAAGGGCTGATTTTCATTGGAGATGATCAATACCAACGAACATAGTCGGTCGGAAATTTCGTCGGATAAAGTCGCGTCGCTGATAGGTTTCCGACGGAATTTTGTATCCGTTGGAAATTTCCAACAGACAATAAAGTCCGTCGAAAATTTCCTACGGATCTATTTTGTCAGAGATTCTATTGGAAATTTTTGATAAAATCGATATATCTTTAAATTTGTTTTTAAAAAATAAACTGGACTGACCGAACTCCAAGCCCGCAACCTGACCCGACCAAACTCCAAAGCCACCTTGCAAGAGCTTGAATAATACCATGTATGCATTAAGGAAATGTGCCTTTGGTGACTTGAATTCATGACACCTCAATCACTTGAGCTAATTGAAATCCATGTCTCCATTTCACATTCATAATATACATAGATTAGTTCAAGTAATAATATATTTTTCTTCTCACTAAATGCAACTAAAATAAAAATTAAATAATTATATAATTACAATATTTAAAAAAGAAAATATGATTATTATAGTTTTTTGGTAATTTCCAATGGATTATGATGTCCGTTGAAAATTTCCACCAACCAAAAATCCGTCACAAAATTTCGTTGGTAATTTCCAACGAAATCCAAAGTCCGTTGGAAATTTCCAACTACTTCAAACGGATCCGGAAGTTTGTCGGAAATTACCAACGGATTAGCTCTGTCAAAAATTTGCGACAGATTTTTCTAATCCGTCGAAAATCTCCAACAAAATTATGTCTGCCAAAAAATATTCGTCACTGATAATCAAGTTTCTAGTAGTGTCGGATCATCCCCGATCCAAATCCAATCCATCGATCCAGAGATTGAGATTTTTCGAATCGAATTGGGTTTTTTTGCCATCTCTAGAAGTAGACATAAGTGCGTGATTAATGAAACAATTAACTCTGTTTTATGTGATGATAATTGATCTCTCTATTCTTGATGCTCATGTAGCCTATCACATAGGGTGACATTAGATCAATAATGTGACAACCATTTTTATGCAAGTAAAAAGTTAAGAAATTACTTAGTCAAAGTCAATATTCAATTGGTCAAGTCAAATAAGGACTTAAATTGAACAAATAATTTTACTGAGACTTAATTTGTAATTACCAAAACTTTGAGTGATGAGATAACAGAAAATAGAAATTTAGAGATTTAGTTTACAACTATTAAAAGTTAAGGTTTTAATCTTATCTTTTATAAAATTGTGGGGGCTTAAGTTGTAATTGTACTACTCTTATCCATTATAGATGATAAGAATAAGTGACTTAACTCTCATTTGAATTTGGGGAAACAAAATCAAAGAGAAGCCGAGACTGAAAAAGAGAAGAAAAAGGGAAGAAAAAAGAGGAAAGAAGAGAAAGAAAAGGAAGGTGACGATTTTCAATCTTAACTTCTTAATTGTATTTTTTAATTTAGTTATATGTAAGAATAATATGTTAAAATATTTTTTAGGGTTCATAGAAATTTTGCTTATATTCGAAATTTTAAGGTTTATTGATATTATTTGAGTTATTAAACTAGAATATAGTTAAATGAATGTTTATTGGAAGATTAATATTAAAACAAGTGAAACTTTGAATTGAGTTTGTGAAATAGAAGCTTATTCTTTGATTTTTCTTGTTCTTATATAATGTTGAAATATTGGATTAAGGATTATAGGTTTGATTTCTCCATTTTTAGTAATTTAAACCATTTTCTTTAAAGCTAGGCGTATACATGTCCTAAGTTGGATATCTGCCCAAAAGAGCATTTTTGTCAATTTGTTGATAACCAACTTCAATGTATAGATATTGGTAATAGAATTTAACTAGTGAAAAACGTCAGGGTAAAGATAATTCAATGTGAAATTAGATAAATCCTTTACATAAAATAAATAAATTTTACAAATAAGAGATAAGATCATCATTTATTGGATTCATATGACTACAAATTTTGGATTACTTATTTCTATATAACATTGTTTGTTGATTTTGTTGGTCTTCCATTCTAATCACAAATCAACATCTTTAATCCGGAATAATTTATCACCCTAGAAATCGCAACATAAAGTTGTCTATGTGTAAACATCATTTGTTTAAGAAGAAGTCCCACATAGATTGTTCCAGACTATTATTGATAGTCATGGCATATAACACTGACAATGGAAATTATCTTCCTTGAAATCTAATAGGTAACCTAGAATGAGAAGGGCTCAACAATGTCCTTGGAATAAAGAACTTGTGTTCTGCATTGCTGCCAAAAAGAATTTGACCATCTAGAACATGGTCACTAAGTTTTGTAATTATCAACCTTGTTCCATTGCAAAATCCCTGTATATGATCAATATTTCTTAGAAAGAGTAATGGATACTGCAAAGACAAATAAAGAGGATGCACTTCGCTTATCCACTGCAACAGTCTATCACGTGGCACAATAATGATATCCTTGTATCCAGGTTGTGTATCAAAATCCACCGACAATCAATTAGGCAATTTAATCGACAACAGGAAAATCATATCGCCTATCATCGGTCGCCTACTAACTAATAAGTATAACTCTTACATTTGAAGTATTTTTCTTAATCAACTTTTCTCTAACCGACCTAAATTGCCTCACAATTTTGTTGTATTTGTTTAGCATATCCTTCAAATCAGAAACTATACATCCGTGTAACATTGAATCACATGATTCACTCCGACCGGGGGATATTAAAAGAGATAAATTGAATTTTAGACTATCACAACAAAATTATCTGTAAACAATATAAATATATAAGCAATAAATATATAATACGTACCCCACAACTCTTTTTCTGCGTTCAACCTCATTTGCATTATCATAATGTAAAGCTGAACAAATTGCGGAGCTGAATCGTCATCAGGAAACAGGCTTCCAATCTTATGACAATTTTGATAGTGTAATTTGAAGATGGGAGGCCATTTACCATCATTCAGCCCATTATCTATTCCCCCCGTAGAAGTGAACGAAAACATCATATTATATGCCTAAATGTTCTCAACGAAATTCTTAATCCCATCGTCCCTGCCATATAACAAATCTTTCAAAATAAGAGGATGATCTTCCTTAAGAGTAATATTCACTTTCCCTTACAACGAAGTAGGGGTGAATAAAAAAAAAAATCGCGAAATCGAATTAAACCGCAACAAATGGTTTGGTTTGGGAAAATTTAAAACCGCCTTAAACAGTTTGGTTTAGGTTTCAATTATCAAAAACTGCGGTTTCAAATATCCAACCCACCAAAATTTGCAGAATTAATAAAAACAAAAATAAAGGCAAACGTTCAATTTTAAAAATGCAACACATCTTTTATTGTAATCAAATCAAAATTAAGGAGTCAAAATTTAATTTGTTCAAATCCACAACCATTTTGAAATAATTTTTGCTCCTACATTTCATAATCATCATCGAAGACATTTTCTTAAAATAAAATTTTTAATGTAAGAACTAACTACAGTTTATTTAAGAAATATTTAAATGTTTGCTTCTATATAATTAGTTTGTTTATCAACATGAATTGATTCACAATAAAACACTCAATTAGAAACTTAATACTATTATTGAGCTAGTTTCAACTCGAAATTTTAGACGAATATGTGTCTTTGAACTCGCTTTGAAATATATTAATTCATTCGTTGACAATCTGTGGTTTCAAACAACACCAAACCGCAAAAAATGGTTTGCTTTGGTTTTGTTTAGAAAATAAAATGGTTTGATTTGATTTGGAAAAAGTTCAAACCATTTTAAAGGATTTGGTTTGAAATATTACTACAAACCAAATTGTGTTCACCCCTATAATAAAGTGAGAACTTTGGATAACTACATATTTTATAACACTTATCTACTCTCTCCTCAAACAAAAAATTTGCCTTGCAAAATGAATACTCGAATATAGGATCTCCAATGTATACTCTAAACAATCAAACAGTAGACAAAAAAGTTAATAATATAGACTATGCGTATAAAAGATAAGATTCACTATTTTGACCACTGACAATGGAAAACAACTTGTAAAAGAAAAAAAATGATTTCGATAATCATAAAAAAAGAAAATGAAAATTAAAATTGTGAGATTGACAAAGATGCATGAAATTCATGGTATTAAAGGTTTTCGATATTTATACAACGTAATTGTTTTTTGATGAAAATTATAATTTAAAATTAATCATCTCAATTTTCAGTTAAGTAAACTGGGAGACAATTTACTTATTGTTGTAGAAATATAAGAAACATAAATATTGAATTAAAATATAACAATTAATATCATGGCATAGTTAATTATTTTTTAAAATTTAGACTTAATAGTTAGGACAAAAAATCATTAATTTCTATATCATTTCAAAATAATACAAATAAAACCTGGTAATGTTAAAAAAATGTGATATGAGACTTTCTGAAATAAAAATTAAATAATAATTAAATGTAATTGTAAATAAAGATATTTTGATAAATAATCTAATATAGAAAAGAACACTATTATGTATATGTAATAAAGAACTTAAAAGTATGATTATTTATAATAAAATTTAATAAAACTTGATTAAATATTCGATATAAATATAAATGAAAATTCGACATTGAATTTGTATGGTTGAACAAAATTATTCATCTATAAGATTAAGACCAATAAAATATTACAATCTTTTAAAAAAAAATTATTTATGTAATAAATGTATCTTTCTATAAAAATATTCATTATTTTAATAAAAAAACAATACGAATGAGCTCGAATTTTTAGATGTACTAAATAACTAAAAAAATAAGATTATTTACAAAAGTTTTATACGATAAGATTTATTTAGTATGTGTAGTACAATTTCAATATAATTTTGAAGTGAAAATCTGACATTGAATTTGTATTACCGAGCACAAATACGTATTTGTAAGATTCAAAATATTAAAAGATCAAAATAATTTTATGAAAAGAGAGGTTTAAACACAAATAACCAAATATAAATAAGTAAAAAATTTTCTCTATAATTAAACTTCATTCCATCATTGGTCAGAAGTAGCAGCAGTGTGAACACAATAAAAGCTGAGTTTTCCCTCCAAGACTCAGCTACTTTTATATATTATATTATATAGATATTGTGGAAATGTATTGCCAATTTTGTCAACCATTTGATTGTCTTGGAGATTTTGGTATAGAAATTAAATTCATTAGTAGATATTGGGAATTAGTTTAAATGTTATTTATTGGGGATAGGATGTTAAAAGAACTCTTGTAAATGATTAAATATAGTTAGTGATTTAATTGGGATAAGAAGTTGGAAATTTTATACATCAAGTTATTATTAATTAATTATTATTCCATATTATAGGAATATTTCTTGATGCACCTATATGAGTAAGTATGATCTCTTGAAAAATATGAGATTCAAAACTTGATATGATGAATTAAGGAGGTGACAAGAAGATTGAAAATGCCTACTGACTTAGCTAGTTCAATGCCGAGAACTTGGTGAGTGGAATAATTTAATTATTTCAAATATTGATAAATAGTTTGTAGGATTACATTAAATGTGATTATGTGATTTATGTGATTTATGTGTCCAATTAGGTGATTATTATGAAATATTATAAGAATATGATAATTGTAGAATTAGAAAAGATTGTGAAATTATTATATGTTAAATGAAATGTGAGACATATATGATATGGAAATCGACCAGAAAAGTATCCATGATTATATACTTTTTCTAGTTTACTGACAGGTCTTGACCGTGTTCTATACTGCATTGAGGGGTCTTGACCAAATATGATACTATCCTGAGGCTATCATGACTGTGTATGATATAGTTCACTAATGGGTCTTGAGCATGTTCTAGAATTGATTATTAGAGGTCTTTGAGACCGTCCTAAGAGGCAATCTACGCGCGTATGACCAAATTAAAGATTTTAATCATATACTACATTTTTGGTGGGTCTTCTCGTATATATTTGTGATGTGATGAGATTATGTCGTTGATTTGACTATGAGATGATAATTTTTAGTATTATGAGAACGTCTTACATTCTAACTATGATTATATGGTATTACACTGTGAAGTATTAGACGATGTGAAACTGGATTTTTGATAAACACGTCTAAATGAGAAAGTGTAATTATTTTTGAAATTCTCCATGCTCTTGGCAATCAACTCATTATTTTTCCCTGATTTTTCTTAACAGGTAATAGTTGAGATTTTGAAGCCCGAAGATCATGTTGATTTTGAAGCCACATACGCATGACATGATTAGGTTATTGTATTGTTTAAATTAAATTTAAATACCATTTTTCATGACATGATTAGGTTATTGTGTTGCTTAAATTAAACATTTAAATATCATTTTTGGACCAGCATTAATTTGACAAAATGATTTGTCTTTCATATTGCATATGAATGGTAGTAGAATACAGTCAGCCTTGATGGTGAGTATAACATCTAGTGGCATTCATCATTAGTGTACGTTATGTCTCGAGTCCATTAGAGTTATTTGGGATGGGTCGTGTCAAATACTCACGCCCAAAAAGGGTTCCAAAAGAGTTCCAATCAAATAAGAAAAGTTGCATTGTCATCACGCGTGGTTATCTTTGCACAACTGTCAGTATTTTAATCTCGTCTTTCTCTTCTCTTATTCGATTGAGGTGATTGAAAGTAAGTTGAAAGGATAACTTGAAGGGATAAAAATTACTCTAGAAGTATTATTCTTCAAGTTCGAACATTTACCACAACAAAATTGGGTCTCAATTGCTGACTAAAATTGTGATACATAACTTGTGCCATAAGGCTTTTAAAGTACAACTTTGATTCTTTGGTTCCCAATATCATTCCATTGATTTCATATGATCGTCAATCATTAGTTTATGGTCCAAATTAACTAATGAATATTTACAAATTGGTCCTCACTTTTGACATATTTGAGCAATTTTGGCCCCTTTTTTTTTGCGTTTGGCCTCCAAATGTATCCAAATTCGAGTTTTACCTAAAGCAGTCAGAATAAATACAAAATTAAGCAATATCAAACTCATAAACACTCATAATTATACAAATTTAAGGTAGGTAAGTATAAAATTGTACTTATCATATTTTTTTGTGGGATTATTTTGTGGAAATTTCTAAAATTTTATTATAATGCAGATACATAATTATGTCTCTCATTTAAACGAATATGGAACTTGTTTTTCAATTTAGAAAGTAAAGCACTACTAGAAATTCGATTTTTACCAATGGAATTTTTTGTCACTAAAAGTCTAATTTTCGTCAGAAATGATCAATATTGATGAACAAAGTCGATTGAAGATTTTGTCAAAGAAGGTCGCGTCGCTAATAAGTTTATGATAGAATTTTATATCTGTTGGAAATTTCCAACGGACTGCATAGGCTGTCGGAAATTTCCTATGATTTTTTTTTTAATTAATAAATTGGACCAACTTGGCTTCCAAGCCCGCAACCCAACCTTGACTCCAAAGCCCACCTACCATGATCTTGAATAATTCCACATAGCATTATTGAAATGCGCATTTTTCATGATTTGAACCTATGACCTTTCATGTAATTTAAGTCACCCCAACCATTTGAATCAATTGAATTTTATTTCCCCTTTTGGTTTCATAATATATAGATTAGTTCAAGCAAAAATATATATGTTTTTTTACTAAATGCAGCTAAAATAAAATTTTAATAATTATGTAACTACAAAATTAAAAAAAGAAAAAAATGACTATTAAATTTATTTTGCAAATTTGTCTTATGGTATAGAGATTATTAATTTTATTATTATTAGTATTTATCTTTCAAATGAGCATGTTGTAACAATTTTGACTCCACCTACACTGTAACAATGTACTCGGTCCCCGAAGTCCATTGGAAATTTCCAACGACCAAACAATTCGTCGCAAATTTCCGATGAGAATTTCCAACGGATCTGTAAGTCATTGGGAACTTTCAACGACCAAAAAATTTGTCGTAAAATTCCTACGAGTTTCGTATTCATCGAAAATTTCCTACGGAGTAATACGTGCATCGAAAATTTGCAATAGAATTATTTTCGTTGGAAATTGGCGACGGAATTTATAATCCATTGGAAATTTTCAATGGTATTTTGTGTGTTAGAAAAAATCCATCACTGATACTCGAGTTTCTAGTAGTGAAGGCTGCTTACAAGATTCAACCTTCGGATCTCAAATTCAACATATCAATTCCCTTCTATTAGTATTAAGGACACAATATATTTATGTTATAATTTTTTGATTAATAGCCACTCAAGTTTTGAGTAATTATGTAAATGGTTACTAATCTTTTTTTCCCCCTAATTTCAATAGTCACTCAAGTTTCTAAATGTTATAATAAGTCATTTGGTTAAAAAAAAAAAGGGGAAAGAAAGAAAAAGAAAAAGAGCAATTTTGAGAAGACATTTTTAAGTGACATTGCGATGTATCGCACATAAATTGGATGATAAAAAAGTAAGTGGTGGAGTAGTTATTTACACCACTCAATATAATTGCACCACGTTATAATGTCACTTAAAAATATCAATTAAAAACGTCTCCTTAAAATTACTTAAAGAAAAAAGTTAACATTAAATTTTAAGAAGCACCATTAATTAAGTACCAATATGTTAGTAACTAATGTTATTTAATTATTTCATCATGTCTGCAAACAATGTTTCTCTTATCCAAATATGTTGAATCTCCAATTCAACTCCCTAATTTTGCTACAGTGGCATCATAAATATTGATATTTTGTGACATGTTGATAATTTATGATGCCACATACAAGTTAAGGTTATTACAAGTGACCATCTATTTATCTATATCCAACTTTGCTATACTTACAATGAGTGCTACAATGAGGATGACAATTATCTTACGTTGAACAATTTTTCTATTCACACATCACATCATCTTTTAAATCAACAATAATAACACTTCCATGTCACCTAATTGTCATCTTCATTGTCAAAATAATTGTGCAAGTAGATTAATTCATCTGCATCTATCTACACTTCTACATCTATCTACATCTATGCTTCTACACTAAACACTATAACTTAAAAAGTATGGATGTAAAAGAATCTTTCACATCTTGATTTTTCCCACATTTTTTCCCCTTATACCAACTATACCTCCTCCTTGCCAATTTTTAAAAAAAAAACGGGGATCAATTCACTGATTCAGGGCCCTTCCCATTACTCTTCTCCACATCTAGAAAAGGCCTCTTCCATCCCTTGCCTCTGTCCATTGCTGCCTCCTCATCAATTTCCTTTGACCATCTCCGCCTCCCCATCATTGCCTCCCATCGCTAGCTTAGAAACAACTCCATCATCGCCTATCCATTTGAACATTCTAGAAGCCAAAAATCTCATTACTATTCTCCATTGGAAAACGCCTCTTTCCAATGCCTTTTCCCATCGTCCCCTCCCAATTGCCCCCTCCCATTGCCTCCGTTAGATAGCTTAGACATAACTCCATCACCGCCTATCCATTTGAACACCCTAGAAACCAAAAAATAACATTAACAATAAAAATAATAGTCTGCGTCCTCTCCATCGCCGCCTCTCCACTGTCTCTGTTCAACCGATTTTGAGGTAACCCATGTTAGTTCTACCTTTGCGTGAACAAACTTCATCGCCACCTCTCCATGTCCGCTTTTTTGATGAGTAGTAGAATAGTCAAGCTGTTGAAGAATTTTTGTTTGGAAGGTTCTGCACTTTTTACCTATGTTGTCAAGCCCGGCCCGACCGGGTCGACTCGGAAACCAGTGACCTGGCCCAAAAATCGGGCCGGGTCACGTTAAAAATCCAGTCAGGTCAAACTCGATCAACGACCGGGAAACCCGGCAACCCGGTCGACCTGGACCTTGGTTTATGTACTGTTTTTAGTTTTTTTAAATTTTTTAATATTAATTAATGTCCGGGTCAACCCCGAGTCGACTCTGGGTTGACCCTCTGACCCTTGACCCAGTCTCTCGGCCAGGTCAATGCCTGAGCCGGGTTTGAAAACATTGATTTTTACACAATACATTCATTTTGTTGTTGAAATGTACACATGTATATATGAGTATTCTCTTAAATTTTTACTTATTATTTTGGTTGTTGTTCTTTTTGATTTGTCAACGTTGACCAGGATCGAGAAGTTGAAGGCCTACAATTCATTTATCTAAACTAGAGTTATTTTGGAATTCAGATAAGCTCCTTAACACACAATTAATTTTGCTCCTGGTAGATCTTTAATTAAACTGTGTTTCCTTGGATGTGTCATTGTTACTTATTTTAATTACTGTGTTTTGTTTTCTTTGTTTGGATCATAGATTTTGTAACCTATTGGATATGCTTATATTAAGGATGTATGGTTTTTGATTTGTTAATTGTATTTACAAAATATTTTTGTATGTTCTGGTTCAATAGTTTTAAGAAATTTTGGATTCTTATTTTTATTCGTTTGTTGTGTGCTTTTCTAAATATTCCAAATAGATTCTCACATGTAAATATAGGCATATATTTTTGTGTCTGGACCGATTTGTTTTCAAAACTATCTTCCAATTTTGTTCGAATTAGAATTCTTTAATCTATGTTTTTGCCGTTTAAGCTTTCAGGTTCGCTATTTTTATATATACTTCTATATGTCTAATAGTTGTTCCATTTGTATTCTAGGAGTACCTGCAATTAGATTTATTTTAACAATTGAAGGAATGAAGTTGTGTATTACACTCTAACTTTTTGGTTTTGAATTATTTTAGCATTAATTTATTTTAGAAATGATTTTTTTAAAGATATTTATGAGTCGCTTCATCTTCTTCCCATTTTAGGTCTGCCGAGAATGGCATCATGGAACACCAGAATCATTGTCTCACTAGGCCTTACCCAGAAACGACCCTTTTTGTGTAGTAAGATACAAAACTTTCTAAATCTTTGTGCAATCTATGTTTTTATTGTTTATAAATTTCGAGTTTGCTATTTTGAATATACTTTTGTATGTCTAATAGTTGTTCCATTTGTATTCTAGAAATACCTGCAATTAGATGTGCTCAAGTCTTATTTTCTTCTTTCTGAAACGTTCTATAGGATGTATCGCAACATAATCAAGTTTAATGGAAGCAAGGTTGTATTATTATTTTTCTTTTATTTTACTTTATGTTGTCCATTTGTACATTATGCTTTATTGTGTGTTATATAATATTACTTTGTTGTTTGTTAATTTGATAGCATTATTGATTTTTGTGTTGAACTTAAATCAAAACATTGAAATGGAAATAAACTTTTATAAAATAAATTTTGTGTTGAAACTAGGCACTAAACTTTTATATTTTGGTTACTTTCTTTTTAAAACTAGACATTTTTATGAGCAGCCATTAAAATTCTGTAAAGAAATCATTTTTTTTAAACTTTGATCGGAACATTAAAATCCCACAAACTTAGATCAGGAGATAAAACCTAAATTCATTCTTTACGTATTTAACTATGAGCATGCACTACACTTTAATGTTTTGCATATAAAATTTTAATTGTTATAACCATTTCCAATTGGAATTAAGACACAGCTACTTTTGTGTCATTTTTTTTTGGAAGCAGAAGTGCATGTTTGAAATTGTTTAAAATTTAGTTGTGTCTAAACTGGAGAATTAAAGATCTTTATAATCTATGTCTATTTTCCTATTATGTTGTCTTTCACGGTCCGTTCCCCCTATCTCTATTTCTCATTTTATGATTTGTTTTTCATAATTCTTTTCTTTTATGTTTGGTTATCAATCACTCTATTTTTTAATTTCATTGAATTGTATCCGAGTTTCTCCGTTTAACAATTTCTACACTTTGATTTTTGTTGTTATTTTTCTTCTGTGATTATTATTAGTATATTAGCAGATTTATTTTAAAAATTAGGGGAATGATGCTGTGATTTACTCTCTAAATTTTTGGGTTTGAAACATTTTACAGTTAATTGATCCTGAGAATGTTTGTTTTTAAGATATTTTATGGATCACTTAATCCTCTTCCCTTTTTAGGTCCGTTAAGAGCAGCGTTGTGAAACACCAGAATCGCTGTCTCACTTTACCCAGCCTGAAGCCACCATTTTTGTCCGGTAAGATACAAAATCTTCCGAGTCTTTGTGTAATTTAATTTTTTTTTTGTTTAAGCTTTCGAGTTTTCTATTTTTAATATATTTCTGTATGTCTTCCAATTGTGTTCTAGGAATGCCTTCAATCAGGTGTGTTGAAGTCTTATTTTCTTCTTTACGAAACAATTATTGAGGATATACCATAGCATAATCGAATTTAATGGAATTGAAGGTTTATTTGTTTTTTCTTTTATTTCTCTGCGTTGTCCATTCTGCTTTATAGTATGTCATATAATATGATTTTTTTTTTTTTGTTATAGCACTAATGATTTTAGTGTTAAACTAAAATCAAAACATTGAAATGGAAATAAACTTTCATAAACCATGTTTGTGTTAAAATTATGAGCAGACACTAAATTTTTAATTTTTGATCATTTTTTTTTTTAAACTAAACATTATAAACTATTACGAGTCATTAAACTTTTAAGAAGATTTATTTATTTATTTATTTTTTGAGTTTGGTTATGTTGATGTAGTTGTAATTAATGTTTTAAATTATTATGTTGGCATATGTCTGTTTACAGGTTGGATAAGTCCAATTTATGAGGAAGATTTTGTTGAATTTTATTAATAAAAACGAAAATTTTAGTATTTAATATGATTTATTTCTGCATTTAAATTGAAGGGAATTTAATACGTTTAGGTTTATGATTTTAAACTTGAGGTGTTCTCATTTATCTACTATAAATTAATTTATTATCTTGAAGTTTATAATTTTATGTCGTCGTCGTCATCGTGACATCATCATATTATTATTTTTCTCATTTATTTACTATTAAAAACGAAGAAAAATTACTTCGTAATTTTACTGCTGAAAATAATTTATTGAACTTTTCTTTGATGGCAATCCCTATATACAATGAACTGTATGGATTTTAATTCATTAAAGTGTCACTTTTGAATTAGAGCCTATAATTCATTTTACACTGAGAGGATTCAACTTTTGTTACCTTTCTTATTTCTACTTGACCAAGAGAAATTGCAGTCCGTTTGAAGAAGTTTTGGGTATAAAATTAATTACCTCTTCTTTGAATTATACTGGTAATAATAATTTATTGAATTTTTCTTGGATTGTAGCAAAAATTTAGTGAGTTAGTCAACTGACTGAAAGCAAATGCTAGAAACTAAGGAATATAATAATAAAATATCAGTGGACAAACATGTGTTTCCTCCTGCTGCCACAACAACAAACTTTGAAACTTTGTGAAGCTTAGTTCTTCTCTTTGGCAATAATATTTCTTTCACTTTTGGAGGTACTATTCTCGATAAATAGTTTAAGAAATTTTACTGTTAAAACTTCTAAGTACCTTGAAATCCTTTTTTTGTCCGAGAAGCCAAGTTTCAAATTTTGAAAATCAAAATTCAATTCTACCAAACCAAGACGCTTCAAATGATGGAGATGTTGGTAAGAGAAAGAAAGTTGTTTGTTAAAATGACAGTGACTGTTCATTCTGGAATTTTCATGCTATATAGTCTTGCAATGTAAATAGAGTTATTGTAATCAACTGTTTATTGAATATTTTCATATTACAAATCACTATAACTATCACTAATCACTAATATATAAAAAGGTATAGATGTGGGGGAAACTTTTAATTGACAATAATGTATCCACATCTATTTTTTTTTTTCCTTCTATAATACCCATAATTAAAAGAGAATCCACATAAATAAATGTTGAGTGACTTTTCAAATAATCTTAATTTAATTAAGCAATAAAATAAATTTATAATGTAAGATTCTTATGCGCAATGATATAACTTATAAAACATGTTTATTGATAACTTTTTTTTTTTCCAATATTTTACCACATCATAATTCAACATATATATTTATACGATTTTTCAAATTTAATCATTACAACATTAAATCAACTCAAATTTGTACGATTAATCATTTTTAATGCTTAAGAACAAGATATACTTTTTCGAATGATAAATTAACATTGGAAGTTTATATTCTTAGTTTATCTAACTTCATTTTTTTGTTATTGACTCAATAATTCATTTAAATATAGATGTCATAATTTTTCATCTAATACTAGATTTTGGTAATATTATAGTTGAATTAAGATATAATGTCACAGAACTAATAACTTTTTGAATAATCAAAATAAAAAAAATAAAGTGATTTATTTATTTGGACGCTAACACGATATGAGAGTTACATTGAAAAAAGATAAGACAAAAAATGAATTTATTTTTGTAGTTGAAATGTATTTTCAACGCCTCCTCGAATTTTCGCTCACTAAAGATATTTTGTTTTATAAAATGTCTTGATATACAAATATTTAATTGGGAAAAACTAAAAAATTGTCGATTATAAATTTACTCACAAATTAATATATATATATATATATATAAGTAAATGAGATATTTTCATATAAATAATTATTTTATTATTAAAATTAAAATTACTAATATTACTTAATTTGACACAAACATTAGAGTCAAATAATTTTAATGATTTTCTTTTTATAATTTCATTATATAGAAAATACATAGCATAAATTATTTTATCGCGTAAATAAGA
This sequence comes from Ligustrum vulgare, assembly GCA_963555705.1. NCBI lineage: Eukaryota > Viridiplantae > Streptophyta > Magnoliopsida > Lamiales > Oleaceae > Ligustrum > Ligustrum vulgare. Next base: position 45,679,263 of record OY743174.1, on the reverse strand, counting down.
CATGCGAAGCACCTGGAGAAAACTAGTAAATTTCAAAATGTAATTCATATCACATTTCAATAATTTCAGTTTTTGTTAAGCATGATACGTGCAACGCACGTGCTTACCACTAGTTCGTTTAATAATTACAAACTTTCATGAGTATTATCATAAGAAAATAATTTAATGATTAATGACATATTATTGCTCAAAACTTGAATGATCACTTGCTAGATAAATCATATAATTTAACATGGAAGTTCAGATATGATGATATCGTAGGTTTGTTTGCCCTTGTCTATCCACACACCAACAACTCGAATCCATAAGCAAGAATTACAAATTCTAAAGGTTAAACAACAACAAAAAGCAATAGTGAAGTCCTAACATTTATTCAACATTTACTGCAAATACTAGGCGAACAACATGCAAACCATCAAACCATTTTATGGCCCCATAATTGTAGCCCTTGGAAGCCTCTTTACCATCAAAGAAGATTTTAAAAGCTGCCCTCTTCAGTCCAGCATTGAAATTGAGCCTATTCGGAAAAACCAGAACTTTCAAACCTGGTGGAGCTTCTACGTTACTCGTATAAGTCGCATTTGACGAACCCACATTTGTAACAACTCGTTTGATCTTTCTTATTCCCTCCTTTTTCTTGAGACTGGCTATAGATATAGTAGGATAGTTAATGTTAGAAATGAATATTTCGGTTGAGCGTTTTGGGCAGCTAAAATTTGTGTTGGTTAATGATCTTAATATTTTTTGTTTATAGCCGAAATGACAAAGAAAATACAGATAATCTTGGACTGTGGTTTCGAATACTAAGCCTGGATCAAGAGCTCTGATGGGGCTTATTTCTCCAACTCCAGATTCATGAGGATTTGCATAGTAACCACTGCTATTTGTCAAAGGTTTTCCCAAGTTACTAGATACAGATGCTGCAAAAAAGAATAAAATAATTTTAATTAAGCACCGTCGAATCTTTGAAAATACAGTTTTGCTATAAGTACAAATATCTATATTTAAGATCACTCACTGTTTTAATTCTTGAGAAAAATGCATATGAAATTTAATATTGTTATGTGACGGGAGGTCAAGTCATGAGTCATCAACTACATTTGAATATTCTTCCATCTTTTGTTTCAACGTTTAGTCTCTGTTTCCAGTTTCTCGATATATTAACGGTACCTGTTGTCATCAATGCTGATTTGATTATTGAGGAGCTCCAGTGTGGATGCTTGGATTTGATGAGTGCAACAGCACCACTAACATGAGGGCAGGCCATTGAAGTTCCAGATTTTATGTTGAACAAACTAGTCTTATTCCCAGGTGCACTATAATCTGGTATTATCCTTGGTACAAAGGCTGCCAAAATGGCTACTCCAGGAGCCATGATATCAGGCTGCATTTTCAATTCCAACTTATTTTGTGTTATTCTAATTTCACATTTAAAAAAAGATAATTCTGGTAATTCGATAGCATTGTATAATTAATTAATAAAACCTTAAGAATATTTTCTGTAAGAGCTCCGGGACCTCTTGACGAGAAAGGTGCGACAACAGGAGCAGGCTTGAACTTTGGAACTACTTTTGTTGGAAGTATAGTTGCAGTAGGTCTCCTATGTGTGATAAATAACATTGAGGAAAACAAAATAGTAGAATTTGAAGAGATGAATCATAGATAACACGTCATTTCTTAGTCAAGCTTACAATATTTGACTTTTTAAATAATTTTAAACCACACATTCTCAAAAAGAACATGAAAACTAGGGGCAAACTGATCTAATTGGCCCCCAGTTTTCATGTTATTTTTAGGAATGTGTGGTTTAAAATTGCTTGAAAAGTCAAATATTGTAGGCTTGATTAAGAATTGATGGTTAAGATTGAATATTTTAAAAACTTGGTTTTAAATAATTGAGGCTCAAACAGGGCGTAACTAATCTTACTCAGTTGAGTTGATATAATTGAATATTTGAGAACCTGTGCTTTCCTCAATTACTGCAGATGGATAGGTTCCCGAATCAAATGGCAAAAGCTGGCCTTGTGTGTCTATTATAATCACACCTTTAGCTTTAGCATCTTCAACCACTAGTTTCATTATCCTCTTTGAGACATTCGGATCTTCATTCGCACAGACAATTATTTTTCCTGCCGCTTTCTTTGTATCTATTGATCCTGGGATACAATTCCTACAAATACACTTGATTTGAAGTGAAAGACATATAATTTTTTTTTTCTTTTTTTTTCATATATATAAATATGAGGATATCAAACTACCTGGCATCAGATGCTGGAGTGAAACTAGATGCAACTTTTTCTCCAAATGCAAGAGGATATGCTTTCCAATTAGTCAGAGGAGAAAAATTGATTGCAATCCCCTGAAAGATTAAATGTTTAATCACAAATGAATACGAATTGTTGCATGTGCTTGTGTCTTAGACCTTGTTTGGTTCGGATTAAAATCAGATTTTAACCTTATACATCTCATCAACTTTTATCAAAATTTACTATAAATTCGTTTTTAATCTAAATATCGTACCTCGTAGGATTGATTATTTCCTAGCACTATAGTTGTCTGAAAATTGCGATCAATAGTCGATGCCGAAACAGTAAATATCCATGGAGCTGTGTTAATAACAGTATAAGGGTAGGGTCCATCATTCCCAGCTGAACAAACTACCATGATTCCCCTTTGTTCTGCATGGAAGGCTCCAATGGCAATTGGATCACTTAGAAAATCCGATTGCAAAATCACACTTGTACCTATAGAAATGGAAATGATATCAACTCCATCTTTGATGGCATCATCAATGGCTTTTAAAATAACTGAACCAGAACATCCATCCGCTGAGCATGCCTGGTAACTTGCTATTCTAGCAGAAGGCAATCCACCTCTGGCTATACCACGTGCTAGCCCATAGTAACTGGCATTAACGACCGGTGCTCCGGCCGCTGTTGAAGCTACGTGTGTTCCATGGCCGTTGTTGTCTCTCGGCGAGCCCTGCCCATTTTTGTTATAGAATCTGGCTCCTATTAACTTCCTAAAATGTAACGAGATTAAAAATAAATGATCTCTCATAAATATCCATATATTATATATATAGTGCACAGCACATCACACCACATGCTATCTAGCTAGATAGTATTATAGTTATGGTTTATGCAACAATATTAATAAAGAAATAAAAATGCTAAAATTATACTTCATCCATCCTGTGATAAGTTGCTTATATTTTCACATAAATTAAGAAATGTAAATTAACGTTATTGAAAAAATTCTTCAAAAGTCCTTACCATTTAAAAAAAAAAAAAAAAAAAAAGTTAAAAAAAATAAATAAATAAATAAAAAAATAAAAAATAAAAAATTTAAGGTGGCCCAGCTCAAATTTTTGGGCTGGCTCCGCCCATTAGGCTCCGTTTGAAGACTGAAATAAATGGAATTTGATTTATAATATGTATTATTTGGGCTTTCTAGGAAAAGTGTGATTAAAAATTGATGAGATAAAATGTGTGTGGTTAAAAGTGGTTTGAAAAATTGTGTCCATTAGCTGAATTTATATATTTTACCGAACACAACCTTCAAAGCACGTTAAATACGAGCGTGTTAGGAAATGAGAAAATTAAATACACACACTCAACAAATAATGAATACAAATATAATTTTACTAGACTGAGGGAGTAGTTGTACTGAGTACTGTATAGTCGTATGTAAATTAATGCGAGTGTTTAAAAAGAGGGAACAAAGAAAAAGAAAAGCAAATAATAAAATGTTCATTAATTCTATTTTTTATTATTGCAAAGTAGGGTTCTTAAAGTGAGTACCTATTACAATTGGATTTCTTAAAATCTGAACCTTCCATGCAAACTCCTTTCCACTTTGATGGAATCTTGCCAATACCTTCATCACTGAAACTTGGTGACTCAGGCCATATACCTGAAGTTTATTTTGTTATCAACTATTAGAATATTTCATAAATTTGTATGAAGAGGTAATGATGCTTCAGTGACCGACCTGTGTCTATAACTCCAATCACAATATCTGACGACTTGTGCTCGTCCCAAGGGTGGCTTGATCTGAATTTGTCATCTATGGCTTCCAGAAAATCCCAAGAATGCGTTGTATGGAGTTTGAGGATCGGATCAGGAAATACAGACACAACCTCCTCATAACCTGCTTTAATTTTTTGTAAAAAATAATATGTATTTTGGATTTCTTTCCACTTAATATTCTATTCTTTTGAATTTTTTAAATTGGCAGAAAACACAAACGGAAGAGTATTTTATATATACCTGATAATCTAGATGCTTCATTCTCTGTAAGTATGGCAGAAAATCCCTTGAAAGCATTACTGTAAGAGTACAATAAAGATATTCGCTCTCTCCCTTCACTGTCCCAATGAGAAAAGGAAAAAAATTCAATTTTTTGTTTCGTCCAAGATAACAATTTGTTTTTAATCAAACTCAAAGTCAACATTTAATCTTAACCATACATTTTATGTGACCTACAACTTTTCAATCTCACAACTCATCAACTTTTATCAAAATTTGCTAAAAGTCTTATTTTTATCAATACCAAACAGGGCTAAGCGTATAGATATCGTCACCTTGGAATTAAAGATGATAACAATTGCAAATGAGATAAGTCGTCTCCTCCATTGCCATTCGAGGAACTCCCCAAGTACACAATGTATGGCTGTTAAGAACCAAACTTTAGCACATAAAAATACAGATGAAATTTCCCAATGTCACTACCCTCTCCATTATTTTAAAATAAATACTAATTGCTTGCCTTGAGGTTGGATTTGAATGCTGTGCAGTAGATGAAAATGAAGGGTAAATATAGAATAGGAAAGAACTGCAGCACAGAAGCCATAGTGTATGAGTTTTTTGTGCATGCAAAGATTTTCCATATTATATACCCTACAGTTTTGATCAACTCGTGTTAAAAAAAATATACAGACTACTTTATTCCTTCCATTTTATTGTTATACTATTCTCATGATTGTATAGCATATATTCCTCTAAGAAAAGCAAAATATTATAATATAACTAGATGATCGAGCATCTTCACTTTTAATTTATTTGTTATTTATTTTATATATGTTTTTGGATTGTATCCAAGATGATTTTGAGAATTGTCTCAATTTCGATTAATTATTTGATGTTCAACATTGTTCTAAAAAACGTAAAACGTGACGAAGCGACGAGATTAAGCATCACACTTAAGCGCACCTAGATGTAAAAAAGTACGACAATGCTTGAGCGAAGCTCGGGTAAAGCGCAAGCGTGATGAAACGGCGAGACAAAGCTTCAAACCTAAATGTGTCTAAGCGTAAACGAGCTTTATAGAACACAAATGTTCAATAGTCCTCAAATTTTTGATATAAGAATCAACACGTCTTGAGCACACTGTTTTCATATTCGGCTGAATATATCTCATTGTTTAATTAAAAAAAAAAAAAAAATTAAAGCAAGATTCTATTTTCTTTCTTGACTAGCTTTATTTTGTAGTGTTTCTTATACTGTAGGTTATATGATTTTGAGAATCTCTGGCTGTATATCTTTATTCTTTTGTTTCTTTCGGCCTTTTATCTTGAGGAATTGTAGATACATTGCGTGTTCCACTTGTCATTACAACTGTAAATCACGTTCCTCAAACTGGTTATACATTTCTTTCCTGCCATTGCTCCAATTTTCTTTTACCTTTCCATTCAATTTTAAGTATGACGCTCCAAATCTCACACGATAATGTGATTTCAATATATATATATCTGATCATTTGAGTTGCTAAACTCGAAATTAATTTACCTCAATTGAGTTACTCGATTTCACTTGAATTCGATTTAATTCAAATTATACCACTCTTTTACATCCCATTTCCTAAATAGGCCCTCTGTTTGGCCCCCAGTTTTTCAAAATTTATTTTTAAAACACAATCTTAATCATCTATTTTAGTCGAGCCTATAATATTTAACTTTTCAAACAATTTTTAACCACACATTCTCCAAAAAAATATTATTTCAAACCACAATTTTCCTCAAGAACTGGGGGCCGGCCATGACAATCACTTGCGCATGTTCCGAAACCGTTTTCACTTTTTTTTTCTCAAGAGTCATATCCATCAGGTACAACCCTTATTAAAGCTTGTCAAAATAGAGGTGGCAAACGAGTCGAACTGCTCATTGGCTCATGAAAACACGAGCCATGAGTGACCCGGCTTGTAAAAAATACAAGTGAAATCACGAGATCGTGGTGTCAAAGAACTCGTCAATTTACGAGTAGCTCATGGCTCATTTTTGTTGAGTTGCTGTTGGCTTGTGAAGAGTTCAAAATGTGGTTGTTTTGGTCACTTTTTATTTTTAATTTGTTTGTCATCGTTGCAAAACGGTCACAAACTTTAAAAATGACCGTCGGGGTCCCCGATTGTCATTTCAACGTCTTTTTTTCCACTTATAAATACAACATTTTTCATTCTAATTTCACCCAAATTCTCTACAATTATCTACTTTCTAATCTCTTCTATTATAATCAAATCTCAATTCAATTCAATTCAATTCAATTACTACATAATACATTATATTATACACATTTTATCTTTACATTCTACATTTCTACACATTTCAATTCTCATACTACAAGTCCACAATCACAATCACAATCACATTCATACTTATTCTATTTCTTCAAGTTTCATTTTTCAATATATAAAAGAATGGATCCTGTAGATTCTCGTCCCTGATGTCGATTTTGTAAGGAATTGTTCGATAGCAATAAGGAGATCAACCCCACAATCTCACTTTAACAAAGAATTTTTCGGTCTCAACAACATTTTCATTCCAGAAAACATTGATGAGATCGTAGTCATTCAATTCATTTGAATGACATTGAAGATGTTAAAATCTTAAAAGATGTACTTGTCAATATTTCTGATGCAAGAGGGAAGCAAAAAGATTCACAAGATTGCAAATTTTCACTTAAAATAGAAAGACAAAAAGAAATTCGATGATTGGCCTTTAAACTGTTTCTTAGTTCAGCACTAGCTAAATATCCTTACAAAACTTTTGGTTAATCAAAAGCAGGTACAAATTTATATATAATCAAGATCTAAGGTAAATCACATTCTCCAACATTAAAAATCAAATTTGAACATAATGAACATTAGAACACAGAACACTCTATATATCACTGACCACAGTCAAAATATCGAAAATAAATTAGGGTTTAGGACTGGACCTTACTACTCGTACAAACTGGATTACTCTCCCCTCACATGGAGGGGGGTCCGCAAATATTATAATATTTGCGGACCCCCCTCCATGTGTGGGGGGAGTAATCCAGTTTGTAAACCACATTATGTACAAGTAGAATTATTCTTTAGGACTAGCGAGTAACCTCTCACAAGTTGGTTGTGAATGATTAGTGAAGTTACCGCAAGGGGCAACCGGCGACCACGTCAGCGTCGAGGCTGGAGGTGTGGCTGGGTTGCTTTGACTTGGAACTACTGGTCTCGTGAACTAAGCTTGGGTAACAATTGTGTGCAGTGTGCGTAAGAATTGAGGAGCCACGAAGAACCGGTCACTGAAGAGAAGGTGTCGGTCTCAAGATTAGAGGAGAATGTAGATTTGTTTCTAAATTGGTGTTTGGCTTGTAAGGTTAACGCTAAATGGGTTATTTTTTACTTGAGTCTTCTGCAACGTTTATAAACGTTGCAACGATTTAGCGAAGGTAGCCTTTTGCAACGTTGAATTTCGCTAATCATTGCAAAAAGGTGAAACTATTTTGCAACTTTCATTAAACATTGTAAAAGAGTCTTTTAGCAACATTCACCTGATCTCAATTATTAACAACAATCGCAACATTCACTTGTCGGAATGTTGCGATAGGTCCCTTTAGCAACATTCAAGTACCGAATGTTGGCTTTTAAGTGTTGCAAAAGCTCATTTTTGTTGTAGTGAATTCCCTGCTAGGGCGGAGTTGTCACTAAGTATCGTGGACAACCAACACTTCACTATCTACATCAAAGAATATCTTCAATCAAGGTATGTTGAATTAGTAGAAATACACTTCGTTATGACACTATAGATTATTTTATTAAAACTAAGAAGAGATTAATAAATGACTTAAATAAATATACCGTTGTTATTTCATTTATTTATCATCTTTGTGAAGGAATGAATAAAAAAATGTTATATAGCTACAATTGCACAATATATTGATCTATCTTGGGTTATGCATAAAAAAAAATTTTGTTTTAAAATTATAGAATTTCCCTATAAAGCCTCTGACATATTTAATTCTATATTACAAATAGTCAGAGAATATAACTATGAAATTGCTTTTGAAGTCAAAAGATTTTTGACAAGTTTTTATGATTCAAATAATATATTATTTGTGGTATACTACTCAACTAGTTCAAGAGTTGAACGTCTTTTTACTAATGCAAGAATTTTTCATAAGTATAGAAATAATTCATTTTTTACTTATATGTTAATTGCAATTAGGGACGGAGCCACTGTTGGCCCAATTGGGGTGTTGGCCCCCACTGGAAAAAAAAAAAAAAATTTGAGTCAAAAAAAATAAAATAAAATAATTTTAGTCCAAAAATAAAAATAAAAATTGGCATCTTGAATTTATTTCATTTGATCTTAATTCTCTCTTTGCAATCATTATATTTATGCAAGAAGTGATACAATGCTCATTACTAGTATCTCTCCCCTTGAAAGTTTACATTTACTTTTCAGTTATAAGTATTTTTTTTTGTAAATTACTACCTTACACTGGTTAGTTGTTACTTGTTAGTTAACTTAGTTTAGTTTTTGATTAATTGCTTCGTCGTTTCAATCATTTTTGTTTAAAAAAATTTTGGGGGCTGACCACCGGGAGGGGGCCTCCGCCTCCCCTCCCCACCATTTGCAAATTTTTGACCCCCACTCACTCGAAATTCTAACTCCGTCCCTGATTGCAATGAAACCAGAAATCACCCTATCCCCCACCAAAACCAATGGGAAACACCAATGATATCAACGAAAATAACCCTCAACGTCATCTAATCCACAAAACCAACAAAAAAACAACACATTTTAACAAGAAACATGATTATTTCAAGGAACAACATAAGAAAGTTCCTAAAAATTTGCAAAAGACAGATTGCTGTCATGGAACGAAATAAAATCTGCTTTCCGATCAAAAAAAAAAAAAAAAAAAAAAAAACGAAATAAAATCTGCATCATTAAAATATGTGATAGTCTACCATTAGTATAAGAAGATATTACCTTACACACGTGTCGAGTGTATATGACAAATTAATGAATATCACAATACAATAGGAGAAATTTCAACATTCAGTATTGGTTTGCATGTCACTAATTTAAGCACGAGAACCAAATCTCAACAGTCCTACGTACATAATTTTCCTATTAACATAACTGGTCCAATTTATCGTCAACTTTTTAACTAAAAGAAAGACCCAGTGCAAGCACTATGCTTAGAAAATTTTGTCCCCTATCCCATACTCAGTAAGAGATAGCAACTATGGTGAATCCAACATTTAATTTCCTGCAATATCAGAAGACCTTAGAGGCTTAGACAATTAATATATAATGCTATGTGTGTCTCCATTTAATATATGCACTATGCAGCCTCTTTGAACCTCATGCCTTAACCGAAGTCGACTTTAAAAATTCTCTTTTACATGCCAACTCATTACCTGTAATTACACCATTCAAATATCCTTCTGAAAATAGAACAACAGTCAACAATTGTCAGAAATGTATGCCGAACATGCATGATACAAATGTTCTTAAAATTCATAGATCTCCCACAATGCAACAGAAATTCCCTGATTATATACAATTGGTGGCATGCAAAAAATGTAGGTAAAATCAAGGACAATATATGGTTCAAACTCATGTGCACAGTAATTAAGCGACAATGACGGAGTGTAGATACACGTAATATACATATTATAATCTGGATTTGGTGGAGATAATTATGTCTTGATCAACTCAATCATAAATGAATTCAACCCTGCAACATTTCCCATACACATGACGAAGGGTTATCCTTGAGGGAACAAAATTTTGTTCGAACATAAAGTACTGGTGCCTTCTTGCTACCGTGGAAAAAGGAATTTTATATTACATATAAAAATTTTGTCAATCCATAACCCTTACCAATTAACCTAAGAATTGTTTCCTTGTATTCTTATATTCAAGATGGGAATGGTGCTCCTCCAGCAATTTTTTGGTTTGATAGTACTTTTTAGCATCACAAATTTCCATACATATCAATAACTGAATTGACGAGGTTAGAACTATTTAACCTTGAATTCGACATTGTTAGATAATATTACTAGTCACTATCTTTCATTTAGTTTAATTTAGTAGCATAGACCGTGTATGATGTATCTTTTAAATATTGTTCGAAACTGAATGTTTTAAAAAAAAAAAAAAGTCAATCAGTACAACAAAGTTCAGAATTAAGTACTCAACGGATGAGTTTAGGTTTGGATTGCCCCATTTCATATCAATATTGCAGGTTATGAAAATAATATATCCAGACAATCTTGGATGAGGACTGATGTGATTCCTATTTTTAGCTCATAATAAATTACATTGTTGAACTGGCGATCTAATAAGAATCGAACATTGCAAATGATGAGGCACAACTGATGCTACATCCATATGCTTAGAGAATATTATTTTCCTCCCCATGTTTTAGCTTTTGGTAATATATTGGACCAATGAAAATGTATGCTTTGTTGTGAAACAAAAGTTTAATGAAGCAATATAGCACATAAGAATATGAGAGAACGACTTGTTATTGAATTCAAATGACTTTGGCTATTATATAGCCTTACTACTTCTCCTAAATAAAAGCAAGATGACAAATCACGTTCACTTTAACAGAAAACGTGATAATCAACAAAGAAAGAGTCAAAACAAACAACTTATTCCCTACCCAACAGGGATTATTAAAAAATGAAAATGAACCTTAACAGAATCACCTACAAACTTGACATTCCCTCCCTTAAACAATTTATAGTAAGGGACATTTGCATGGATGACAACAAAATGTATAATACCAAAAAAAATTGACAACTTTTCAAAAGGTGCTAAAAAATGACTAATTTTGCCAATGAATTGTCCACTATACCCCTAATATCATTACAAGACAAAATTTGTATTATGAATGTGGAATCAAGAAATGATTGATGTGATGTACATCAAATCCCACAAGTACCCAATGGACAAAGGTCTTAGCTGATAAATAAAAGCTTTAGTCCAAAAACATTAATTTTTGTTGAAATTTTTTAGCAAAAATCCTAATTTTTGAATTTTAGTCACACAGTACTGACTGTCATTTTCGATGAGTCTTCTGTCGTTTCCGACAGTTTTGAAACATCGATCCCGACATTTTAACTGTCGAATATGTCAATTCAAAATCAATAACATGAACAAACGAATGTGAGGGTGCCTAATTTCAATTTCGTTATGAATTCAAAGATGTGCAATGCATGAATTTTTGAGGTATATATATCGTTGTTTCAAGAATGAGTGATAATTTGCGATTTATTATATCGTATGGCGGAGATTTTGTGAACGTAGATGATGAATGGAAGTGGCGTGGGAACAAAACTACGTCTATTGTAGTGCCTAGTATTATCATGGTGGAAGGACTAATTCAACGGTTGAACGTGAAACTCCCAACTACTAGTCCACATAGTGAGATCTCATCACAATTCAAGGTGCCTAATATGAACCTACCACCAGCCGAAATTCAGGAAGAGAAAGATTTGAATTGGTACATATCCATTCAAAAAGAAACGACTCTATGTGTTACTGTTGTCGAAACACCCGCTTGTATAATGGATGCAGCTATGGACATTAGTTGCGAAGAAAAGGAGTTACATGTTCAAGTTGAATTCAGACCCGCAGAGGAAATCGTGGCGGACCACATAGTTCCCGTGACGAATGAGAATGCAACGACCAATGTTGTGTTTGATACGGTGGAGGACACTAGGCAAGATAATGTAGATATTCCTTTGACGGGGTCAGAAAATGCGGATAATGATTTAGTCAGTGAGGATTTTCAATCACCACCTTACTCCACAAATGGGGATATGTACGAAGGGGTAGAGCATGTAGAAACTTCTGACGTTGCATTATATCATATTTTCATGAGCAAGATCGAGTTGTACAAAAAAACCGCGAGTTCTTGCGTTGAGGGAAAAGTTCAGTTTCAGGTACAGAGATCTTGGAGGAATGTATTACATGCTATTTGAGTCGACAGTAACTAACAGTTTTAATAGCTGCGTATGTTACATTGTCAACCTTCAAGATTTTGGAATGGCAGTGTCCACACAAAAATTTAAAAGGATTCTGATACAGTACATAAACATAACAAGACAAAGGATTTTTTTTACTACAGGAAAAACTTGAAAACTCATTCAATTGTCATCAACAACGGACTCATCACTTGCATTCCTTTGATTAACTTCATTATCCGAACTAATAACGATAACTTCTTGCGGTGGGTATGCTGGTGCCTCTTTCAAACTCTCCACTTCATCGGCGTACAGAACCATGTAGTTAAAGACCTCCTCTACTTTCTCTCCATATGTAGGTGAGATCGGGCTCATGACTTCATTCAAGTTGGGAAAGGGAATAGCATGTATACTTGATCGAGAAATCACAGGAGGGACATCCTCGTCGTCAGACTTTATGTGATATACGAATGGTAAATTCATCTGTGGAGCAAAACAATAAAGTGGTCACTTTAAAAAAAAAAAAAAAAAAAAAAAGAAGTTACATGCACATCAAAAAGAAGATAAGCATAGAATTCATTTGTCGAGAATGATAGAAACGTGGACAACTGTCAGGAAATGTGAAATGCCTAATGAATGGAAGAAACATGATCATCTGTCGAGAATTACAAAACTCATCTGTTGAGATTGACAAAATTTTTTCTCAACAGATGCTACAGAATATTGATAAGCAATTCCCCATCTATCGAGAAACACATATTCCACATTTTAACGACATCAAGGACATCAATCCAATTCCACATTCCAAAAATCAAAACACATGTTATACATTGTACCAACATCAAGTGGAAAAACCAACTTCCACATTAACAAAAATGAATCTCATTCTACAATGTAACAACATCATGGAGAAACCCACTTTCACATTCAGAACATCCAAACACATATTCAACATTGTAACAACATCGAGGAGAAAAACCAACTTCCACATTCAAAAAACCTTCGAAGTGAACAATGCACCTAGTTATCAAAATCGAATCTTGAGCTAGTTTAGAACAAAAAGAAGTGGACTAATGTATATTAAAGGTAGATAATAATAAATTTAACCTTTAAATCCAACAAATCGAAGCTAGAATTAATGAATCCGTGAAGACCCAAACCAAATCCACGAGCAACATGAACAGCAGCGTGACTCTCCAATAAACTTCCAAATCTGTGAGGAGTGCGATAAATGAGTAAATAACTCCAGAATAATGATGGGTAAGAGTGGAAGATGCAATATCAAGCTCTCAAATCCAACACTACGCATCAAATATGAAGAATTAGAGGACCTCAAGCATGTAGCGAACAAGTGGAGAATTTTCTCTCACTAGATTTCTTTGACAAATTCCTTTGAGAATTATGGGTGCACGGCAGGTTATGAATTTGACTCAATTTCACCCACTTTTTGCTAGCTCAAGTCAAATCATCAAAAGTGATATGTACGAGGAATTACAATTTCTTTAAAGGGCAAAAAAGTCAAATTGTTAAATTTATCAAAATTATTAAAATGTGTCATTTTTGTTGATGTAAACTCAAAAAGTGTTATGGGGTGCAATTTCCTCTTATAGTAATTAGTTTACTTTTCGTACTTGACGGACTCCCAACTGATGTGCTAAATTGCAAGTATACGATGTCGCATCCAAGTAATAAAGTGGACTTTCAAAATCCGAATATCGATCCCACAGATATTGTAATTAAATACCGATATTGTTAGTTCTCGCTTTATTTGAACTGTAGAATTTGAGAGTTTGAATAGAACTAAATTGATGTTTATAAGTGTTGGGAAATTCAATTTCACTTAGTCAATACTTTTAACTCCAATCATCTAGTTTTATTCCTATTATAGTTTTCAATCGAATTCACTTATGTATATGAAATTTTCCTATCGGGTTTAAATCAACTCTCCTAATTAGTCGATCGTGTTAACGAACAGCAGGTCGTAATGACTAGGTGCATGGGACACAAGAATTCATGTAAACAATAATAACAAACGTATATCTCTATCATTTGTCAATTTACCGAATTCTATTCTTAAATTTAAGTGTTAGTTCACCTTTCGGATTATGAAAACACTCATTAAATCATGAAAAAATGATCAATTCATTTACACATTAAACATAGAATAAAATCAACACATGCAATCATAAACGCAAAACTAGAATGATAGAATTAAAAGCGTAAAACTAAGCTACATCGAATATCCCTAATATTAAATTAATCATTCATCAATAAAGAGATAAAAACGAAGTAAAAATCTATACTACGCATGTTGAGTTTATCAAATTAACAAAGAAAAGGAAATCTTGCACCAAGTATTTCTCTTCTCGTTGATAATCTTCAATTCCCAAGTCTTTGCCTTCAATTTCCTCCAAAGAATTTGATGTTAAGAACGTGGAATTATGATGTTTAGAAGCTGTGTTAAAAGGTTCTCTAATTCGTACATGAGAAGTTGTATTTATAGAAGAGGAGAAAACCAAGAAACAAATCAGGTTAAAATTCACGCACGGGCCTGGGTCGGAAAGCTGCGTGGTCGCGCAGTTGAACCAAAAACGGTTCTGTAAATTTTGCAATTGTCACGCGGCTACCGGATTGAGAAGTCATGGCCGCGCAGTAGTAACTTTTCAGCGCGATTTCATCTTTCTAGTGCGTTTAAGTAGGTCCTGTAGTTTTATTACATGCAACTCCTTCAACTCTCAATTGCTCCAATTAGGTCCTCGAACTTTTCAAACTCTTCAAATCTCCTTTCAAGCTTCAATCCATCTTTAATTTGGCCCTCAAACTTTGGTTTCTTTAACTTAGCTTCTCTTGGACTTCCCGGTTTACCAACATCCATTTTGTTCTTTTTAGCTCCAATTGGCTTCCAAATGTGCATTATTCCACTTTCGCTTCATTCTTTCATGTTTGGGAAAATTCATACAATGTAAGCAAATATAAAATAATTATGCAGTAATTATTCAAGAATTACAATAATTTACTCTAATTTAGATATATAGATAAGTGTATAAAATGCACTTATCAAATACCCCCAAACTAGAATTATTTTTCATCCTTGAATAATCTAAAAATAAACTAATGAATCAGAAAAAAATTGCAAGTAACAAATGTTTTTGTTATGCCAACATGTTCACCTTAAGCCTCCATAATCCACATCAAATCATACCCTGGCAAAGAGTTTTGAACAACAAAGTAAAAATAATTTTAGTCAAGTTATGCTCAATTTTCAAGTGTGTGTGTGTGTGTGTGTGTGTGTGTGTGAATAGCCAATGTTGAACGCCTACTTATGCAAAAATATACTCAACACTGTGTAGTTTATCATAAAAAATCAAGCCCGAATCCCATGTGGTCAACCTATGAAGTTCTAATGATTTTTCTTACATTGCTCATGGAAGATCACAACTTACTATTTTTCTCTCAAATTCCATGTGCTCTATTGAGGTTTCTAGGTATTGATCATTGCATTTTTTTACACAAGATAATCAGAATTAGAAATATGCATACACCACAAGTCAAAAGTGAGCAATCCCCAATTTTACAACCTTAATCTCCACAGTTTTAGTCAACTAAGCTTATACCATGTAAATGTTTTTTTTATGACTTTTTTTTTATTGTCATTATCTTTTACCATTTTTGTGCAATACTTTCCTCTTTTACTTTCTATGTCACCCCTGTAGTGAGTTTTGGATCAGTGTCTCCCAAGCTAGACAACTTTAGGGCACCAGGTTCAAAGAACCCCTCAAACTTAATTACCCAAGTCACAAAGGTGACAGAGAAAAGTTAAAAATGTACAATTGTCTTATGTGTAAGTCCACTCTCCTTACTTGCTTTCTAATTGACCCCTGTAAGCTTTGGGCTGATAGATCCCAACTTAATTGAGTTTAGGGTACCAGCTTTCAACACCCTTATATGCTTACTTGCTCGAGTCAAAAAGACATTTGAAGAGTAGAATAAGACATTCAGCAATTTTATGTTTTTATTCTGTTATGGTTTATATTAGTTGACCAAACTGCTTTAACTAAAGTGCAAAACCAAGAACAATGAACCTCTAACCCATCAATACATACACATTCTAACCATTCCACCCCTAAAATTGCCTTTTGGGCACGTTCAGTTCTATTTTAGGGACAAGATGTTCAATGATCTAAGTTTAGGGATTAATAAGTCATTCCTAAGTTCAAGTTGCATAAATAGGCCCACGTATATTCAACATACCCCTACACAAGTATTGATCATTGCATTTTTTTACACAAGATAATCAGAATTAGAAATATGCATACACCACAAGTTAAAAGTGAGTAATCCCCAATTTTACAACCTTAATCTCCACAGTTTTAGTCAACTAAGCTTATACCATGTAAATGTTTTTTTTTATGACTTTTTCTTTTTATTGTCCTTATCTTTTACCATAGTTGTGCAATACTTTCCTCTTTTACTTTCTATGTCACCCCTGTAGTGATTTTTGGGTCAGTGACTCCCAAGCTAGACAACTTTAGGGTACTAGGTTCAAAGAACCCCTCAAACTTAATTACCAAGTCACAAAGGCGACAGAGAAAAGTTAAAAATATACAATTGTCTTATGTGTAAGTCCACTCTCCTTACTTGCTTTCTAATTGACCCCTGTAAGCTTTGGGCTGATAGCTCCCAACTTAATTGAGTTTAGGGTACCAGCTTTCAACACCCTTATAAGCTTACTTGCTCGAGTCAAAAAGACATTTGAAGAGTAGAATAAGACATTCAAAAATTTTATATTTTTATTCTGTTATGGTTTATACTAGTTGACCAAACCGCTTTAACTAAAATGCAAAACCAAGAATAACGAACCTCTAACCCATCAATACATACACATTCTAACCATTCCACCCTTAAAATTGCCTTTTGGGCACGTTCAGTTCTATTTTAGGGACAAGATGTTCAATGATCTAAGTTTAGGGATTAATAAATCATTCCTAAGTTCAAGTTGCATAAATAGGCCCACGTATATTCAACATACCCCTACACAAGTAATAATCCAATGAAGGCTATGTACGGATGGAGATGAAATCAAGTAATTATGACTAGTCAATGAAATTCAAGTTTTGATGTTGTCCACTTATTCTAGCCAAAGCACAAATTGATCTATATTATATCTTAGGCAATATACATGTCAACAAAATTTTCAATTTTTCAATTTTTTTTTAATCCCCAAAACTTGAATGAATGTGAAGCATGAAATATGAAATGGAATTTCCACCCCCAAACTAAAACTATACTTTGCCCTCAATGTATGTCATGAAGAGATGATGATTGAAATTTGAATAAACACAACAAGCAGGGGTTCAAGTATTTCCAGGGTTTG
This sequence comes from Ligustrum vulgare, assembly GCA_963555705.1. Lineage (NCBI taxonomy): Eukaryota > Viridiplantae > Streptophyta > Magnoliopsida > Lamiales > Oleaceae > Ligustrum > Ligustrum vulgare. The sequence continues at coordinate 45,661,643 of OY743174.1, read as the reverse complement.
AGGGTGCAATGTAATCACTTGAAGCTTTTTCTTTGAAGTCATTTGGATGTGTCGACCTTTTTTTCTTTCTTTTCCAAATTTGGTTCAAGGTGTTTGAAATTGTGTGTTCCTTGAAAAGAAGAGATAAGTAACATCAAAGCACATAAACATCATGGAAATTCAGAGGTAAACACAACCACAACCCTCAAACTAAGGATAAAGTATAATTCTAAATTTTTCAAATATGGTTGACCACCCATATTCACGCCCTGACATCATCTTGAAAAATCAACATTTTCCAAAGCCATATTTTGACACATGAAAATATGTAGTATATTCTATAGCATATCAAAAATCCAACACAATTGGAGTCCATTTGGTGCGTGAAAACATGTGGCAAAGTTGGAACTTGAAGCTGGAAACTAGGACAGTGACTTGCAATGGGTGTATTTTGATGCCTATGATATTCACTTTGAGTTTTAGGCAATAGATCAGTGTAAGCCATGTATACACAAATAATGTAACATGTATTCAAGGTGATCATTGAAAAATATTTGCAAAAACTTAAACATAAACTCACTATGACATTTAATCAAACACTTGGTGTGCATTGATGAATAAAAAGGAAAATCATAGATTTGGAAACTTGGATTTGCCAAAAAAATTTCACCTAGTTTACCCATCCAATTTTTCATCAAATCCTAGCCTAGTCCACAATCTAATCATCCATAAACTCGTGATCCCCATAAAAGCAAAAAAACTCTCAAAAATTGCAATTTTCCAAAGAAGTGTAGAGAATCATACCTTTTGGGAAGATTGTGAAGTAATGCAAGCTCTTTTGATGCTCAATTCCATGCCAAAGTGTGCAATATAGGTGGTGCAAGAAGTGGGTGAATTTTGGGGAGAGAATTCATGTTTGACGTTATGAATTGTGAAAACAGAGTCATGTGCTTAAAAACTGCCAAACTTGAGCTTAGGTCAACCGCGTGGCAGCGCGGAACAAAGTCTGGTGTCGTGGCTGAAATATGAGTGCTTCGTTACATTACTATTCAACATGCGGCCACCTGGTTTGCAAGGTGGTGGCAGCGCAATACTCCAGCTGAAACCAAGAATTTTTTAACTTTTGAATTTCAAACTCGATTCTCGACCCCAAGATACCTCGTAATCCATTTACTCAACCACCTATACTTGGTTAATGTCTTGAACTACATGTCATGCTAATTTTTATGATTTAACAACTATCAACAAGCATGCAAGTAGGATAAAAATTTTCTAAATGAATGAACATACTATTGAAAATCACAATGTTCCAAGTTATGCTTCCACAATTTTAGGCCAGAATTCAACGATAATTATGATGCTAAAAGCTCTAACAAGGAACATGCACTTATTGCTGTGAATCTCGCAAGTATACAGATAGCACAAATAATAAAGTAGACCAAAAGTCCGGACGTACCCAAATGATTGAGTAAATTGTATTTTAGGTTGAATTCCTTAACCGGAACTAGAATTTCAATGGTGATTTGTTGAATGAATTTAAATTAGGAATTAAACTAAGAAATCAATGAAAAATTGAATTAAAATCAATGAAAACAAGTGTGCTGGAAATTGAGAATCCACCTTAATTCTATCCTTTATGTCTTGACTCAATTATTTAACTACAATTCATGGGTATTTGAAAATCCAAATGTCAGTTAAGTCCTCTCTCGATGATGCATTAAAAACATTTTTCTAAAATGTAACCGGACTATATCTCTATGATGAATTGAATACTAGAAAAGCTTTTTAGTTTTGTGAACGCTTTTTAAGGATAACACTAGGCATAGATGGTATATCTCTATTCCCTCTCAGACCTAGCGGTAATTAAACATGTCTAACATTCTCTTACTCTCTCGATTTCCAAAAAACGCAACACACTTATACAAAAATTGGCCAGAAATTGGCATAAGATAAAAAAGCATTCTTTAATTACTCAAGCCCATGAATTATATAATTTAAACAAGAGTCAAAACATAAAATCAAAATAATAAGGTTTCATCACAATTCCCAACACTAAACGTCTAGTCTATATACGTAATTGAAAATAAATTACAAGAAATATAAAAAGAGATCACCCCATTCATCTCCGTGTTCTTGTATCTTCAATATTGTCTTTAGCTTAGCTTGGATCCCTCTTCAATTGGACATCAATATGGCATGAACTCTCTCTAGTTAGGCACAATTGAGAACAATATTGGGAACCCTAACCTCGTCCAAAATACTGGTAGTTGTGCATGAAAACTAGGTCCAAAAGGAGAATAAACCACGAAAATCTGCGCATGGGATGAACAGACCGCTGGGCTGGAAAGGCGTGCAGTCACGCAGTAGTTAACCTAGTGGCCACGCAGTTATGCCAAAGAAGATTCTGTTAATTTGCTGATTCTTGTGCGGCCACTCCGCTTGAAACTCATGGCAGCATGGTTCTTTACCGCAATGCAATTTTCACTTTTGATTTTTGTTTAAGTTGGTCCTATTACTTTATTTGCATCCAAGTCTTCCAACTTTCAATTGTGGCAATTTGACCCCTATACTTCTGACTTCTTCCATTTTCTTCCTTGTTCTTCTCAATTGACTCCTTGCATTTCTTCATGCTTACAAATTAGCTCCAATAATCATCTAATTCCTTGGTATTTGCTTCATTTTCATCCATTTCTCAATTTAGGGTTATTTTCTGAAATATAAACCAAATGAGTAGCGAATATTCTTAAACAAACGTATAAAATCCTACTTTTGGCACATAAATAAGTGTATAAAATACACTTATCATTTGTCAACTACTCAATATGGTGCAACAAATGTCATGCCAACATGATAACTCAAACATGCAAAAACTAAATAAGCAGATGCAAATAAATTCTAAAACTAAACATAAAGCAATAAATAAAGAAAAATAAATAAATAAAAGGATAGAAAATTGGGTTGCCTCCTAACAAACGCTCCGTTTATAGTCTAAAGCTCGACTTTTTACCTGATTTTTCAAGGAACTTTAAATAGAACTTTTGATAACCTTCTTTGTTTGTGACGGTCGAATTTGCTCCAATGTGCATTTAAGCTCCAAAATTCTAGTTTGCCCATGTCATGTATTTTGACTTCTCCACTCATTTCGAACTTCAATATATAGATTTCAATCATTTCTTCATTGCCAATGATGAAATCAAATTTTTCCCAATTGTTGAAGTTAGAAGATTGCATTGTAACGTCGACACCCTTAAGTATCTGCTTTTTTGTGATCAATTCCTCTTTCTCCAATTGATCTTTGTCTTTAATTGAAGTCTCCTCGAGCTTGATGTCAATATTTTGCACTATTGGTAATGAGACTATGGCCCTTTCTTGGCAGCTACTTTCTTCTGGTTGATCCACTTCTTCTGTTTGCTATTCTTTTTCTTTAACTGTTTCAACCAATTTTTTTTATTCTTCTGATCTTTCCACCTGAATTTCTGGCATCTGCTCCATCTGATTTCTCCATTCTATCATGTCTGCCTGTTGATTTTACAACTTTTGCCTTAATATGTACAAGTTTTCATTCAAGGTGATTTGGATTTGTTCCTGTTGGTAAGCTAGTTGGCTTTGCACATCCAGATTATTTGACCACGTGTAAATTTGATGCTTGTCCCAGTAAGGATCATAAGTTTGAGAATGTGGATAACTCTGCTGCACTAAATAATAATTTTCCAAACAATCAACCTTCCACATACAATCTTGGGGTGCAACAGGACAATCATGTAAAGCATGATTTCCAAGAAAGAAGTCACAATTCAGATGAGTTTGAACTGCATGTACTAGCTGTTTACCCAAACTGTCTAATTTTGCCTCAAGTTCCGTATACAGTGTGGTTTGATCAGAGTGCCATTGATAACTGTTCGTTGCCATCTTGTTGTGATGCTTCCAACTTTCACAAAGTCCGTTTAAATCCCTGAAAAGGAAACAAATCACAAATTTTTAAATGTTCACAAAAACAAAAGAAAATAAAAATAAATAAAAAGTTCAAACTAAAGCAAGAACTAATTGGTATCGATATTAATTAACAATACTCGGTAACAGTGCCAGAAACTTGATGTGCTAAATCGCAAGTGTACGATGTCGCATCCAAGTAATAAATTGGACTTTTAGAGTCTGGATATCGATCCAACAGAAATTGTAATTAAGTACCGAAATTGTTAGTTCTCGCCTTATTTGAACGGTAGAATTTGGGTTTTTGAATAGAACTAAAATAACAAGCAAAAAAAAAAAAAAAAAAAGACATTAAAATATTCTAAATTGGTGTTTATAAATGGAGAGCTTAGTAAAGTCGCTGGAGTTCTTTATTAAGAACGAGATGAATAAGGCTAAAGTGGTAGCAAAGGAGATTTGTCATTTAGAGGAGGAGATTATGCTTCTTTGGAATTAACATATATTGTTCTTATTACTCACTTTTTAGAAGAGAGTTTGATGCTATTAATTAATGACTTTATTGTTAACCGTTATCTACTTTTTCATTTAGTGTGATGTTTGATTATATACTCTTTAGGAAAAATTGACAATTATAATTTCTATATTTGATATTAAAATTTTTACGATATTAAATTTTTTACGTACACTTCAATTTTCATTTCATTAGAAATATTTAAATTTTTATTTTAAATTTTCTGTATTTATATTTACAAAGAATTATAGGTTTTGAATTTATTATTTATTTAATTAAATTTAAATGTAATTGGGTCACTTAGATGTGTCTCTGTAAATAATAATAATTTTTTTGATTTATTTAATGATAGAGGCATTTATAAACGCCTCTATTGTTTTAAATTTAATTGGGGTATTTAATTAAGTGCTTCAATAGAATTACGAGAATAATAATTGATAAATGTGTTTTATACACTTATTTCTATTTTAAAAGTAAGATTTTATATGTTAGTTTGATAATATTTGTTATTGATTTTATTATTATTTGTTTATATTTTTGAAATACTCCCAAAGTCGAGAAAATAAAAGAAATTGAGCAAAATCAAGTCAATCGGATGATAAAAGTGCTAAACGGTGCAAATCAAGAGTTGATGAAGTAAATCAAGGGCCCAATTGGAAGAAAAATCAAAGAAGAAATCAAATTTGGAAGAAATAAAAAATTCAAAGATCAAATTGTAACAATCGGAAGTTGAGGACTGGTTGTGTAATAAAAGATTAAAGACCAACTTATTGCATTTGAAAGATGGAAATTGCACCTTATCATAAGATTGCGCAGTTGCAAGCCACAAAGGCGTGCGGTCACATGGCTGCGTCTGCAGAGAACTAAAATGGGTGAATTGGAGTGCGCAATCGCAGCTTTTCTAACTGTGCGATCGCATGGACATTTTTCTGGGCCGAACAGCTGGTATTTTGCACGGATTTCAGCATTCTTCTCCCCCTTGTAACCTAATTTTCCACAAAATCTATAAATACCAGAGGTGATGAACGTTTTAGGGGGTTCCCAACTGCTTGAATTGATGCCAAAACACTGCCTAAAGGTTGAGGAATCCATGCATTGCCAAGAGCACAATTGAAGACCAAAGATCAAGAAAATGAACGGGGTGACATCATTTTATTTTTCTTTTGATTTCTATTCAATTATGTTTCTAGGTTAGGTTCGTAGTGTTAAAATTGTGATGAAATTTGACTTTTTTTTCTTCAGAATTGTCTTGAGGAGCCCTACAAGACTCATCTCATCGCTTTGTCGTGACAATAATTGATTTTAGGCATTTGAAGTCGTTTACTTACCGAAAATTACATTTTTATTAGGGTTTTCTATCTTGTATTTATTTATTTTGTAAGTCCAGCCCAATTATTTCTCAAATCCCATTAGAATATAGTCAATTTGTATTTAGGAAAATATTTTTATGCATTGCTCGAAAGGGGACCAAATAACTTTAGGAACACAGATTTTCAAAACTCATGAATTGTATTTAAATGATTTCTTTAAAATATGGATGATAGAATCAAAATGGATTCATAATTCTAACGCGCTTGTTTTTCATAGTTAAATCAAAGTTTCTTATTTTATTTAACTTAGTTTTAAATTCAAAATCAAAGTTTTTCATAGTTTCGGTTAAGGAATCATAATCTATAATACAATTTACAGATTTTCTGTGGGATCAATACTTGAACTCACGTTCATTATATTACATGCGCGGCCTGTACACTTGTGATAAACAACAATAATCCTACGTGGCATAAATATTATTAGGGGCGTTTTTAGTGTTCAATTCGCCCTATTTATTATTAGGGACGCTATTTATAAGCGCATTTACTAATTCGCAGTTCCTTCTTTTAGGGACGTTTTAACTTTGTCTAAAAGTTTTTTCAAAATTTATGAGAATTATAATTCATCTCTATTTTGAGCATTAGTTGACATTTTTATCCTTAATCAAAGCAAATTTTATGTTCAAACTTATTTTTCTATTTTGTTATGATATTTACAGTAAAAAATATTTCACGTTGTTCTTCCGTGCAACGCACGTGTGTGATGCTTTGTAGGCAAGCCTATGTTAGCTAGAAATTCAAGAACACAATCGAGAAAGTTTTGGCATGTTGATTTTCAAGAAGTGGAGATCACATTCTTGGTGCAAGACAAACATCTCACCCTTGTTTTCATTTATTCTTGGTGATGTATTCTAAATTAATTATAGTTTTTATTTCCCCAGTAATTTGTTAGTAATTCAATTATTGGGACGAACGATGTAACATAGTCTAATTATTTAATTTCAATTCTCGAATTTTAATTTTGATATATTATGTATTGAATTTATTTCTTTTCTTAATGCATGAATTAATTGATCACTAATTCATTAATTTGTGATTTGTAACTAGTCGAGATGTAAGTCACACATCTTAACCACATAATAAATTTATTTTAAGGGAAATCATGGGGAGGAACATTGGGAAGCTTTGGAATGGTTGATGAAACATCTTAAAGGCACATCTGATTTAGGGTTAGTGTTTAAAATAAAAGAATGTGAGATAACTATAAAAGAGTATATTGACTTGGACTTTGCTGGGGGACAAGCATAATAGAAAATCTACATCTGCATACTTCTTTACCTTTTGTGAAACTGTTTTTAACTGGAAATCTCAATTGGAAAAGGTTGTGCTCTTTCTTCCACTGAAGTTGAATACATTACAACCACTGATGCTATAAAATTAGGAATGTGGTTGAGTAGATTATTTAATGAACTTGATTTTGTTGATAAAAATGCTACTCTGTTTTCTAAATGACCAAAGGGTCGTTCATTTAAGTAAAAATTGTATATTTCATGATAGGACTAAACTTATTAATATTAAATATCATTTCATTAGAGAAATAATATCTAAAAGGATATTAAACATAGGAAAGATTGCTACTCAATATAATCTATTTGATATGGGAGCAAAAGTAATATATTTAAGTAAAAAAAAAATTGCTTAAAGCTATTATTCATTATAGCGACCCAGAATTTTTATGCAATTAATAATTATTTTAATATTTGGAAAATTGTGTCGCTATTGTTTTGAAGTTAACGCCGCGACGGATTCGTCTAGCCAAGTCAAGAAATATCGAATTTGTTCGATTTTAAATTAAAATCCGAATTTCTAAAATTATGTTATTTTAATTAATTATTCAAAGTATTATTTTTAAAATCATTTTTGAATTCCAAATTTATTAAAATATCTCAATTTTCCTTATTCAAATTATTTCAAGTCCGAATAAGTAATTCAATTTTTATCTCAATATTATTTATTTTAAAATTTGATTGTATCTAATTAAACCAAATTTTCTCCACATATTTTCATATCTTTACACAAATTTCTTTATTATTCTTTCCACCTCATTGCACTATCAACAAACACTATCATTATAATCACCAATTCCACCTAACACAAAACTTTCATCACCTACGCCACTCCCTCCCTCATCATATTTTCTTTCCATTTCCCACAATAATCTAATCAATCATCCTATCTTTACACTAAGCAACCACCATCCCATATCAACCAAATTATGATAATTTCCACTCAATTAATATATCAAAGATTCCTCCAAATCATAATGTTTTCCACTAATCAATTTCCCTTTTCTTTTTCCTCCATCATTCCATCATTATAACACCATTATCAATCCTCCAAATTCTCTGCAAGAACCCAACTCAAAGCCCAATCACAGCAGCAGCCACCCCTATCGCCAACCAAACCAATAACAACTATGAACTTCAACCTTCGTACCAGACACCAATTTCCCAAACACCACCACAGCCCATCATCAACACATCAACCAAGCCTCAATTGTCTACACAATCACCATCCACTGTATGTATCAACTAAGAGCCACCACCCAACCAACCATCATCAGTACCAATCAGTTACACCACAATTCCATCACTGCCATTACTCAATCTTCAGCCATGAACTTCCATCATCACCACAGTCACCACTTACGCCTCTACTGCCCAAATCAATTTCCAAACCATCAACCAACCGGCTACATCATGATCATCACCAGTCCACTGCCCCAAAATCACTATCACACAACTCAGAGAAATCAATTCACAGCTCAATTCATAAAGCCATGGTTCCACAGCCACTGCCACAAATAAACCACCATCTCCAAATCCAAACCGTCACACCATCACTGTTCCATCGCCAATCATCATCATCAATTCTGTTTCCATCTCCAGTCACCAATTCAACCACTGCAGTCACTCGAAAACCACCACCGAAAATCACAACCACCTCCTGAACCTCCATCGACGCCACTGCCCAACTTCAATAGCAAATCAGAACAACTCCTATAACAACCCAAAACCTGCAGCAAAACCACCTAAACCGCCGTTCACTACCTCAATCACCAATTGCTGCCAAAAGCCAAGTCCTTGAATCCAACCACCAGCAATCATAGATAAAACCCAAAATCAACTAAACCAAAGACTTACCTCGACGCCGACTGCCAGTGACCGGATTTGTCACCGGAAATCGCAATCAAGATCAGAGCTTGAGCCTTGGATTCACCTCGAATCAACACCAAAACCTAGCCTAAATCACCACCACATGATGGCCGAACCATCGCCGAACCACCGCCGGCGTTTGGCTCGCGGCAACCTTGACTGAAAGTAGTCGATCGCCAGTTTTTTTTTCAGCCTTCGTCTCTCGTCTCTCTCCCTGGCTCTTTGATCTGAAACGTAAAGGAAGAGAAGATATATTTGATATTATATTTAACTTTCAGAAATTACAGCTCGGTCCCTGAAGTTTTAAAAGGTTTTCAAAATCAGTCCCTGACATTTTAAAAGGTTTTATTCCAGTCCTTTCAGCTTTTAAACTTATCAATTTCAGCCCTTAAGTTTTAAATGAGTTTTAATCAGCCCTTTCATTTTCAAAATCTATTATTTCAGTCCCTGCTGATTTACTTTTAAGCCCAAGTTTTAAAAAGATTTTCATTTTAGTCCCTCAACTTTCAAAACATCAATTTTAGTCCTCAAATTATAATTTATCATTTTGAACTATATATTCGATAGACTAAAGTGACTTATTGGCTAAGACGAAGCGTATGGAGAATTTAAAGAAATTGAAGTCATTCCCGCTCAACTTTGCACTCGTCGGATTTGAGGTAGACTCTCACTTATTAATTGATTTAAATTATGATTTCATATGAATGTCATGTGACTTGTGAAAGTCAATTTTTAAGAAAAGCAAGTATGTTTTTATGAAAGGTAAATATACCTTATGTTGTTATGAAAAGTAAGTATGTTTTTATGAAAAGAAAATATACTTTATGTTTTTACGAAAAGTAAGTATACCCTATGCTTCACGAAAATGTTTTTTTGGATCATTGCTATGAAATCAATCTACCAAGATTGTTTTGGGTCCCATATGATAAGTTATGATATGTTAAGTGGACCGGAGTTTTAGTAGCGCTACACATAAGAATTCTTGCCACCTAAGTTCGGTAACATTCTTGTGTCTCCTATGTTTATGAGGATTTGCCACGAAGTTCGGTAAAATTCATATCTTTCCATATGTTTATGAGGATTTACCACCTAAGTTCGGTAAAATTCCTGTCGCATATGTTTATGAGGATTTCGATCCTATCTTATGTTATGATGCAATTGATCCCTATGAATTTCAGAAAATTATGCTTGGTATACTTACTACATAAGAATTCTTACCACCTAAGTTCGGTAAAATTCTTATGTTTATGAGGATTTCGATTTTATCCTATGTTATGATGAAAACTTACTGTGATTTTACTGTTATTATGATTTTACTGCATAAGAATTCTTGCCACCTAAGTTCGGTAAAGTTCTTGTATGTTTATGAGGATTTAAATCCTATCTTATGTTATGCTTTCAAAAGAAATTATGCTTGGCATAATTAAAATGTTTTTATAAGTATATGGTTTTCAAAGAGATGTTTTCAAAGAGCTGTTTCAAAGAGCTGTTTTCAAAGAGCTGTTTTCAAAGAACTATTTTCAAAGAGATGTTTTCAAAGAGCTGTTTTCAAAGAGCTATTTTCAAAGAGCATATGATTTGCAAAATATGTCCCGTGCTGTAATGCACAATATGAGTTTTATCAAGAGCAGTTTTATAAAGAAGTTCTATCAATGCCCGTTTTATAAAGAGCCGGGATTTATGTGTTTAATCATCTTATAAATTAAATTAATTTGCGATGAGTCTACTGAGTATTTCCCCCATGAAATACTCACCCTACTTTTTAACAGTTTTGCAGATTTCGGAGACGGTGGCGAGCGATGAATGATGGTGGCAATAATCGTTGAACGGTTGAAAGTTTGACGTTAATGATTTCCGTATTTTCCAAACAATCGAATAATTTAGAGAAGTTCATTTATTTGAGAAATTATGATATTGGCAATTTCTTTACAATATTAATGGTTCGATTTACTATTTCAAATGGTTTCATAAATGTTTTCAATTTTAGCGGCCATTACAGTTTATTTAATGTTGCCAAAAATGAATTTCAATTATTTCTTCCGCAAAAATATTATTCGAAAAATTTAGACAGAAAATGACGTAGTGAATCGGGTATACGGAACTCGGGGCGCTACATTCATTGGCACTATTTAATTGTTGATACATGTACAAAGAGTAAATGAAACTAATAGGGAAGGTAGATCTTGATTTGCACTAGGGATGACAAAAAAAACCCGACGGATCAGAGACCCGCGGGGACCCAATCTCATTAGGAGCAACCCGCCCCGAAAAATCGGGTCCACGGGGTGGGTTCGGGGCGATTTCTCCGTCCTGCGGCCACCCCGAACCAGCCTTACGACCCGAAATTTTTTATTTTTTTCGCAGTATTCCCTATTAAAAAAATATTAAAAAAGTAAAAAATTAATTATAAATTATAAATGGGTCAGGAGGGTCGCCCCCGACCAGCCCCGAGATTTGGGAGAACTCCCGGGTTCGAGATTGAGCATGCTCAGCCCGCCCTGAACCCAACCCATTGACATCCCTAATTTGCACTATAAAAAGGCTAATTTTTGGTAGCAAGGTGGAGATTGTTGAAGCAAGTGCACGTGTGCGGTGTGTACTACAAAATTGGTGAAAACATGTTACTGGAAAATGCGACTCTTTTAATTGGAGTCATTTGCTAAGATTGTGACAAGTGTCACTGTTGTGGTCGTTCGATTAAACTTCTTCGAGACGCTTCTGTTGTTTACCCTATTTGGCTTGCTAAATCGTCACTTTTGTTGTTTAGACTTTCATTATTCATCTGGCTTCTGAGTTTGAGAGAAACTTCTGGTTTTCTGCTCTCGAAAGTCTCATTCGAGATTTTCATTTTTTACACCCTTCTATTTTGATTTCTTTGTGGAGATCAGTGGAATATGATTCCTAGATTGTTGCAATACTGATTGAGTTGTGATTGTAGTGTTCATCAATAACTCGGGGGAGCACATATGAAGTATGGAAAGTTAAGTTTTGGCTTGATCTTTTGTGTAATCTAAACATTGTATATATTGGTAGTCGTTTTGACCATTGTAGTGTAAATCGAGCTTTATACTGAACCTCTGACGCTTCGGTCGAAAAAATCTTCTTGTGTTGATCTTTATTTTCTGCAAGTTATTTTTGAGTTTTATTATTTCCTGTTGATTATATTTGATCGTTCTTTATGTTTTTGGGTGTTTGATGTAGGCACACCTACGAAAAATCCCACACAATAATTGAATTCTCAACCACACGGATATCAACTCACGAGAAAACACGCAATGTTTATTCAAAAGTCGAAATCCCCTTCATAACAGAAGTAAGACAATCTTAAATACTGAAAACCTAATGCCCATGGGCCATTAAACGGACTGGGCTTATTAAAATAAAACGCGAACATAAAAATTAAATAAATAAAGATAGAAAAGTGACGTTTTGAGGCTCTAAACGACCTCAAACGACTAAAAACCATCATACGTCACAACATAGCAATGAGTCTTGTCCGGCTCGTTGAGACCTTTCCGAAAAGTACTTATGGGCCCAAAACGGACACCGTATGACAAAGTTATGGCCGTTTGAAGTTGCGAAGCTCAACGCCTCATGCGGGCCGATCCCAACGATCCAAAAACGCTAGAGCTTGATCCTGTACGCCATCAGTGTTGCAGTGACACAAAAGGGTCTCAATTTTATTTGAATTGTACAACGTTGGTAATAGATTTATGTTATTCACAAGAGCAAATTTAAGGCTATCTAGTTTTTAACAAGTTGGCATGGAAATCGTCACTCGAAAATTAAAAGATAGTAATTGAATCACAGGTCGAATGGTTGATTTCCATACAATGAACCAACTTGTTGCAAACTTGACACAAAGATTAATGAATAATTTGGAGGGCTGTGTCAACATCCGTTAAATAAATCAATCGGGCTTTACATATGCCATGTTTTGAAATCATCAATAACCTTTTCCCTGCCTAGGGTCTTTCTTTTGTATGATAGTTGAAACTCGATGATCACCAATTGTAAAATGTGGTGTTCTCTGTCATTCAAACTGGTGTTACGTAGCATTATTAATTACGGGTCTGTCCAAGAACAATAATTGAAGTTTCTTTCTTCGAGGCAACAAATAAGAACAAAACTCCAAACGAGTGAATAGCTTCAAGTTGGTTATGGTTTTCTTAATAATATTAAGCTCACGCGAAATGTCTCTCCTTGATTACGGGAATGAAATGCTATATATATAATTAATTTTCAAATATATAGTTAACTAATCGACATATTAGGTGCAGTTGTAATGCCAACCAGTTGTGCATTTCTAAATTTAGCCTCCATTGGAAAACCAATTTATAAATGTTTCATAAATTCCGTCAAAGTCAAACATTAATTTAAATCTTACATTCTTAATTATTACTCGTTTATTATTAAACATTTTGTGAGATCTACTATAGGATTCCTACTAAACATTAGTTTTCTTCAATATATTATTATTATTATTATTATTGATCTTGAGAACGTTGCGAGATTCCGTCAACCATTAGATATATGCTTTCGTGCTTGTGAAACACTAATTCATACCTTCGTTTCATCCTTAAAATTAAATGAAATCCGATACTTAAATTAGTTGCTGACTGTGTTTGTTTGTTAGTCTTTATAAACCGCTTAGTTATACTCGGGAAAAAAAATCACCGGAACTAGGGGTGAACACAGCTTGTCTTGAGCGGTTTGTAGCGGAATTTCAAACCAAACCGTTTAAAAAGGTTTGAAAATTTTCCAAACCAAACCAAACCATGTTTTGCGGTTTGGTGTGTTTAAAACCGCGGTTTGCAATGAAATAAATTAGTAAATCCTAAACCAATGCATATTCTTGTATGATAATGGAAGAATGAATGAATGATTAATCTACCAATAGTAAAGATAACAGATTTCGCAATTGATACACAACATTGAATAAATGATCAATATCAACTTTATGGTCAATAACTAGAAGTACCAACTGACCATTACGTATATTACGTCAAAAGGTGTTTTTGATTTTTTTATTTTTTTGAGATGCAACTAACAGTGGCAAAGGGATTACTCCAGTAGGTTGCAACTACAATAATATTTATTTGTTCAAAATCATTCACATAAATAAAAGACAACACGCTATATTACTGTTAGAGTATTTCTTCTATTTAATAAGCTATAAATATGTGTCCTAATGAATTCTTTTCTAATTTGTTTATAAAGTTTTTCAATGAAAACTGCAAACCTCATTTTAACTTTTCTGCGGCATTCAATATTTATAGTTGGAAATGAAATTGGACTGCTTTTAGGAGGAATCAAACATATATAGATTAGAACATGCTAGAAATCTTTCAAGAATAAGTCCAAATTTTGATAAAAGTTAATTTATAACTCATTTCTATTAGAAAAAGAAATCAAAACAGAACTCAAAATGACTTAAATATTTCAATAACAATTTGAATTTGATAAGTTATTTCTGCACTCATTTTTTATAATTTGTTTAAAACTTAATGGGTTACAGTTTCGACAATTGAAACTTAAACCAAACCGTTTAAAGCAGTTTGAAATTTTTCCCAATCAAATTAAATTTCACGTTTGACACCAAACCATTTATTAAGGTTTGATTCTATTTAACGGATTGTGGTAGTTTATTTGTTCACCCCTAACCGGAACCCATCGATCACCACTTTAATATTTAAATTAAACTCTCTCTTTTTCATGCAAGCTTCGTGGCCCACCTACCAATACTGGTAACTAGGTTACTAATATAAAAGATAAACTTTGTCAAATAAAAGGGAACAAATATTGTTGCTTCCTTCAGTTTCATAGAATGCATGAGCTAAACAAGTAAAGAGTTTGGTAATATAGGCTTCTTAGAATGATGAGATGAGGGCATCTGAGAAATGGGATAATTCATCTGTTAAACATCACTATCAATTCAAGTTTTTGTGAGTCTCTGCTTTTGTATTTTATTGCTACACTTTCTTCTTTTGATTTCCCTTTCTTTGTTGGGCCAAGAGAGGTAGGATCAGAACCATACCAAAAACAGCAAAAGGTAGGATCTTTTGTCATTCTTTCACATAATTCACATAGAATTTGAGAAACGCTTTATGCTTTAATATTGTCTTTTGATTTTGTGACGAATATTTATTACTTGAAATATAGGATTCGCTTTGTTCGTATTTGACAGCATTTCTTTTCTCTGGCAGGAAGAAGATGCTGGTGCCAGTTTTTTTAGAAAGGTTAAGAACCCTGGTTGGCATCAAAAGCTGGGATTACATAGTTCTATGGAGGTTAAGTGATGATCATAGGTAGGTAATTCATAATAATAATTTTTTTATTATTATTATTAAAAAAAAAGAACTGAGTTTATTACTTATATAATTTGGTTGAGTTATAGGTGTGTTGAGTGGATGGACTGCTGTTGTGCTGGAACTGAAAATACTCAAAATAGTGAAGAAGAACAGTTTCTATTTCCTTCTTCTGATCTTCCTTGCAGAGATGTGATGTTTCCACATCCAAGGATTAAATCTTGTGATTTATTAGAACAACTTCCTGCTTCCATAACACTGGATTCAGGGTAAGGCCCCCACCCTACCCCATACCACCCCCACCCCGGCAATGGCTTCATAATTGAAATGTTTTTGAAGTATGAGCGTGACTTGAGCAGAATTCATGCACGAACATTTATGTCAAACCAAGCCAGCTGGTTGAACTTCTCGAACAACTCGGATTCAAATGTTTACCAAGTAATTTTCTGTTTCCTCGCAGCATGTTTACCATGTGTGCATATGTTCAACTTTCGATTCACCATTATGTTCATGTACCATGGTCCTTAAAAGTATTGCATGTTGATTTCGCAGGAAACTCTCGGCACCAGAGTTTTGATTCCGTTGTCTCTTGGAATAGTCGAGTTGTTTGTTACCAAACAAGTACATAACATTTCTGCTTTTTCTTCCTTTTACCCGATGTATTTGTGCATGTTAAGACTAGTCAGGGCCTATTTGGGATGACTTTTGAGAAGCCAAAAGCTGTTTTTAACCCGTTTGGCAATTTGTTTTTAAAAATGCTTCTATCAATTTAAAGAGATTTTAGATGAAGGGTTCAGTATGGCTTCTAATCTAAAACCAAAGTCATACCAAACAAACTCATAATTTTATTTTTTTTTGAATTGGAACTCATAATTGTTTTGCGTGTAAAGAAAAGTATTATATGACTTGTAAACAAAATATCTTCCAGGTACCTGAAGATCAACAAGTCATAGACTATGTTAGAGCTCAGTGCAACATTTTCCTGGAACAACAAGCAGCCATGAGTAATTCAGGCACTACAGATTCAAGCTTCTCATTGAGTGCAAACGGAATACAAGTTTCCCCTGAGCCGTTGAAGGAAAACTTGGATTTGCCACATGATATCGCCATTGAAAGAATCCACTTGTGTAATTCTCCGATGGACGTCTCTAATATGCAACAGTTTACTAGCACGGAAGAAACTGGTGGAAACACGAACAACATTTTCTTTGAAGGAACATATGTATCCAACCCTTTCGCCCCTTCGACGGAGAATGGATACCAGGATGTGGAAATATTACAAAATAACATATTTGGTAGCCAAGTGAAAGACGATGACACTTTTACACGAGAGAATAACCGATCAGATGATTCTGATCCGAATGATGATGATGAAGATGCAGCAAAATATGGTAGAAGAACAGGAAAGGGACCTCAATGCAAAAACCTCGTGGCTGAGAGGAAGAGAAGAAAGAAGCTTAATGATAGGCTCTATGCTCTTCGAGCCTTAGTCCCTAAAATTTCTAAGGTATATGTTAAGATTTGAGGGTCGATATTAAAATGTTAAAACGAGTAATCTAAATTCTTATAAATTGATTTATGTTTTTATCTTTTAATCGATGTGAAATTTTATCCTTTAATATGTCCCCTCAAGATGGTGGCTTATTTAAGTAGACAAATCTTAAAATTTGTGTGATCATTTTTTTGAGTCTTAATCGGATTGAATTGTTCATTGGAGTATAATGGACTCTGATATCATGTTAAAATTTGGAGGTTCATCTTAAAAGGTCAACCTTGGTAAGAGGAGTAGTCCAAACTCTTATAAATTGGTCTGTGTTTTCATATTTTAATGGATGTGAGATTTTATCCCTTAATAGTATATATTGCTGAACACGATGAGATAGTACGATGTATAAGATTTTTTAAATATATAGTGAAATTATACTGTTTTGCTGCAGTTGGATAGAGCTTCTATACTCGGAGATGCTATTGATTATGTAAAGGAGTTGCAGAAACAAGTGGAAGAACTTCAAAATGAGCTCGAAGAACATTCAGATGATGATGACACAAGGAAAACACCAGGAACAAATAGTAATGACAACGATGTCCAACCAGATGTTATTTACCAAGCTGGAATGAAACGCACTGCTAAATACGAACAGAAAAGGTATTTGAAAGTTTCTCACAGGGGATCATCTGCCAATGGTGGCATTGGCATCTCCAAGCAGAACAACAGTTCAGAAAATATAAAGGAGAAGTTGCAGCTGCAAATGGAGGTACGTATTACGATTAAATTGGATGCAGATTTCAGTTAATTTTTTTTTTTTTTTTTTTTTGTAAAACTGATCATGAAAGGAGATATTAACAACTGTAGCCACAAGTAGAAGTCTTTCAACTAGGTGGAAATGAGTTATTTGTGAAGATATTCTGTGAGCACAAGTCTGGTGGATTTGTGAACTTGTTGGAGGCTTTGAATTCTTTGGGCTTGGAAATAACTGATGTGAACGCAACTAGACATACATGTCTGGTTTCAAACATCTTCAAAGTAGAGGTAACTCATAATCATCTTTTTGAGGATTTAATTTATAATAATTTATGTAGTCATTTTTTTTACATGAAAATGGGACGTTGTCGACGTGTCACCTTTTGATTGGATGATGAAGAGGTGCCCATTTAATGAAGCAAGTGGCCACCTCTTCATCATCTAATGTCGAGGCGCCATATCAACATGTCCCATTTTCATGTTCCAAAAAACTGTTTAATTTATACCGTACGGGATCTTAACTTTCTTTGTTCTTTCTTTGGTTGCTGCAGAAAAGGGATAGTGAAACAATTCAAGCCAGTCATGTCAAAGAGTCGTTGCTTGAGTTAACACGAAATCCATGCAGAATGTGGGGTGAGATTGAGAAAACATCAGAGAATGGCAACATAGATCATGATTATCATCATCGCCACCGCTCCATCATCCATAACCCCCAAATGGATTCTCATCCAGTGCAGCGCCTCCACCACTAAAAGTAATAATTTCAGGGGTTGCTTGTTTCCTTGTTTCCCCAAGTATAAAGCAGGTGAAAGACCTGAAAACTTGTTCCACAATAAGATGCGGCTGCATAAACTCGTATTGAAAAATTCAGAGTACCAAATCAATTGTGATGGATCAAACAGTCCCTCCACAAATATTACTTGTTTATCCACGCAAAATCCTATGAAATTACAATGGAATTTCAACATCCTAAAGATTAGAACGAACCGCAAGAAGATGAATTTTCTATAAAAATGATAAAACCATTTAGACCGATCACGGTAAAATAACCGCACTGAGCAGCCAGCTTTCACCATTAATAATAGCCTTATCAAACAACATTCATTCTGAATCAACATTTCAGTTTAAGCTCATAAAGAAATTCATTAATGTTTATGAAACAAAAGGTCATGAGTTTGAGTTATAATCCAAAAAACAGAACCACAAATGCTCTGGTGTGTATTGTGTAATAGGAATATATTATGTAATGTAATGTAATGCAAGTGAAGAAACTTATTCTCTTGATTTGGATATGAGCAGGAAAGGAAAGAAGATAAGTTTCAATGAAAAATTTCTGGATATTTCTTTCTTACTTCAACATCATACAGAACAAGGTTTAAATAGACCATCAGACAACAATATTAAATGCTTCATAGGGACAACCAACAGACACACAGAAATTTTGTCACAAACTTAATTAACTAATTCTAGATTATTCTATCAATAAGACATTGTAGTGAAGTCTAGATCATTCTCAACAGCCCCCCTTAAGTTAGACTTCTGTTACTCATGTTGGATCGAAAATGAACAATAACGAAAAATAACATGAAAGTAACGCAAGAACACAAAGAATTTTTCGGTCCGAAGACCCCGGAGGTTCGGTAATTCAAAGAATTTCCTACTCCCCCGTTGAGCAATCCACAAAATTTGGATTCACGCTCAAATCCACTATGCACAAAGCAATGTTCAAAGCAATTACAATCAATCCCAAAAACACAAACTCCCCAAAATCGAAGCAGAGGCACGACAGACAATACGCAATATTTCACCAAGAAATACTCCCTTCACTAATTGAATACACCTATTGTAAACCATACTATATTCACCAACAGAAACCCAAAATTACCCAAAACCAAAGCTACAATCGGTACTACAAATTGACCGAGATATCACCAAGAAATACTCTCTTTCACAAAGATTACACCTATTGCAATCTATCTAATCACCAAGAAAAGAATAAAGGAAGAGAGAGCACCAATTTATCTTCACCAAGAAGAATCGCACGAACACCTTCGTGCCCTAAATGTCGCCTGGTTTGAGAGAGAAGAGGTCTGCGTTCTGTTGCCTTTTTCTGCCCAACTGTCTTTATTCCTTCTCACCAAGAAGAATCAAACACCGTTCAAATCCTAAGTTAATCACCCGATCGAGAGGATGGAAGAAGCTGCGTTAATTTTCTTTTTCTTTTCTTGTCTGCGCCCTTGTGTTCTGTCTGTGCTTCCTTTTATTTCTGCCGAGAGTTCTGTTTGGTGAATGAAGTCTGGAAGAGAAAATATAGCAGCCAGCAGTCCATCATTTTGGGCCAAAAACCAATGAAGCCCAACTCCTTTTTATAAAAACGTTATTTGGCTAAGTAAGTGAAGTAGAAACTTCTACATTCTCCACCTTGCTACGAACTTGAGTGCACCATTAGTGGATTTGAGCAACCAATTCAATATCATCTTGCTCATAAATACCTGTAAAAAGAAAAACAAAGTATTAGTTTCAAAAATTAAACATGGACCGAATATTGATTCTTAAGAATCAATATTCAGCATTTTCATGCAATCCTTAAATCTATTAATGGGTAACACATTTGTTCCCATATCCGAAGGATTTAAAAGTGTTGGTATCTTTTCAATTTTAACCATTCCATTTTCAACCATGTCCCTTATGAAATGATATTTAATATCTACATGCTTAGTCCTATCATGAAACATGGGATTCTTACTAAGATGAATGGCACTCTGATTATCAGAAAATAGAAGTACATTATTATCAATAAAGTTCAATTCATGCAATAAACCCCTCACCCAAAGCCCCTCCTTTAATACTTCACATGCAACAATATATTCAGCCTCAGTGGATGATAGTGCAACTACCCTTTGTAACTGGGATTTCCAACTAATGCATGAATTACATAAAGTAAAAACATATGATGACGTACTTCTTCTTTTATCTAAATCACCCGCAAAATCAGAGTCACAATACCCTTTTACGATTATACCTTCTTTGCATTTGGAATAATGCAAACCAACAGTTTCAGTACCTTTTAGGTATCTAAGCATACCTTTTAATGCTTCCCAATGAAGTTCATCGGGATTGGACATAAACCTGCTAAGAGTACTTACAGAATATGCTAAATCAGGTCTAGTGCATACCATCAAAAACATAACAGAACCAATCACATTAGCATAAGGTACTTTATTCATCCTAATGATTTCTTCATCTGTTTTAGGAGATTGATTAGATGAAAGTTTTAAATGGTTTGACAAAGGTAATGAACAGGATTTAGCATGCATCATAGAAAAATTTTCAATCACTTTAGAAATGTAGGCAGATTGATTTAAAAACAAAGTACTATTAGTCCTATCCCTTTTTATGTTCATACCCAAAATTCTCTTGGCAGGGCCAAGATCCTTCATTTCAAATTCAGAATTTAATTTCTGTTTAACTGAGTTTATTTTATTCATATCATGACAAGCTAAAAGCATATCATCCACATATAATAGCAGATAAACAGAATCAGGTCCTCCATTTCCATCATAAAACAAGCATGAATCATAATTACTTTTCTTGAAACCTAATACCTTCATGTAAGATTCAAATCTCCTATACCATTGCCTAGGAGCTTGTTTTAAACCATAGAGAGACCTCTTTAAAAGACAAACAGTTTCAGTCTTACCCTTTTGCTCAAATCCTTTAGGTTGTTGCATATATATAGTTTCATCTAATTCACCATAAAGGAAAGCAGTTTTGACATCAAGCTGTTCTAACTCCCAGTCAAAATGAGCAACTAAGGCCAAAAGGATCCTAATAGATGTGTACTTGACGATAGGTGAGAAAATTTCATTATAGTCTATACCTTCCTTTTGGGAAAAACCCTTAGCTACTAGTCTGGCTTTGTACTTAACGCCATGTTTGCTGGAGTCACCTTCCTTAATCTTAAAAATCCACTTACAATCTATGACTTTATGATCTTTAGGCCTTTTAACCAATATCCAAGTTTTATTCTTATGTAAAGAATTCATTTCATCATTCATAGCTGCAAGCCAATTTTTAGATTCAGGACAAGATATAGCTTCTTCATAAGAGGCTGGTTCAGGACACAGATTATCACAATCAGTAAAGAGAGACACAAAATCATCATTGTTATACCTAGTGGAAGGTCTTACTTCCCTTCTCACCCTATCTCTAATTAACTGATAGTTGGATAAATCATGTGTTTGAGTAAGTTCACCTTCAGTATTAGAATCAGTATCCTCTTGATCCATGTTTTCATTTTGGTCGTTCTGATTCAAGTGCTCCACCTCAAGAGGAGCTTGTGTAGTTGTGTTATCAAGACTGAGATCATTCAAGTCCCATATGACAGTTTTCATCCTTTTAAGATTATCAGCTTTAGATTCAGTTTTAATAAGGCAAGGCATTAAATCTTCCTTAAACACAACATTCCTGCTTATTATTATTTTAAAACCCTGATCTTCTTTTACCCACAACCTGTAACCTTTTACACCTTCTCCATAACCTAAGAAAACACATCTTTTAGACCTGTGGTCGAGTTTTCCTTGATTTTGGTGTGCATATGCAGCACATCCAAAAACCTTTAAGGAGGAATAGTTGGGGTGTTTACCAGACCAAATAAATTCAGGAGTTTTAAAACCTGTAGCCCTTGAAGGGCTCAAGTTAACCAAATAAGTGGCAGTCTTCACTGCCTCTCCCCAAAAACATTTTGGGAGACCAGAGCTCAACAACATACACCTCACTTTATTCAATAAGGTCCTATTCATTCTCTCAGCTGTCCCATTTTGTTGTGGTGTGTAGGTGACAGTCCTATGTCTTAAAATTCCATTTTGTTTACAAAACTCATCAAATATGGTATTACAAAACTCCAATCCATTATCAGTTTTCAAAACCTTTATTTTCTTGTTGGTTTGGTTTTCAATTAAGATTTTCCAATCTTTAAAATTTTGAAAAGTCTCATCTTTTGATTTTAGTAAAAAAGTCCAAACCTTTCTTGAAAACTCATCAATAATCAACAAGTAATATTTGAAACCAGAAACAGTTTGAGTGGATGCTGGACCCCATAGGTCAGCATGAAGATATTCAAGAATGGATGTGGATTTATGAATACCAGATTTGAAAGGTAGTTTTGTTTGTTTTCCCAAAATACATTCTTCACAAAAATCTTCCTTGTCTAAATTGACATTTCCTATGACCCCATCATTGCTTAGTGACTTAAGAGATTTATCTCCTATATGGCCAAGTCTTCGATGCCATAAGGAAGAGTTTCTGTTTTGAGAATGTAAGACGGATAGGCATTCTTCTTTCTGAGGAGTAGCATAAATTTTGTAAAGACCATTTGTTTTTGAGACATTTATGATTTCAGAAGAATCCTTTTGAATTTTGCAAAACCCATTCTTAAAGCAAATCTCAAAATTATTAGAATCCAAGATTCCTAAAGAAATGAGGTTCTTTTCAACCTCGGGAACATACCTAGTTTGTTCCAATTTGAGAAATTTATCATTTTCAAGTTTTAAGACAATGTCACCAACACCACGTATCTTACAAGGGAAATTGTTTCCCATGTAAACACTCTCTTTATCTGTAGGTGTGAAATTATTGAACCATTCTCTTTCGGGACACACATGATATGTGCACCCAGAATCCAATACTCAAGATTGATGAGTGTCTTGAGTATTTACCGTGTAAACGGCACCATTATTATCATCACACTCATTATTGGTTCTTGGTTTGTTCTTAAGATCATTTAATCTCTTGAGACAATCTTTAATGTAATGTCCAGGTTTCTCACAATAATAGCATTTCTTAATTGATCTATCCCGGGATTTGGAGAAATCTGGTTTCTTATTTGTAGGAGATTTTCCTTTTCTTTGGGTATTCTTGTTATAGGTATTTTGATGTGGCTTAAATGGTCTTTTAGATTTAGCAATTACAACTTCTCCTTGATGACTTCTTCTAATTTCAGATTTTAATTCCAAATCTCTATTTCTTAAGGCAGAGGTAATAATATCAAGGCTAAGTGTATCTCTACCATATTCAAGAGCATATTTCACATCTTTATACCTATCACCCACAGCATTTAATAAAGCAATACACAATTGATCTTCAGATATCTTTTCATCACAATTAGACAAGTCTTGTGTAAGCTTATTAAATCTATCAAGATTAGACTTGAGATCCTGAGATGGTTCAAACCTAAAGGCAAAAAATTGTTTTAATAGAAAACACTTATCGGGAATGGATTTAGATAGATATAAATCTTCTAACTTTTGCCATAATTCAACAGTCGTTTCTGTTTCACCTACTTTTCTAAGGACAACATCGGAGAGATGAAGAAAAATAGTGCTCCATGCTTGTTCATCTAGTTCTTGCCTTCTAAAAGGACTAAATTCAGTAGGCCAATTTTCAGTAATAGCATATGCACATTTTTGTTGAAGTAAAAGAGCCCTTATCTTTTGTCTCCATAGACTAAAATCACCTTTTCCAGTCCACACCTCTATTTCAAATTTAGTAGGAGACATTTTGAGAAAGAGAAATGCCAAGTTTCACAAAGCAAGTCACCAAAATTTGAAAACACAAAATCTAACCTATATATCAAGAAATAAAGCAACGAAGTCCAAGTATATAAAAATATTTAAAAATAGTGCAGATTATTAAAACATGCAATATTTCAACAAAATTATATAAATGAAACAATTATGCAAGAATTCAAGAATATATCAGATTATTGTAATTTCCCTAAAATTAAATTCAATTGATTCACTTATCAAAAACGGATGTGGATACCAAGATATATATATATCAATATATATAATATTCCAAAAACCGAAGTAAGATAAAGATAGAAGTTACCAATGATTCGAAATTGTTCAATCACATGGAACTCCCAAGGCTGCCAAAGAAGAAACCAATTGCAGACAAGAGGGAAAGTGCAGGCAGCCAAAAATTAGAACCTGCAGCCACCAGATTATGAACCTGCAGAGTCAAGAAATAGGATTTCAGCGAGTACACAAGCTCTGATACCACTTGTTGGATCGAAAATGTACAATCACTACAACAAAAGTGACCTTTTACGACATGAATTTACGGCGTGCATATAGGGCACGCCGTAAATCTTAATTATTTACGGCGTGCATAAAATGAATGCCGTAAAGGAATATCTTTTACGACGTGCATAATTAACACGCCGTAAAATTTCATTTATTATCACCTTTAACGGCGTACATATTCGCACGCAGTAAAAATTTAAAAAAAAAAAAAAACACGACGTACATATTCTCACGCCGTAAAAATTATTAACGGCGTGCATTTACGCACGCCGTGAAAAATGCCTAAAAATGAAAAAATTGGGCGCTATTTTTTTTCCTTCCCGCTTTCTTAGTTCTTCTTTTCTTCTTTTCTTCTTCACACAAGCCAAAACCTGAAAACCAAAAATCGAACTCCCTAGTCCCCCACCTCAATCTCTCTCAAAACCTGTAGCGCCCCGAGTTCCGTATACCCGATTCACTACGTCATTTTCTGTCTAAATTTTTCGAATAATATTTTTGCGGAAGAAATAATTGAAATTCATTTTTGGCAACATTAAATAAACTGTAATGGCCGCTAAAATTGAAAACATTTATGAAACCATTTGAAATAGTAAATCGAACCATTAATATTGTAAAGAAATTGCCAATATCATAATTTCTTAAATAAATGAACTTCTCTAAATTATTCGATTGTTTGGAAAATACGGAAATCATTAACGTCAAACTTTCAACCGTTCAACGATTATTGCCACCATCATTCATCGCTCGCCACCGTCTCCGAAATCTGCAAAACTGTTAAAAAGTAGGGTGAGTATTTCATGGGGGAAATACTCAGTAGACTCATCGCAAATTAATTTAATTTATAAGATGATTAAACACATAAATCCCGGCTCTTTATAAAACGGGCATTGATAGAGTTTCTTTATAAAACTGCTCTTGATAAAACTCATATTGTGCATTACAGCACGGGACATATTTTGCAAATCATATGCTCTTTGAAAACATCTCTTTGAAAACAGTTCTTTGAAAACCATATAATTATAAAACATTTTAATTATGCCAAGCATAATTTCTTTTGAAAGCATAACATAAGATAGGATTTAAATCCTCATAAACATAAGAATTTTACCGAACTTAGGTGGTAAGAATTCTTATGTAGTAAAATCATAATAACAGTAAGTTTTCATCATAACATAGGATAATATCGAAATCCTCGTAAACATAAGAATTTTACCGAACTTAGGTGGCAAGAATTCTTATGTAGTAAGTATACCAAGCATAATTTTCTGAAATTCATAGGGATCAATTGCATCATAACATAAGATAGGATCGAAATCCTCATAAACATATGCGACAGGAATTTTACCGAACTTAGGTGGTAAATCCTCATAAACATATGGAAAGATAGGAATTTTACCGAACTTCGTGGCAAATCCTCATAAACATAGGAGACACAAGAATGTTACCGAACTTAGGTGGCAAGAATTCTTATGTGTAGCGCTACTAAAACTCCGGTCCCCTTAACATATCATAACTTATCATATGGGACCCAAAACAATCTTGGTAGATTGATTTCATAGCAATGATCCAAAAAAAACATTTTCGTGAAGCATAGGGTATACTTACTTTTCGTAAAAACATAAAGTATATTTTCTTTTCATAAAAACATACTTGTTTTTCTTAAAAATTGACTTTCACAAGTCACATGACATTCATATGAAATCATAATTTAAATCAATTAATAAGTGCGAGTCTACCTCAAATCCGACGAGTGCAAAGTTGAGCGGGAATGACTTCAATTTCTTTAAATTCTCCGTACGCTTCGTCTTAGCCAATAAGTCACTTTAGTATATCGAATATATAGTTCAAAATGATAAATTATAATTTGAGGACTAAAATTGATGTTTTGAAAGTTGAGGGACTAAAATGAATACTTTTGAAAGTTCAGGGACTAAAATAGATATTTTGAAAGTTGAGGGATTAAAATGAATACTTTGAAACTTGGGCTTAAAAGTAAATCAGCAGGTATTGAAATAAAAGAGTTTAAAGTTAAAGGGCTGAAGTAAATCATTTAAAACTTTGGGGCTGAAATGGATAACTTAAAAAGTTGGGGACTGATTTGAAAATCTTTAAAAACTTCAGGGACCAAGCTGTAATTTCTGAAAGTTAAATATAATATCTTCAGATCGCTCTTCTCTCTCTCTCACGTTTCTCACTCCCTCTCTTCACTCACTCTCTCTCTCTCTCTAGCTCAATCGGACCCGAGGCGAAACGAAGGAAAGAAATGGCGAAATCCGGTCTTTTCACCGGGGATTTTCCGGCGCTACGCCGGCACAAGGTGGCGGTGAGTGGCGGCGGTGTGGTTGTAGCTGATTTGTTGCGAGATTAGCGAAAACAGAGATAAACACGAGGCTTAAAGTCGCGATTTCTAGGCGATAATCCGGCGGTGGTTTGAGGTAAGTGACTGGCTTGGCTTAATCTGGGTTTTGGGTTTTATTTTGATTTGGGGTTTTGGCACTGAATTGGAGTTAATTTGGGACTGGGCAGTGGAGGCGATGGGGTTGTGCGATTTTCCGGTGATTGAGGTGGTTTGGCCGTCTATGGCTGTGGTGTTTGGTGATGATGAAGATGATTAAATTGATGTCTAAGTTTGATTAGAATAGGGCAGTGGTGGTGTTTGGGTTCTCGACTGAGTGCGGTGGTGGTGCTCAATTTTGATTGATGATGATGAACGCTGATTCAATTTGGTGTTTGAGGATGATGATACCGGTGGTGGAAATTTGCTGCAGTGATGATGAAGATGGTGATTGCAGGATATCAGAATTGATGATAATGGCTGAGATTGTTGATCTTGCAAATGGGAATTCTGAAAATGGAAATTGAATTGGATGTAGTTGAATGGAGGAAACTGGCCGGATTGATGAATTGATTAACTAGTGGTTGTGGATTCGGCTGTGAGTTGCAGAGGGTGGTGGTTTGGTTGGTAGATCAGTGGTTGCAGTGATGAAACAGTTATGGCTTGCTGTAGGTTGATCTATGTGTGGTAAATGGTGGCTGCTGATGGTTTCTGATCGAGGAGGTGATGGCAGAGTGATGGACTGTGGTTGCACTCGTCTGGGATGGAGATGGAGCTTGGTGCAGGTGATGAAGATGTATGCTTATATATATTGTATTGTGGAATCTAAGTACATGGAAGTGTGAGTTGTGCCATGAGTATTGAAATGAAGATGGGGTAGATGATGATAATGATGAAGATGCTTTGCTTTGGTGTTTGTATAATGAGATGGAATATGAAATAGATGTAAAATTTATATATATAATGATGATGTTTTTGTATAAGGAATTGTATTAAAACTGATATATTTTGGACTGAAAATAAATTTGAATAAGGAAAAATTGAAATATTTTAATAAATTTGGAATTCAAAATAATTTTGAAAATAATACTTTGAATAAACAATTAAAATAACATAATTTTAGAAATTCGGATTTTAATTTAAAATCGAACAAATTCGATATTTCTTGACTTGGCTAGACGAATCCGTCGCGGCATTAATTTCAAAATAATAAATGAAATAGTAGCGACACAATTTTCTAAATATTAAAATAATTATTTATTGCATAAAAATTCTGGATCGCTATAATCTTACCTCCTTAAAATAATTTCGTCCTCGAAATTAAACTTACTTAATCTTATAATTTCTGAATACTTAATCAGAATCTCTTCTTCTTATCATCGAATATTCTCAAAATAATCAAAACAATTCCTGAATATTTTCTCTACGTAAAATACCCATAATATCATCAACTTATCTTTCCAATATTTGTAACCCAAAATTCAGTAAACAAATATCTCCCAAAACTAAGATTCTATACTTAAATGTCACCACATTTCCTGCAAAGTATTTCTTTCACTTGTATATACGTATGAATTCTGATTCAATACGGTACTCATTTTACTTTCCACGTATCATCACACTATACCAAGATTATCATTATTAAAACAAAATATCAGTACCCATAATCCAAGAAAATATTCCAAATCTCCAATCAAATCTCCTTTATCGATAAAATTTAACAGCGCATTACTTCTTGTCTCCTCTTTTCATTAAAATAATCCTGCGCTTTCTTGCTGGTCACAACATCACGCGGATTCACTCAGATCCTTTGCGCTTTTAAATAGTTCATGCTGAGAAGAGGTTGAATCATCAAACAATGGATATCATTCTTTCTAACATTCGCAAGTATTATTCCAGTCTTCCTATGAATGATCTGAGAAAGATCTATAAAATAAGGCTCGAAAGATTGAGGTTGCTAATGGCTCATGATATTCCAGAAGATGTTCGCTGGTTGATAGAAGCAAAGGTTCGACTATCTGGTGAATTACCATCAACATTTCCTAAACACATGCCTGGTTTAGGCAAAAGCACGTTTGCAAAGAAACGAAGAGCAAAAAGACTGGGTGGTTGCTACAAATGTGCTCGTTGGAACTGTAATACTCGTTGCAAATCAGTAGGATATTCTTCTACTAATCGGGATGATAAAATCGAATTCATAAAGGGTGGACTGAGTAAGGAGTCTTTGGATGATATTCGACTGACTCTTGAGACGCACCCAAGTGGTTATGTACAACGTGAACTTCTCTCCTTATACGCTCAGTTTAACGAGGACAAAAATCGTTATAGTCTCCAAAATATAATAGCAAAAGATCCTGTTTGCCAGTCTGTTTTACAAAATGAGGCTTCTGGCAGTTCAGCAATGTTATAAGGTAAATCTTTTAAAATATTTTGCTGCTTTCTTTCACGCGTTTTGAAAATAAAATATATTTTCCTTTTCTCGAGTCTTGATAAAGCTGGAAATAA
Source organism: Ligustrum vulgare (assembly GCA_963555705.1). Lineage (NCBI taxonomy): Eukaryota > Viridiplantae > Streptophyta > Magnoliopsida > Lamiales > Oleaceae > Ligustrum > Ligustrum vulgare. The sequence goes on along the minus strand of OY743174.1, from coordinate 45,632,223 downwards.
AATATTAAATCGCCGAAAGGTGACAGCCTCGATACGATAAAAATATTCAAAAGTGGGCTGATTTTGTCAAAAGTAAATCTTTACTTTTTCAGAATCAATCAAAAACAGTAAATTTTTCCGGCTTTAAATAGTCAAACATATTTCATAGTTCAGGCATCCCAAAATCACATCTTCTTCGTAAGTTTTCCTTTCTTTACTATCAAAGATGGAAGCACCAAAACTTCGACAGATCAAAACTATTTGTGTATTTTGTGGATCAAAAGTGGGGAAAGGCTTCGGTTATCTAGAAGCGGCTGTAGATCTTGGAAAGAAACTGGGGGAAAAAGGTATCACTCTTGTATATGGGGGTGGTAGCAGTGGTCTAATGGGTTGTGTTTCCCAATCTGCTCTTGCAGAGAAATCAAAAGTAATCGGTGTCATACCTGTCCCTTTGGTAGATGTTGCAGGCAAAACACGAGGGCATGAAGTTCAAACCTTATCCATCCATGAACGCATAACTTGTATGCTATATGGTTCTGATGCCTTTATAGCCCTGCCCGGAGGTTTTGGTACCTTAGAAGAAATTTTTAACATTACCTCGTGGGCTCAACTAGATCTCCATACTAAGCCTATTGGGCTTCTGAATGTTAACAATTTCTTTGATGGTTTGTTAACCTTTCTTGATTATGCTGTGGAACAGGGATTCATCTCTCCATTTTCCAGAAGGCTTCTTATTTCTGCTCCTACTATTGATGAACTACTGGATAAGCTGCAGTCATATATCTCAATACAAGATCCAGCAGGAGTTAAGATAGATTGGTCGCAAGGAAGGGGAATCAAGCGAAAATGGAGTCCGGTTAATGTAAACTTAACTCTTTGAATCTTAGAATAGGTGGGGGTAGAGTACGGAGTATTCTCACTCTCGAGACACCCCTCCATTTACTAGGATTTCCTTAATGTTTAAATCTTGTGTGTACTTCAAAGATTCCAGGTGGTAGATTACGGAGTATTCTTACTCTCGAAACACACCTCTTTGAAGGTTTCTTTATTTCCTCAAAAGATCAGAGGTGGTAGGATACGGCTACTCCGGAAACACATCTCTCATTCTGAGGATCTTTCCATGTTTTTCTCTTATGCTTTCGTGTGTTTCATGTATTCCTTTCCAGTGTGACTCTTGTGTGTTCTCCTTATGAGAAAATAATAAAATCTCTGCTATCATCTACTAAATCTCGTTTGTGATGTAAATAATCTTGCATGTCTAACCTTAATTCCTTTAGTGGATGCTTATCATATTATGCTCTTAATTCCAAATGATAAAATTCTGGATAGAGTCTCCCTTGTAATTTGGACTTATCCAAACCATAAGCATACTTCATAACTCACAATAATAAATAACTCCACATTTGATCACAACGATCTAAAAATATTGAAAACGATTCCAACACTTCAATATCATCAAAATATCCCATAATTCAATTCATAATTCCTCAACATAGAAATTTCAAATCATATTTTTCAATATCACAATATTACTTCCTTTCATACCTTAATTGGCTCAAAAGTTACTCATACTTATAAATATATGCCATAAATCATATTCCCAAAATTTATTCACAAAGCCAAACTTCATAATAAATTTCTCTTCAACATAGAGGCATAATAAATTAACTCAACATAATATCCATTACTTAATTCTCAATAAAATCATATTATTCCCATTATGCTCAACACTCGTTTTCTTTAAAAAAATTTCTCATAATCATACATTAAAGCATATAAGTTATGACAAAGCATAACAACATCATTATTTTCGAAGAAATACATTCTTATTTCTCATAAATCATAAGTATCCGAAATACTCTTCATTTTTTCTCATAAATCAATAAAATGAGTATTCGAAATACTGAAATAACTTTAAACATCATAAACTTCTTTACCTCGGAGTTGGTGGAACGAATGATGGCAGTGGCAATCTTCATCAATAAAAATCTTATAATGGAAAATATTTCTTAAAATTCTTTTTGAAAATTTTACCAGTCTACAGAAACGCAGACTAGCTCTGATACCAACTTGTAGCGCCCCGAGTTCCGTATACCCGATTCACTACGTCATTTTCTGTCTAAATTTTTCGAATAATATTTTTGCGGAAGAAATAATTGAAATTCATTTTTGGCAACATTAAATAAACTGTAATGGCCGCTAAAATTGAAAACATTTATGAAACCATTTGAAATAGTAAATCGAACCATTAATATTGTAAAGAAATTGCCAATATCATAATTTCTTAAATAAATGAACTTCTCTAAATTATTCGATTGTTTGGAAAATACGGAAATCATTAACGTCAAACTTTCAACCGTTCAACGATTATTGCCACCATCATTCATCGCTCGCCACCGTCTCCGAAATCTGCAAAACTGTTAAAAAGTAGGGTGAGTATTTCATGGGGGAAATACTCAGTAGACTCATCGCAAATTAATTTAATTTATAAGATGATTAAACACATAAATCCCGACTCTTTATAAAACGGGCATTGATAGAGTTTCTTTATAAAACTGCTCTTGATAAAACTCATATTGTGCATTACAGCACGGGACATATTTTGCAAATCATATGCTCTTTGAAAACATCTCTTTGAAAACAGTTCTTTGAAAACCATATAATTATAAAACATTTTAATTATGCCAAGCATAATTTCTTTTGAAAGCATAACATAAGATAGGATTTAAATCCTCATAAACATAAGAATTTTACCGAACTTAGGTGGTAAGAATTCTTATGTAGTAAAATCATAATAACAGTAAGTTTTCATCATAACATAGGATAATATCGAAATCCTCGTAAACATAAGAATTTTACCGAACTTAGGTGGCAAGAATTCTTATGTAGTAAGTATACCAAGCATAATTTTCTGAAATTCATAGGGATCAATTGCATCATAACATAAGATAGGATCGAAATCCTCATAAACATATGCGACAGGAATTTTACCGAACTTAGGTGGTAAATCCTCATAAACATATGGAAAGATAGGAATTTTACCGAACTTCGTGGCAAATCCTCATAAACATAGGAGACACAAGAATGTTACCGAACTTAGGTGGCAAGAATTCTTATGTGTAGCGCTACTAAAACTCCGGTCCCCTTAACATATCATAACTTATCATATGGGACCCAAAACAATCTTGGTAGATTGATTTCATAGCAATGATCCAAAAAAAACATTTTCGTGAAGCATAGGGTATACTTACTTTTCGTAAAAACATAAAGTATATTTTCTTTTCATAAAAACATACTTGTTTTTCTTAAAAATTGACTTTCACAAGTCACATGACATTCATATGAAATCATAATTTAAATCAATTAATAAGTGCGAGTCTACCTCAAATCCGACGAGTGCAAAGTTGAGCGGGAATGACTTCAATTTCTTTAAATTCTCCGTACGCTTCGTCTTAGCCAATAAGTCACTTTAGTATATCGAATATATAGTTCAAAATGATAAATTATAATTTGAGGACTAAAATTGATGTTTTGAAAGTTGAGGGACTAAAATGAATACTTTTGAAAGTTCAGGGACTAAAATAGATATTTTGAAAGTTGAGGGATTAAAATGAATACTTTGAAACTTGGGCTTAAAAGTAAATCAGCAGGTATTGAAATAAAAGAGTTTAAAGTTAAAGGGCTGAAGTAAATCATTTAAAACTTTGGGGCTGAAATGGATAACTTAAAAAGTTGGGGACTGATTTGAAAATCTTTAAAAACTTCAGGGACCAAGCTGTAATTTCTGAAAGTTAAATATAATATCTTCAGATCGCTCTTCTCTCTCTCTCACGTTTCTCACTCCCTCTCTTCACTCACTCTCTCTCTCTCTCTAGCTCAATCGGACCCGAGGCGAAACGAAGGAAAGAAATGGCGAAATCCGGTCTTTTCACCGGGGATTTTCCGGCGCTACGCCGGCACAAGGTGGCGGTGAGTGGCGGCGGTGTGGTTGTAGCTGATTTGTTGCGAGATTAGCGAAAACAGAGATAAACACGAGGCTTAAAGTCGCGATTTCTAGGCGATAATCCGGCGGTGGTTTGAGGTAAGTGACTGGCTTGGCTTAATCTGGGTTTTGGGTTTTATTTTGATTTGGGGTTTTGGCACTGAATTGGAGTTAATTTGGGACTGGGCAGTGGAGGCGATGGGGTTGTGCGATTTTCCGGTGATTGAGGTGGTTTGGCCGTCTATGGCTGTGGTGTTTGGTGATGATGAAGATGATTAAATTGATGTCTAAGTTTGATTAGAATAGGGCAGTGGTGGTGTTTGGGTTCTCGACTGAGTGCGGTGGTGGTGCTCAATTTTGATTGATGATGATGAACGCTGATTCAATTTGGTGTTTGAGGATGATGATACCGGTGGTGGAAATTTGCTGCAGTGATGATGAAGATGGTGATTGCAGGATATCAGAATTGATGATAATGGCTGAGATTGTTGATCTTGCAAATGGGAATTCTGAAAATGGAAATTGAATTGGATGTAGTTGAATGGAGGAAACTGGCCGGATTGATGAATTGATTAACTAGTGGTTGTGGATTCGGCTGTGAGTTGCAGAGGGTGGTGGTTTGGTTGGTAGATCAGTGGTTGCAGTGATGAAACAGTTATGGCTTGCTGTAGGTTGATCTATGTGTGGTAAATGGTGGCTGCTGATGGTTTCTGATCGAGGAGGTGATGGCAGAGTGATGGACTGTGGTTGCACTCGTCTGGGATGGAGATGGAGCTTGGTGCAGGTGATGAAGATGTATGCTTATATATATTGTATTGTGGAATCTAAGTACATGGAAGTGTGAGTTGTGCCATGAGTATTGAAATGAAGATGGGGTAGATGATGATAATGATGAAGATGCTTTGCTTTGGTGTTTGTATAATGAGATGGAATATGAAATAGATGTAAAATTTATATATATAATGATGATGTTTTTGTATAAGGAATTGTATTAAAACTGATATATTTTGGACTGAAAATAAATTTGAATAAGGAAAAATTGAAATATTTTAATAAATTTGGAATTCAAAATAATTTTGAAAATAATACTTTGAATAAACAATTAAAATAACATAATTTTAGAAATTCGGATTTTAATTTAAAATCGAACAAATTCGATATTTCTTGACTTGGCTAGACGAATCCGTCGCGGCATTAATTTCAAAATAATAAATGAAATAGTAGCGACACAATTTTCTAAATATTAAAATAATTATTTATTGCATAAAAATTCTGGATCGCTATAATCTTACCTCCTTAAAATAATTTCGTCCTCGAAATTAAACTTACTTAATCTTATAATTTCTGAATACTTAATCAGAATCTCTTCTTCTTATCATCGAATATTCTCAAAATAATCAAAACAATTCCTGAATATTTTCTCTACGTAAAATACCCATAATATCATCAACTTATCTTTCCAATATTTGTAACCCAAAATTCAGTAAACAAATATCTCCCAAAACTAAGATTCTATACTTAAATGTCACCACATTTCCTGCAAAGTATTTCTTTCACTTGTATATACGTATGAATTCTGATTCAATACGGTACTCATTTTACTTTCCACGTATCATCACACTATACCAAGATTATCATTATTAAAACAAAATATCAGTACCCATAATCCAAGAAAATATTCCAAATCTCCAATCAAATCTCCTTTATCGATAAAATTTAACAGCGCATTACTTCTTGTCTCCTCTTTTCATTAAAATAATCCTGCGCTTTCTTGCTGGTCACAACATCACGCGGATTCACTCAGATCCTTTGCGCTTTTAAATAGTTCATGCTGAGAAGAGGTTGAATCATCAAACAATGGATATCATTCTTTCTAACATTCGCAAGTATTATTCCAGTCTTCCTATGAATGATCTGAGAAAGATCTATAAAATAAGGCTCGAAAGATTGAGGTTGCTAATGGCTCATGATATTCCAGAAGATGTTCGCTGGTTGATAGAAGCAAAGGTTCGACTATCTGGTGAATTACCATCAACATTTCCTAAACACATGCCTGGTTTAGGCAAAAGCACGTTTGCAAAGAAACGAAGAGCAAAAAGACTGGGTGGTTGCTACAAATGTGCTCGTTGGAACTGTAATACTCGTTGCAAATCAGTAGGATATTCTTCTACTAATCGGGATGATAAAATCGAATTCATAAAGGGTGGACTGAGTAAGGAGTCTTTGGATGATATTCGACTGACTCTTGAGACGCACCCAAGTGGTTATGTACAACGTGAACTTCTCTCCTTATACGCTCAGTTTAACGAGGACAAAAATCGTTATAGTCTCCAAAATATAATAGCAAAATTGGTTGGGGATTAACTTCCCCTAATCTTCTCTTAATTGCAACTGCGGGGGGGATGATCGATTGGGGATTAACCTTTTTCTTGTTCGTTCTTCCAATTATTGGGCAGAAGCGAAACATTATATTTGGACTTGTGGAAATTAAAGTTTTGTGATTTGATGTTCTCTGAAAATTAGCAAACCGGCAATTCCATATCATCAATTGTATATAAAATCCTGGATAATTCCTGTGAAGTTAAGATTAATTCTTGTGAAGACTTGACAAATGTAGTTGTCAGTACATTATCTAGATTTCATCTGCTGAGAAGTTAAGATTAATTCTTGTGAAGACTTGACAATCTTTATCTACTACCACAATGTATTATGATTGCAGCACATTTTTCCCGTGTTCCTTTCATTTTTCCCTTCTGGTTGGAAAGATTCAGTTTCCATATTTTATTAGTGCACAAGTATTTTCCATCATATTAACTAGTGTCACATTGTCAATAATAAATTGGGAAGATGTTGGCATTGTTTGAAAATTCTGACGGGTTTGTTTCTTGGGGACTCATCTTTCCTTGTTACATTGATGGCCTTCTAATTTATAATTGTTTGACACTATTTTGTCCATGTCTCTGAAACTATTTTATGCACAAATTGATGTTTAACTTTATCATGGACTAATAACTGCTTGACAGGATCTAAGTAATATAAGTTCTGCTGCCTATCCGGATGAAAATGTAATGAACTTCTTTCTTCGTATTGTGACAGAGATAAGAATGGTGATTTTTATCATTACTTTGTGCAGGATATTGATATAAGTGAACGATTTGTTGGATAATTCCATGGGTTCGAGTTATAGGACCATGGAGAACTCAATTTCCTAGTTGTTGAACTTGGTGTTGTGTGGGGGGTGAGGAAGATTTGCTGGTTACAGCAGCGGTGAAGAAGATGGTTGGTGACAGCAACCATTTGTAGGTTCCATTAGATAGAGAGATACATACACAGATCGCTGGAATTGAAGGCAGAACCTGGTTGGTGACAGCAGCCTGGAATTTAGTTTCAATTGTTGGTTATATGTATTATATAGATAGACAACCAGAGAAATAGATAGGTGAAATATGGGGTCGAACTCAGGCTGGTGACAGCAGCTTGGAGATCAAATTCTTGCTGGTGACAGCAGCTTGAACCTAAGCTCACTTACTGATTCTATATTAATGCCGGAAAGAGAATATACAGATACATTTATACAGACAAGAAGGAATGTGTTGCTGATTACTGGAAACTGGTGGTTGCTGTTTTGTTTCTGAAGCTGCTGGAATTTACTGCCTGTTGGAATCTGCTGGTTGCTGATGCTGAACAGGTGCTGTTGCTGCCTTTGCTGTGTTGCAGGTGCTGCTGCAGCCGGGGAGCAGTGCTGAAATTTGTTGCTGCTAACTGGGAGACTGCCTGAGAAGAGAGAGCTGCTGCTGAATTCAAAAAAAAAACTTGCTGGAAAGCTGTTGCTGTTGCTGATAATTTGCTGATTGCTGCTGCTGGATCGATTCTGCTGAAGAGTTGCTGGTGCTGTAAACTGTAACTGCTGTTGTTGGTGGCTGCTGAGGTGAATACACTGCTGGACCTGTTGCTGAAGCTGGAAGCACCTGGAAGTGACAGCCTGCTGCCAGTGCTCAAGGAATGCTGGTTGCTACTATTGCTAGACGCAAGGCTGGACGCAAGCTGACTCAAGGCTGCAACGAGAAGTTGTAGTGAACCAGGTTGCAGGTAAAGTCTCCCGATACAAGTTATGGCCAGGATGTGTCAAAGGAAGCAGAGTCAATGGAATTCCATGTTAAAGCTTCGATATGGATACTTTTATTTTTTACGACATTTTAAGTTTATTTTGAAGTAGTTGTCTATAGACTTTTAACATTAATTCCTATCTAGATTTTTGAGTAGGTTATGTGATATCAAATTTTTTGTATATTGTGTTGAATCTTACTATGATATTGTTTGTTTATCGAAATCACGTTTATTGATTATATATACATTAATGTGTTTTTGTTTTATTATTATAGGATTTTTGGAATTATAATTTATAGAATTTTTTTTTAAAAAAATAAAATCCTAGTTTACGGCGTGCAAAATCGCATGCCGTAAAACTTTCACGGTGTGCATAAATGCACGCCGTAACAATTCACGGCGTGAAAAAATGCACGCCGTAACTGTTCACGGCGTGAAAAAATGCACGCCGTAAAATATTTAACGGCGTTCAAAATGCACGCCGTGTAAATTTAATTTACGGCGTGTGGATTTGCACGCCGTAAATTTTTACGGCGTGACTTTTTACGGCGTGCGGCTGCACGCCGTAAAAATGATTTTACGGCATGCAATGCACGCCGTAAAAGGCTAACTTTGTTGTAGTGAATAACGAAAAATAACATGAAAGTAACGCAAGAATACAAAGAATTTTTCGGTCCGAAGACCCCGGAGGTTCGGTAATTCAAAGAATTTCCTACTCCCCCGTTGAGCAATCCACAAAATTTGGATTCACGCTCAAATCCACTAGGCACAAAGCAATGTTCAAAGCAATTACAATCAATCCCAAAAACACAAACTCCCCAAAATCGAAGCAGAGGCACGACAGACAATACGCAATATTTCACCAAGAAATACTCCCTTCACTAATGGAATACACCTATTGTAAACCATACTATATTCACCAACAGAAACCCAAAATTACCCAAAACCAAAGCTACAATCGGTACTACAAATTGACCGAGATATCACCAAGAAATACTCTCTTTCACAAAGATTACACCTATTGCAATCTATCTAATCACCAAGAAAAGAATAAAGGAAGAGAGAGCACCAATTTATCTTCACCAAGAAGAATCGCACGAACACCTTCGTGCCCTAAATGTCGCCTGGTTTGAGAGAGAAGAGGTCTGCGTTCTGTTGCCTTTTTCTGCCCAACTGTCTTTATTCCTTCTCACCAAGAAGAATCAAACACCGTTCAAATCCTAAGTAAATCACCCGATCGAGAGGATGGAAGAAGCTGCGTTAATTTTCTTTTTTTTTTCTTGTCTACGCCCTTGTGTTCTGTCTGTGCTTCCTTTTATTTCTGCCGAGAGTTCTGTTTGGTGAATGAAGTCTGGAAGAGAAAATATAGCAGCCAGCAGTCCATCATTTTGGGCCAAAAACCAATGAAGCCCAACTCCTTTTTATAAAAACGTTATTTGGCTAAGTAAGTGAAGTAGCAACTTCTACAACTCCAATAAAAATCGTCATTTTGACAAATAGATCTTTCTTCAATGGCTTCGAAATCACTATTGAGGTTGCCTATTAATTTCAGATTTTTATCCCCACGTCGGGGGAATGGAGCAATTTTGTATAAGTAAGTTTATAGTTCCAACATATATTAATTATTTTTCTTAATTTGTGTGAAAATAAAAGTAAGCCTATCTTTATGGAACGGAGGAAGTAAATTGCAAAATATATAGTAGTTATGAACTCATAACATACCGATTTTAAAATATATAAATAATGTCACATATTTCATAAGTCATCTTGTGATTATTTACACATTTCGAATATTGATTTGTTATAAAATATCACATATCTAGTTGAACATATATTATAAAAAATCATCACAACAATGTATCACAAAAATGCTTTCTGATTGTAATCGTATTTGACACTGATTTACTGTTACAATTTACTAGATCGAAACTTCCAAAATTAAGAATCTAAATTTTAGTAATATGAATCTCAAAAGTAAATTTGTGAAAACAGTATTTCTAATCAAAAGTAAAAACTGCAAATAATGTACTTTCACCTCAAGATACCAAAAAATAGAAAATAAAATAAATAAATAATAATAACAACAACAACTACTACTACTACTATACTACTACTACTATATACCATATCTATTATCTTTAAAGTAAACAAAAGAACATTTTGTATTTTCTAAATTATCATCGAACTTGATTCCATGTATCTCGATCGGCCAAAACTAATTAAATAGGTTTTTTGAATTTTAAGAGTTGAAATTAAATGATTAGAATTAAAAAAAAAAATAGTCAATTTAATTATAATTTATTGACTGTTACTTGATTTCAATTATAATAGAGTAAATGCGTGAGGCTATTGGATTTGCTTAATTTTAAGAGAATATTTAGTAAGTTTTGATAATTTGTAGTTCAGTTACCAAAAAAAAAAAAAAAAATTGTTTATATTATATCAAGTAGTTATAATATATAAATTAGTGCATAGTATTCCATGAAATATTTTTATTTACTTGGTTAAAATTTTGATCTAGTAACCATGAAGGGTACCATACTAGATCAAAACTGATTAAATATGAGAAACATCATAGTCCACCAGGTGAACAATATGAGAAAAATCATGGATGAGTTTTCCAAAACCAGCTTGGCTCCACAAGGTATAAGCTCGCTTACATCGAATTAAGCCATGAAAGTTGTTTCAAAATCCAAATGGCAAATAGCTCATACCGTGGAGACAAGATTTTACATTGATCGTGTCAAAGTGGCAAGTACTTCGCGGGACGACATCCATTTACTAGCGGTGGTTTGTGACAACAAATATAATTAACCCTAAATTCAAACACCAATAATTAAGAAGGAAATCCTGAAGTACTTATTCAATCTTCCCAATAACACGGCAACTTATCAAAAATCCCTATGCAGGGATCAAAAACTTACAATAATGTGAAGAAGATCCTACCTCTAGCGTACAACGATAAGGTTTACTGGTGAAATCCAAAAGGGCTATCCTAACCATGCTCTATGACAAATGAAAATCCAAATGAACTGAAAATTAAGTAACAATTCAAATTTATAAGCCTCTATTCGGTTAAAATTGTATATAAATTTTGTTTGTAGATGATCACGTGACATCTCAATTGTCCATTTTTTTTAAAAATCAACAATTTCACTTAGTCAAAGATTTCCGCTCACCATAAATAAAAAAAAAAAAAAGCTAACACGTCACTGTTTATAAACAATAGTTATTAAATGATTTAACAAACAAAGGCTGGTGGAATTCATGCAGTACTTACTATATTTAATCCAAATTCATTCATTTCCAAAATAAAAATATATTTGAAATTTCCATACATTGAAAGACAAGTAAAGGATTGTTTTTTATTTTAAAAAAAAAAAAAAAAAAAAAAGGTCCTGAGAGAAATGAAAATAATCAGCATGATTGGATGTCTCAAATCCAAAATTAACAAAACGTCTACCGGCAGCATAACATTGAACTAGAGCTACAGGGCGTCCACGACAAAGAGCCTTTACAAAACGTCCACTGGCGGCATAACATTAACTAGTTTTTATACTCTTATCAAGTCTAAACAAACAAAGGAAAGATTATATCAATTTGCACCCAGTTGAACCCATCCCCGTAGCATAGGATAAAACATTATCCACCAAGAAAAAGGGACAATATTTGTAATCTTTTACAACTGCACAAGACACCAAAAAGCCATTTGCAATGTCCTTGAATAGTTCTTTATCTGCTATGAGGAAATTTATCCTCATAATTCTGCGGAAGCTGCATAACAAAAAAATATTTCAAGCTAACGCCCTATTTCCAAGTGAATTCAGAGCAGAAGTTAAAAGGAGAAAATGGGGGTGTTAGTGTTACCAGAAACGTTGCAGTGATCATCTTTCCGGCAAACCATCTCCCATGGAGCGCCTGCTGTGCAGCAATTGCAGATTGAGTATTTTCAAACCGCAAGTATACAAACCCATCAGTGTTCCTATTCGTCAAGAAGGGTGTTAGTTCAATTGCACATCAAATTTCAACCAAGGATGAGTTTTCTGACATATTTCTACAGGAAAATGGATTTCCAAAATGACAAGAAAGTTGAATTTACAGTAAAAGAACCCCTACATGGGCCATATCAAAACTATAAGCCCCACACACAAACACAAGGCCCCTGCTAAGAAAAAAAAATTCTTTCCTACAAACAGTTAAAAGAGTTCTTCAAAAGAAAATTATGGTGCAGTATTTCAAAGGGTAAGTTCAGAAGATCATATTTGAATGGCGCATGAACTCACCTATCTACATAAATATGCTTTAATGTTCCGAACTTTAAGCACTCATCTTGTACATCTTCTTTTATATCTAGATCGAAATCTGGTTCACTCTGCAACAAAAATGCACCTTGAATGACACTAGCAGTAGATATAAGCAAGGAAACTAACGTGCTCAACAAACCTCCAATTTTGGATCAAACATGTTCTTCAGCAACAGACATTCACTAGGGACACCAATGGTATCTATAGAGGGAGCAGCAGCAGGAGGAAACGAAAGACATGAAGCTGCCAACCCTGCAATTGCAGGGACTGGGGCCTGTCCGAGACTAGCAATAAGAGAAGGAACTACAGGAGCAGCACCAAGAACTGGTGCTGTTGGCAAGGAGAGGCCAGGGCTATTAATAATGGGGGTGCCTAATGAACCTGCAATGCTGCAAACATGACAGATGTAAGATAAAATAAAAGCTATCTTAGAAAGCAATATTGAAAGATATTGAACCTTGAAGCGGTGCCTGTGCGATCCAGTTTCTGCATGAGAAGTGCTCTCGAGTGTGCATTCAAGGACTGCAGACCATTGATAAAGCAGGTCAACATTTTCCGGTGATAGAAACACAAAAATCTCAAAGGCAAGAATGAAGAAAACAGGAAATATTAGATAAGAGATTATGTGCACATTGCAATAAAAGATTTATGAAGATATTCGATAAACTATAAATACTATTAATCGTATAAATACTATAAAAAGAAAACAAATTTTACATGATGAAGTGACAAAATTGTTAATGCAATCCCATCAACTATTATGCAACTAGTTCTTTGTTTCCACAAGTCCATAAACACTAACAATAAGAAGTTCCCGGAAATGGATAGGAAGCTCATCATCAGGTCTGCTACAAATTTCAAAAATACACTGTGGCTTAGCTTGTGGGCCCAGACACAGTTTACATGCATGTAAAAAGATTGTAAAGGTGCTATGGGGGCCAAGTCAAGTGGCACATGACTCCTATGTTTAGTTCATCAAAGGACCATGTATCTCAAATAGCTGATAGCTTGTATTGTTACATGTGTAATTTATTTCCCTTCCATCTAGAGCCGAGGCCTGATGCACAAATTCAGAATCTCCATTTTGGATAGCAGAAGATGATAGTGCACCATAATAAGAACACGTCGTCTAAAGGGCGAAGGAACTAGGAAGTTATCATAAGCAAATAATGCAAACAAAATATGGTTGAGGGTCTGCTAATACTCTCAAGTGACAACTGACCAATCCATTGCCTTCAATATCATCAAAATCAGCAACATTTGCCCCAGCATCTTGCATTGCAGCTTGATCTGTAACAGCAGAGACCTACAGATTGAGAAAAGCAAAAGTGATAGATTACAAACAATAGTAAATCTAATACAAGAATTTCTGGTAGAATCAAATATATTGTACCCATAAAGAGTGTGCAAGCAAAGAATATCAAATAGAGAATAACTTGTCAATTTGTAAAACTTACGAAAATTAAATATTTTAAAGCTATGCCATAAAACACGCATGTAAACTGTTAAAAACTTGATACATCAAAGCTGGAGAATGTACATGCTTCTTTTGTGGTACAAAGATATGGAACTAAAGAATGCATAAAATTAAAAACGTGAGATGTTATATCTAAGATTATTTGAGATACAAAATCTATCAAATTTAATTGAGCAGAAACAGAGATTTCTAAGTGATGAAGCAATTAACTATGCAAAAAAATCAATATGATAGTCATAGACCATAGAATCAATTGTGTGTACACAATATGATCTATTTATAGTTAAATATGCAAATGCCCCCGAATCAATAAACCATATCCTAAATGTATAACCTTCCCTAACCAAAGTTTCCATAGTGCTTCCTTCCCAGCCAACTATTCCTTTATTATACAAATCCAGAGTCCATCAATACTAATGGGTGATGGTTCTAATTACCAGTCAAAAATAAGCTCAATAATACCTAAATATACTTTGGACTACAAAAAAGAGGTCTACTCAAAATGAGACTTCCATGTCAAAACATAAAAGCAAAGGTCCATGACAACTTTTATGCATCTCATCTCCCTTGGAAGTAATTGCATTTAAATGACATTAATGTAGTATAGAGTTGAAGGCAGAGGAAATAAATTACTGAAAGTTTCATTACCTTGATTACTCGACCTGCAATCTCCAGTTGCCCATTTAAATTTTGTGCAGCCTTAGCATCTTCAAGACGAGCAAACTGCAAGAAACTATGTTATGTATACATTCACTATCCATAAGTTGCAAAGGTTCTCACGGAATCTAAATTTAGAACTACTTTTATGTCAAGTAAATATCATGTCTGGCAATGGTTGTTTCTACCCCAAAGCAGATTTTTCTTTGCAACTAGAACAGCAAACTGAACAAAGAACTGTCCTCATAATGCTTATATTAGAAGATATCAAACTCACCTGTACAAAACCATAACCCTTGCAATTGGCAGTTTCAGGATCAGTGGGCAGCTGCACCAACTCCACAGAGCCAAAAGGTTCAAATACCTAAATTATATGTGCAATGTATGAAACTCTTTCTTGTCAAAAAGGAGAGAGGTCAACACATGGAAAAAAGGAGAAACTTATAAATATATCTAGATTTCCAGTCATATAACCATGTTAATGTCTCGCGCATAAATATAACTACCTGACGAAGTTGATTTTCTTTTATGGTAACAGGAAGATTGCCAACATACAGTTTTCTATCCTCCGAAACAACAGATATAGAAGACTGAACAAGGTTCTTTTCAGCTTCTGATGGCTTAACCATCACTGGTACACCAAGTAGAGGCTGACCAGAAAGTGCTATTGCCATAGGAACTGACATTACATCATAAAATTCAATATACCTGCAGAAATAGAAATAAAGATTTGAAGAGTATCCTCCCAGGCATGCTTTATGAAAGCTGTATCAAACATATCCCTGAACCCTTCGAAGTGCTAAAACATATATAATGCTAAGCTAACATTTCACAGAAAACATAATTGAGTTCATTCCAAAGGACAATGTCACTTGAATTCCACAAGCATGACACGAAATCTCTTTTTTTAAAAATAAAAAATTATACAATTCTTTCACAAACTGAGAAACACTGAACTACAAATCCAGAGCACATGAGAAAAATCTTACGGGGAAAATTCCCCAATAACTCTGGACAAATACTGCTCATTGTTTTGTAAGACTGCTCTTTGTTTTTCTAACTCACTTGCCCTAATTATATTTCAGTTGCCTGTGTTTTTCAACTTTGATGTTTAATTTCAGGAAATGCTTCCAAAAAGTTAACCAGAAAGGTTACTACGGTCATACTAAATCCACAAATTTTATTGCTAGATATGACCATACCATCCACATGGTCCCAAATTCTGCTCACTCCCCACTCCTGTAAAATATTGTTCAAAGATATTGTTGTGTAGCCATATAACTTTGTCAAGATGACAATTGATGAAATCAAAGTAAAAGGATCACATAATCGAGATAAAAATAAACAAATTGCATCTCCAATAATATATAACTTGGGAAGGAAGGATAAGTATTTACCCAATTCCTTTGGAGCGTCTGGAATTCCGGTCCATTATGAGGTGTACGTCTCTGACCTGAAATTGTCAAATAAGTCATTAGTAATTAAAACTTAAAAGAGAGAAAGATTATGACTTCTGCAATTAAAATTCAATAGCGCGTATCATCAAAATGATAAAATGGTTCAGCAATAGTTTAAAGTGCTTAATAAGGAACAAAAAAGGGGGCAAAAAAAACTACAATAAGTCAACATATAAATTAAAACGTAGGAGAACTACTACAGACAGTAAATATATTAGCAAAATAAGCCACGACAGAATATATCAAAACAATATAGGTCAACCTTGCCAGCCTTGGAGAAGAATTCATAGATATCTCTTTCAACTGCCTTCATAGAAATCTGGAGATTGTACCAGAGAATGTGTGAGGAGACCTCCAGATATAATCCTAGTAGCAAGAAAAGCTTTAATTGTATACTTCAACTACCTGATAAGCAAAAACTGTTCGTTGATCTCGTTCAGGATCCGCTTCCGGCTTTTCCACATCTTTCTTTTTCTCTTTGTATCTTCTGTAAAATATCAATTAGAAAACAAACAAATTATGTCAAATACCAATTTACCCCAATCACTGATAAAACTTTTTAATTATGTAACGAACAGCAGCCTGGAACATCCACATAGCAAAGTTTGAGCGAGTGATTTGCTCCTTAATATACATAACGTGCGCAGAGAATTCCTCATTCATAAAAGAGAAATATCCTAAGGGAAGCAAGAATTTCTTCTTAAACTGGTCAAAAGCCATGTATTATACTCCTGCATGTGAACTCCATAGAGTCAACAAACTGTACTAAGGTTTGCATTTGGTCAAAACAAGAAACATCTTCATGAGAAAGCAATGAGACAAACCTGGAACAAAGTAGCAATTAAGAGAAATGAACACTGAAAAACTGCAGGCATTGAATTAACAACAGGCTTGTCCCTTCTATGCTGAACCTAATTTTACATTTTGCACCATTGTATTAAAGAGCAAATTTATTATCATAAATGATGGAAGATATATCATATTAACAAAACGACCTAAAATAACCAAAAGAATTGCCCCCAACACTCAGAGCATACATTTGTTTATCAAGCATATCCATCACATCTTTCAAATGCCTTTTTTTTATTTTTTTGTCAAAAGCAGGAAAGAAAAAAAAATAATGGTGTAACTGCTATACAAGTTAACTGCTTAACAGAAAGACTGCTAACAGAATGAAATATCCATCTCATGGTACAGAATGCTTAAATTAGAAGCTAGCAACCCTATGAATATAAAAATGAGACTGATACGTACAGAAACACGAACAAATAAATAATGAGTAAATAAGAATATAAGTGGGTAGCGGGAATCAAACCCACGTAGAGCTGGAAGGCTAGGAGTTACAGTTGAAGTGGATTCAGCATTCTATATAAAATACATACAACCTTTTCCGTGTTGGCATACATCTATACAATATGTACATAAATATAAACTGCCACAACAGAAAAATGAAAAGATTTCCATGGGGAAAAAATTAAAATTATAGTATAGAAACACCAACATAGAAAGCCGCAAAACAAACCCTATTCTACATAGGCATCCCTGGATATGAACCTTGAAGAATAAGAGTCGTACAGAAATTTTGAACTCGATAAGGCTTTTTGTACTTGAATTATTGCAATTTGTGACATGAAATACCTCAGAATATTTCCACCCTAGTACAGAGAATTATAATCAAATAAATTTCTCAGGAAAAAAAAAAAAAAGCATAAACCAACAGCTAGTCCATCAAAAAAAGTTCCACAGGGTATTTATCAAGATTTAAGAGGTCAACCAACTAGTATTTAGCTTCAATTCCATTTAAAACTAGTACCTTCACACAAAAATAACCTAAAATAAAGTAATGGATAAAATTATAACCATTTAATATGTTTCAACACCAATTTCCTTCTAAGAAAGATAGCGTAGCCAGTGTTTGAACTGTCAATGCAAGAAAAACCACAAAGATATGGCATGAGCCAAATTAACAAAGATAGTGTGTATAAACACCGACTTAATTTCCAAATATGGAATAAGCCCCACTTTTCATGATTGATACGTGTTAAATAAATTTAAATATATAAGAGCAGGAGCGCTACCTGCCATCATGATTACGATCTCTGAACTCCTCCCTTCCTCTTTCCTTATACACTCCATCTATACTCCTTTCCACATCCTTATTTCTCTCCCTCTCCCGATCATCCCGATTTCTTTCTGAATAACTTCTGCTCCCTTTGGACCTCTCGTGCTCCCCCTCCCTGTCTCTTTCTCTTCCATATTCATGGCCATGCTCTCTCCTGTCCCCATCCCGATAACTTTCTCGTTTCTTGTCAACTTCTCTCTCTCTGCCCCTTTCTCTGTCTTTCTCTTTTCCACCTCCCTCCCTGTCTCTGTTTCTATGCTCCCGCCTACGTTTATGTCTATCATCGTCACTCCTCTCCCTATCTCTTGAAGATGGGAGATGACTTGAGCTCCTTTCTTTCCTGTTATCATGAGACTCGGCCTTTGACCTTGAATGTTTCGTCTGCTTATCCAAATCATTGTCATTGCCTTCACTTTTGTGCTTTGAGCTCTGACTTCTATCTTTCTCTTTGGATTTCAAACTGTCCTCACCTCCATTCATAATCTCCTTTGACTTTTTTGGTTCTGGATTTTCCACCATATTCTCTAAATATTCATACTCGTCGAAATCCATCTTTTACAATCTTAACTTACACAGGGAGAACCTTCTGCAACAAGCAACCGAACTAGCAGATATTAAAATCTCAAACAGATATTTCCATTAAATATAAATCGAAGAAAGAAAAAGAGAATAAATCACTAATGCATAGCCCAATTTTCTTAAACACGACGCATCTTTTCTTTGTGATTATGTTATGCGGTATACAAATAAAGTTGTGCTAATTGTTTACATAAAAGTTAATATTGGCAACGCTTGTGTCATTAGAACTGAGACTTATGGCAATACAGTGTTAATTTGGGATTTGAAAACAGTATTACACGTAAAATAAAAATAAAACGAAAAGAGTGCTGCTTTGCAGAAGGGAGAGGGAAAAAAATATTTCAAAACCCTAATCTTTACACGAGCATTCAAAGCTAAAAGAAAAAAATCATAACACTAGTATAGCACTCAGCAGATTAACAAGAGTACGGATTAATCGATCGAGAAATGTTTACCCCTGGGAGTGAAAGATGTCAGTGTGATCTTGAATCTCAACTGGGTTTGAGGCAAAACTGGAATTGTAGAGAACTTTGGGGATTCGATTTACAAGAATGCTTGCTAGTTGCTACAACGCGAAGGAAACGTTAGTGCGTGAAACGGGGCATACGAGGCTGAAACTGGAGCGGATCAGGACCGAGCAGCCCAAATTTGAAATTCATCTACCAAGTTTGGGGCAATACACGGGCTTGATAGCTGGCCTCGTATTAGCAAATGGGCTAATTACACCCTAAACATGGGATAAATACATATTGGGTTAAGTACACAATTACACACATTTAAGTATGAATTTTTTTAAATTCGGGTGATTTGTAACTAATTACAAAAATATCAAAATAATTTTCAAAATCAGGTATTTTTTTATTATCAGAAATCAAGGTTTGTAATTAATTTACAATTGTAAATTTATTTCAAATTGTAATTAATTACCACCATCATCATCACCAACTAATTTGTAATCAGTCACAGCCGTCGTCGCGACCACCATCTTATTTCAGTTTTGTAATTAATTACAACTGTAACTTTATTTTCAATTTGTAATTAGTTACAATTGTAATTTTAACTATAATTTCAATTAATTACCACCACCATCGATCACCACCTAATTTGTAATATATCACCGCCACAACCACCTCGGAGATACAATTGTAATTTTATTTCAATTTATAATTAGTACAATTGTAAATTTAACTACAATTGCAATTAATCACTACCACCAATCACCACCTAATTTGTAATCAGTCATCGCCCCCAAGCCCCCAACCACCGTCGAAAATACAGTTGTAACTTATTTCAATTTTGTAATTAATTACAATTGTAACTTATAAATTAGAACTTTACTTCAATTTGTAATTAGTTACAACTATATATTTAATTACAATTGCAATTAATTACCACCACCACCAATCACAGCCTAATTTGTATCAGCTACCGTCACAACCATTGTCGAAAATACAATTGTAACTTATTTCAATTTTGTAATTGATTACAATTGTAACTTATGAATTAAAACTTTATTTCAATTTGTAATTAGTTACAATTGTAAATTTAACTACAATTGCAATTAATTACCACCACCTAATTTGTAATCAGCAACTACCACAACCATCGTTTAAAATACAACTGTAACTTATTTCAATTTTGTAATTAATTACAAATGCAATTAAATTTAGATATCACCACCACCACCACCACCGTCACTTGGCGTTCTTCTGCTATTGTGATTTTATTTCAATTTTGTAATTAAGTGCAATTGTAATTTTTACCACTACCTGTTGTCTCAATAGCACCACTACAATTGTAATTAATTACAATCACCATCATTGCCTTCACCACAAATCCACCACCACCACCACCACAGATCCACCATCATAACACCACCACTACCACAGATCCAACAAATCGAAAATCACACACCTCAGCAGGTCGTCAGAAATCGTCACCGCCAATGTTTACTAGAAAAATGCTTCAAGCACAGGAAGATGCTCCTCTTCATCGTGAATCTAGTGGTGCAAACCGTTTCGTGATTGAAGCTCTCTATTGATCGGAACTTCAGTTTGCAAGTTTGGTTGAGATTTTGAATTTTTTATCAGAACTTCCACAATAGTCGTTGGAATCTTCCTAAAATCTGATCGGGAGTTCTTTTTGACAATACGGTCTTCGTGGTGGTAGTTTTATGCCACGGGATCGTCGAAGCAGATGGTTGATATCTGGTCTGAGTCTTCTTCTTCCTCCTTGGTCAGTCACTGCAAATCTAGCACAACAAGCAATCGGCCGACTACTGCCATCTTTGATGTCCGGATTTTAGGCCAAAAATAAAGAAAATGAAACGAGTCATGTTTCTTGGAATCCGGCAGAAGCAACTCTTCATTCTTGCGGTTTTTGGTGATTGGGAGTGATAATGACAGAATTGAAGAACTATGGATTTATTCTAATTTGATACCTGATTTGATTAATTATTTTCAAAATACCTTATTTTAAAATTTTCAAAACTAAACACGTGATTTGGTGTAATTAGCCCATACATATTTAAGAATTGTGATAATTAGGCCAACAGCCATCTAAATTTCACAAACTTGATTTCTACCTCCACATCATTTTTTTGCTGAAAAAAGACGCACAGAATAAAATAAATTTGATAAATGACACCAGTCTAGAAATCCCAACTAATGACTTTAAATTCAAAAATCAACGACCAGCTTTAATTTCAAAAATCAACGACCAGACAGAGATTCTCACGTAACGGTTCCTGATTTAACTGCCAGATATTCTCGCGTAACGATTCTTGAATTACCTCAACGTATTCAATGAAGAATCATCTAATATCGATCAATCAATATCAAGAAATATGTTCAAAGCATATTAAAAAAATAATAAAAAATTATATCTTCCATATTTTCGAAACTCACTGATAGTATCAAATTCTTGTTATAATTGGTTCTTAGGGAAGGTTAATGTCAAGCCATCTAACCTAATAACTGCTACATTAAAGCACAGACTCATAGATGAACAACGGGGAATTTTTCGGTCTACTTGTTTTGGCAGTTTTCTGGACATGCAGGAGATTGCAGTAAATCAGCAGTTGATTCATCAAATTTTGCTAAGGGAGGTAAACCATCCAAACGAAGAGGAAATGTGGTTTAGAATTGGTGCGAGTATTTCAGCCATCTATCTCATATCACAAACGAAGATGTTTTCCATGTGTTCAAATCAATGTCAAATCGAAATAACCAGGACGTTGTTATAATGGGATTACTGTTTCTAGTTACACAATTGTTGTTGAACACCGCATATGAAAGGTTCGTAGACGAAACTCTACTTGTGTTGGTTGATAGCATGGATATGAAATCATATCCTTGGGGTAAAGACATTTTTAAGCTGACTATTTCATCGCTAAAGTTAGCATTAAGGAACAAGCGTACTATTGTGGAAGGTGAGGGTAGACCTACAATGAGTTATAGGCTTAACGGGTTCGTAATAGCATTCCAACTGTGGATTTATGAGAACTTTCCTATACTAGAAGGGAAAATATGGACAAAAGTTTCTAGTACACATCCAAGAATACTAAACTGGACTTCCGAGGTTGAATGTGATGTAACTGCCCTTAATTTGGGTAATGATGTTTTCAGTCGCTCGGATGTGAGTTACTAAATTTTGGCACGATCCTCTACTCAAGTGCTGAAACCATTTACACTACTGGTCATTAAAAATTTTTGAGGTATCTAATTGTAGTGTTTTATGAACGCAGGTTCGTGTTGTCAAGATGATGCCTAACGTGGTAGAGGCTTTAGATCAATCATACACACAACTTAGGAAGCAAATCATTTCCAAATCAAGCTATCCAAATAAAAAAACTGCAAATAGTATTGACGTAGACGACGACGATGATTTCTGCTCGCCACCAGCTTACAGGTCCACAAAACTTGATCAAAATAAATTACAAACTTGCCTTCCCAATGTGGTCAATCCAGAATATGTAATCACACCAGATGTGGTGGAGAACACACTACCACTAGTGCCTCGTTTTGAGTAGCCACAACCATATGCTGACCTAATCTTAAAAACAAGTGACGAACACTTGAGTGAAGTTGTAATTGATGATTGCCTTCGAAATACAATTTCAAAGACATATTTAAAAAAACTCAAAGGGAAACAGATTATATACGAGGTGGAATCCAGCGATGATGAAATAGCAGATTTTGTTGATGAACAATATGAATTCAAGAACCACCATCATGCTGGGGAATCATCCAATAAAAAGACTTCAAACTTATCAATCAGCGATGCCCCACCACAGGTTCGCCGTGGGATGCAGGTTGAAAATTATGTCGAACCCGATGTGTTAGAAATCCAATGTCCATTATTACAAAGCAAGACTTCTAGTCATGTGGTCAGCACCGAGGTTACAGTGCAACTCCCTAGAACTTGTACTACTGATTTGGATGGGTCCACTTCAGACAAGGTTTAGCCAATAAATAAGTTTTGAAATCCAGACACACACAATGGAGTAGTGGCACACATCCAGAAGAATATGGTATGTAATATGTGAAATCTGGTCATTTTTTATCTTCTTAATTTATTCTTATTTTTTCAATCTTGCTGGATGCATACACTAGACACCCTTTACATGTCATTACAGGGGTTGGGGGGATGCTTCAAGAAATATTCTGATAAGCCTGGCCATATTGTGCGCGAACATTCAAAGTTGGCGGAAGAGAACTATATGGTGAGGATGATGATAGAGCAAATGGTCAAATTTGTAAACATGCAAGTTTTCGAGTGTCTTCAGGGAATACGTGACATTTCTAACCCCGTAACTGACACAATCGGCAAAGAAAATATATCTTCAGTAACATTCAATCACATTAGCAAGGTAGATGGTAGCCTATTTTGACAATTAATTGTGTATGCGATAGTACTGATATATTATAATTTTTGGTCTAATACCTGTGATGTAATGTGGATAAGAAATATCGTCTAAAAGACATTCGGCACTCTTGAAATCCAGCTCTTCATTCCGGCATTCCAATGGAAAAAATTTAGATTTTGATAATGGAAAATACCACAAAAAAATGTCGGACAGCAACAGGCATCCATTGACGGTGATAGACAACAATAGAAACAATTCAATGAAGGTACTAAAATTCCCGAATAGTTACTGTAAATAAGCAATGTGTTCATTCATACATTTTTCCCATATCATCTCCTCTTTTTTTTTTTTCTTCCCAAAACCAGGTTAACCCCCATAGTGGTAGGGGCGAGATACATGAAAGGGATCCTAAGCTAGGGACTTGCAATAAGGGTAGCAAGTTATCATCAGGTCATATCTAAAAAAAAGGCGGTTCAAGCACTAGTCATTGCCACACCCCAATCAATTTTAGTGATACCACCTCCAACATGAAGGTAATTGTCTACAGATGTTCCCATTTAGCAATATTTCTCATACAATGGTAGTATAGATGAATTAAATTCTGACTCTTCAGTCTAGTTGATTACATACATTTAATTAAGATGACATTGTATTCTGTGTTTGAATTAAACACTCAAATCAGTTGACATGTGTCTTCTTACAATGTGTTATACATTCATAGGTTCATCGACCTGATGCACAAGAACATCATACACGTGCTGGGGTGAAGGTGATGTCTTGTAAGAACCCAACCTCCATGAATGCTTATATAAGCAGTCTATGTTCAGGAAATTTACCTTCATGCAACAAGGTCAATACTAATCAATATTCATTTTCCTTCTAGATGTGTTCACTCCATATTTCCACTTCTAATGCAATTTAAGTACGATTTAACTAACTATATTCTAATGTAAGTTGGCAACTGATGCTCTTCAGGAATCATTTGGTAGCAATTTACTTGCCAAGACCATCACAGAACCTCAAAATTTGCAATTCATTGATCCTACCGACATGGGATCCCCCAGTTTTGATTTAGGGATCGACATGGGATCTGAAGATGGATGTATAGTGCTAGAAGACGGATTCATACTAACCCCCGAGAATATTAAGGAAATGGATGATATAGTAGATGAAGTAGTATGACACCGTCTGGTCAAAAATATTGAACGAATTGAAATTGATTAGACATAATATTGTGTTGTATTTCATAATCAAATACGCCAGTTTTATAATGAAAATATCTGATAGTTGATGTTGGAATCCCAGCTCTCAAGTAGAGAAAAACCAAAAAGGCGTACATCACCAACTTCAAATTCAGTTAATCGCACCATCAGTGATGAGCAGATTGCATGTTCTCGTGCTGAATCAGGAAACCATACGATTTCAAGCACACAGACAGTTGAGGAGGCATGTACGTCCACAATCTAACCCCATGTAAAAAAAGAGGTCTGGACGTGCGAAAGACACAGAGGTATCAAAATTAGTACATGTGCCCTAATTTTAGAATTTGAAAATTAAATATTTGACCACAGAGTATGGCCTTTGTATTGATCAACCTTTTTTTGCAGATTTCTCCAATTCCAATCCACTTATACGAAGAAAGCAGCCAGGGAGTGGGTAGGATTGAACAGCCTATTTCATTCGGATGTGTCAAGAGCGGGGAAGCACCCACTACTCAATGTCTTGGTTATAATTTTGTCTACAAAATGTGCATGGAATCACCCAATGCAAATGACATTAACAAGTTCAACAAGTTCTACCAAGAGTGCCTTACGCGGAACAAGGGGTAAATAACATATTGGGTGATGCGTACAGTATTAATGTTCAATATTTTAGTAGGTCAATTGTACAATAATATAACTTTCTATTTAAAAAAAGGTCTCCCCCTTGTAGGACCATGACATTAGCTCCCGATGTCGTCGAGGCTCTCCAAGTAATGAAACTAGGCTCAGTGCACATCGATTCAGATATGTGGTGGCATGATCTTGTAGAGATTGCACGCCCACTAAATGACACAGTAATTTTTGGTTAAAACAATCATTGTTTGTATACATATAAACATTAGTGCATTTTTCAATCTATATTCATAGTAATTTTATTTGTCCACTTTTATCCAGCATCTTGATGTTGCATTCTACTTCATCTGTATGATGCTAAAGCTGAGGAATGATACCAGCTTTCGGGCAACAACAACAGACTGTAATTTTGATGTGAAAATTCGAGGGATATCTAAAGAACTTGAAGTTGATACGCAGGCCTGTATTCTCATATACAAAGGGAATAAAGATTCCTTTTAATATTCCATGGACTGAAGTTGATCATGTGCTCATTCCAATGTGGATCCATTCTCCAAGTCATTGGATTCTAGCTCATTTTGACCTCATTAAGTGGAGACTCGACGTGTACAACTCATACGATAGAATCATAAAGGATGGTGTCATGTTATCATCTACCCGTTCTATGCTTATTGCCCTCCCCATACTTGCAAGATCCATGAATTGTCGGGTGCGAAGTTTTCCCAAAACTCCACTGGAATTCAGACTTATTGACAAATGTTCCCAACAACGTAACGGGTTACATTCATACTCTTTCTTCCATTATTCATTATTGGCACTATTAGATTACAACATGACTTATTTTAATATATCATTGTCGTCATAATTAAATTTTCATTATTTGTCACATTTTCTTGAGCAGTGGAGCTTGCGGTATCTTTTTCATCAAGTATGCTGAATTCTTAATAGACAGGAAGATTAGTCAAATTCCTGGCATGTTTGATACAGCTTCTGCCCGGATAAACCTCGCAACGCAGCTATACAAGTACATGCTAGAGAAGTCAGACATGATCTGATACAAGTACTTATATTTTGAATGTTGAGTTGTCTAGTTTGGAACTATTTATTATTCCTGAATTATTGGCTGCTATGATTTGCAAATAAAGTAGCATGTCTCATAGTCTAGTCAGTCTTATTATGATCTGTACATGAGATGATCAACAATAAATTTTTTGACGCATTTATAAAATGAAGTCTTTCATTGAGTGATAATTCTGTTTGACTCTATTCATGTTATGGGAATACATTACGTGCTGCACCAGTATCAATATGTTAATACTGGTGAAACATTACATTCTGGCTGGATTTCAAAATATATGATAAATCATCCTTTACTCTTTTGATCTCAGACTCAGGTGTTAACAGTTAATGGAACACTTACAGCCATGATACGATTTTACGTGGACTTACATTAAAAGATGGTATCATATGATGGTCAGTGACTGAATTCGGGGAGTTTCAAGAACATCACATGGACTTACATTATACAAAATAAAACTTAACTATCGAATTAGGAGTTATCAGTGTGATCATTGTCAGTGGCATGAAATAAGAGTGAGACGATTTTATCGATTTAGTATTCCACATGCTTTCAGCCTTGAAGCTATTATATTTAATGACAGGTGATATGATCCGGACCAGGCATCGAAGGGAAAAGTCTAGCCATCGGCAATATGACAATGATCTACGTGCAAAACGGAGTAAGTTCCATGTTGGGGTCGAGCCGAGAAGAGGGACGGATCAGGTCAAATCAAGGGATCAAAATTATTTGTGCAAAAAGGTCATTACGGCCGTAATGGAGATCCTTCACGGCCGTAACGCATATAATCACGGCCGTAAAAGCTATTGTCACGACCGTAATCAACTATCGAGGGAAAAGGCAGAATTTCAGCAGAACCAGGCTTACGGCCGTAAGTCTGAAAGTTACGGTCGTAACTCATAAAACAGTTTTAGACCAGAGAAGGCTTTACGGTCGTAACTGAGGAGCGGGCCAGATTTTGCGGGAATTTCAATTATTTTGTTTCCTTTATAATTTTAAGTTATTTTCCTATTTTAGAATTTTAGTCTAATTAGAATTCTATTTCGAGTAAAGTAGCGGCTAGGTTATTTTGCTTATTTATATTCCTTTCCATTCATTGTAAAAAACAGTTTAATTTGAGTTTTGAGATTAATAAAGTTGAGAGAGTTTTCTCCAATTGAAAGGTTGAGGAATCCCTTTTGTGTTCTTCGAGAACAAATCCAACTTATCAAATATTGTGAAAATATTTGTGGCGTTGAACTTATCAAATATTCGCGAGTATATTTGTGGCGTTTCCAATTAGAATCTTATCAAGGAAATTAACAAGTCCTTGTGGTGTTTCGAAAACCTCGGTTCTTCAATCTGCATCATCAATTTATTGCGTCGTGATTGTTGGGTCCAGGTCCTATCGTCAATTTTTATCTTTTCCAGTATTTTAATTATTGTGTTCTTGTGTTTCTTGGATGAATCTGGATCTTTCCTATCTTTGTTTCGTTTAATTCCGCGTGTTCGTTGTGACCCCATCCCGGGATCACATCAACAGGAGAATAGGTTGGTTCTGATTTCACTTTCAAGTACGTGTCTATTTTGTAATGAAACTTGGAATGGGCAATTTTGTAATGAAACTAGGAATTTCCATGTTTCTTCCTGTAGCCCAATCCAAGTAAAGGAACCTGGCACCCAATTTTCATTGAGATGGTAGAGTCTGGGCTCCTATGGTTTTCTGCCCTTTATTGGATCCTAATCTAGCAGTACTCTGTGTGGGCAGATCTGTTAGTCATAGTGAAAATGAAGCTATTGTTTTTGATGAATTAGATTCCTCAAAGGAGAATGTGATTCCAGTATTTCCAATTAGGTAGTGAAAAGAAGTGCTCCAATTTGCTAAATGGTGGCAGTGAAATGGAGCTCGAAGTTCTTTTTGAGCAACTTGGGTGAATCTACAATGAGTAGTTCCAAAATATCCAACAAAAAATGAGAACCTTATTTGGTCAAATCTAAAATGGAGAAATAAAATATCAAACAAAAAATGAGAACCTTATTTGGTCAGATCTAAAACTGAGAAATAGTCTTCATGGTACAAATGTTGATAGTTTGTTATTGAGTCAGATTGCATTTATTGGCTATAATGAACTACCTGATTCACAGTTATCTAGAGTCCTAGGATTATAGAGTTGCACTGGACTTTGAAATGGTAATGCATCTGCTGATATGGCTGCAGGGATTTACTTGATCAAATTGTGCTGGTTTATATATTGCACAAACAGATCTAGCCGAGCATCTCAAATATCTGCTAGGCTTATACATACCTTCTAGATAATATTTAAATATTTTTGGAAAATTCTTTTTATTCATTTTGCTATGGTTTTCATCTCTTGTGACGATTATTCAAAATGTTTAAGCAATAAATTAGATCCAAACAGAAGCAAGCAACTTGGCTACAAGAAGTTCTATATGTAAGTCAATAGAGAATCAATGTCTGGGAAACTCCTCTACTGGTGCATCAGCGCAGGCATCTCTTCCAATGCATGGTGGACACATGCAAGCAAGAGTCTAAATGGGTGATATAGCCGAAGCAGCTGACTTTGCAACCAAGCACGATTTAGTTTGACAGTAATTTCTACATGATGTTTTCTATTGACGAAATGGTTGATACACCCGAAGCAGAAGACTTGCAACCAAGTACAAATGATGCTATATATGGGAATAGAAGAGGTAGTCAATTGGAAGTAAACAAATAATCCTATTACAGTATCAGCATTTCTCTGTTTCGTTAATGAATATGATTCACCACATGTCTCTATTTAGTATCTGCAAACAAGACTTCTAATTACCTTGATTGACATTTCCAAAATTTTACTTCTGGTACCTGTTCATTAATAACCAAGTTTTTTTTCCGCATCAAGACCAGCTCCCTTAACTAGGCTTTTTAAGAATTTCCACCCGGCACATGTTCATTAATAACACAATTTGGTTTCCATTTTAGACCAGTTCCTTCATCATGCAAAACCAAACTCTGTTCACCCAAATACCAGGATCAACATCAGTCCTTTTATTACCAATTTCATTACCAGATACAACCTCCCCACTTAAAGCAGCTCCTTTGCAAATTCAAACTCTGCAGGTTCAATATATTGCGAGTCCCAGTTCCTTTATTACCAGACTTATTTCCAGATACAGTCTCCCCATTTTTTTGACAAAGTTAAAGTAAAATTAATATGAATATCTATGTTAGATTAGGGGTTATGTTAAATAGTTTCAACACTAGGAACTTTTAAGTAGTGATTTTTAATTGATTATAGGACTTTTGTTCTATTGGTTCAGCCACCCTCCCCAGGAACTTTTTAATGCGATTGCTACGCTTGAGATTACTCTTACCAGAACAACAAAATAAATATATATGTATGTATATAATCAGGAACTTCTTGATTTGAATGACCTATTAAATTAAACAGCATCAGGAAATCAAACTTAGAGACTGAAATTGGAAACATGTGTAATACTCACAACTGGAATCGATGAACACATACAAATAATCAAGAATCCCAATCATGCTACTAACAGAAATAGTTTACCATATGTTTATCTCTTCTCATCTTTCAAAAAGACATTATATTCATTCAATGAAATTACCAATACCAGTTGATGACCATTATGACTCATACATTCAGTATTCCTATTATGACAAATGAACATCCTGATAATGGTCTCATTAGTTCTTCAGAGTTATAAAATGGTGTTCAATATACTTATTCTGTGTGAATAATGGTATCAATCATCTGACTGTGATAGAATAATGTTTACTGCATTAAATGACAATTTTTTTTAAACATCAATGAAGAATAATGTATTGATGCAACTTTATATCTTAAGTCACAGATGCCCACATAAGACATTTCCCACTGTAATGACTATTCATTTGTTCATCTCTTTAAAGTTTTAGCCATTCAGTTGCACTTTCTGAAATAATATACACTGAATGAAATTATGATACTATCAAGGCATCTAAATGAGTCATACTAATAAAAAAAGATTCTATATTGTTAAAATTTTTATTCCTAAACTTGACCATCAAAAACAATGTATGAACGAGCTTATCACAACCGACTTTTATTGCCAACACAACAAAACATGATGACATTGGTTGAAAACTTGTTCATGAATTCATTAAGATTGTTGTAACATCAATGAGATAACAATAATTTGTAGAATACTAAAACCAAAAAATATTTGCTAATTATTCAAAGTTCAAATGAACACTATTACTCTTCGTTCGCATGCCCACTGGTGTGATGATCTTCTACCTGTGCCATGCAAATCACATCACAAAAATTTTATATATCCATCAACACATGACATTAGAAGTAATGAAATGTTGTAAGTTATACCATTATGGCCTGTCTATTACGCCTCTTTCGTTTGCACATGTTTTGTCCATTATCGAGATTCGGATTAGGGCAAGTTCTGCTATTGTGTCCATATGCATCACATTTTCAACAACGTGTTCTCTTCTTGTACTCAACACATGATCTGAATCTTGTTTCTTTAGGCCTGCCAGGTCGACGCTTTGGTATCGGTGCTAGTACTATCCTTTCTTTCACCTCCCAATGTATATTCCAGTCCTCTTTATTACCAAGTGGACATATAGGAATGCGGTATGCATCAAGATATGATTCTTTACTAAAGTATTTTGAACAGTAATCTGATGGTGAGTAGTTTCGCATAGCAATCACAGCGATAGCATGTGGACAAGGGATGTGGTCCAACTGAAAACGTCTGCATGAACAACTCTTAACTTCCATATCTACCATATATGATGAGTCATCTTCAATAACCTGAAATAGTGTGTCGCTGGAAGGGTGTACTTGCATACTCATTCAATTCAGTTTTAGGATCATTGTAGGCATCAAAGTTTAAAACATTGAATCAGTTTACCCTCTGGCGTCTGGACATATTGATACGCTCTTTCAACATGCTGTCATGACGTGACGCCATCCTTGTAAATGTTGATTTCGTATCAATTAAGTTCTGATAAAATCATCTTTGGATTGTACATCTCAAGCATTCAAACAACGCTTCAATGGGATACTTCTTAGCGTATTTTATCGTCGAGTTAACAGACTCGGCAATGTTGGATGTCATAGTAGAATACCTATTAGTTGTCATGTGTGCTCTGGACCACCTCTCGAACCCAACATCTTTCTGTGTATAGTACGAAATTATAGAGTTTTGCATTCAAAATTCAGTAAATTAAATAAAAAACACGAGTTGGTTGTTACCAGGTAGAGTTTGATTCCTTTGTCAATGTCATCCAGCTTCCTCATTTGCTTTTTGAACTCTATTGTTGTATATGCTCTAGATGCAAGATTAAAAGGAAGTCTCATAGCTTTCCCACTCTTTGGAAATTCTTTTTTCAATTTTTTAAGTAAATGATAGGTACATGCCCCATGCAAGGCGTCTGGGAATACTATATCAACCGCGTATGCTATACTACCATGACGATCAGATACAATGCACAATCCTTCACTATTGTCGTATGCTTCTTTCAACCTCATCAAGATCCACTCCCAAGCATTATTGTTCTCAGTATCGCCAACACCAAATGCAAGTACGAATATGTTATTATTGGCGTCTTGTATGCATGCAGTGAATAATGTACCACGGTACCTACTAGTTAGGAACATCCCGTCTACTACAATAATTGGTTTGCAATACTTCCACCCAGCAATTGACCCTCCCATGCCACAAAACTGAATAAAAATCTACCTTCAACATCGGTTTCAATCCTAGTATAAGAACCTGGGTTTGCCTCCTCCAATCTATGCATGTAAGCAGGAAGATTACCATAGGACTCATTTGGGTCCTCTCTAATCATTTTTATTGCTGACTCACATGCTTGCCATGCTTTATCGTAGCTTACTGTAACATCATATGTATGTTGCACGTCATCTATTATGTCTCCCGGGGTGTATATTCGTCTCGAAGATATGAACTTGTGCTTGATGCAGGTCGCGATCACAAAACTTGTAGCTTGACAGTGATCATGCAATCCTGATTCCATATAGCAACTATGTACATTGTTAATCTGTCTGACTTTTTACAATTCTTGTCCACACATTTTAACCAATAAAATTTATTGTTTGACTTGACAACACTATATTGAAATTTTTTGTGCAATGCCAGCAACGATACACTTGCAACAAGCAGCTCTTTGCTCTTGAACAAACTATTTTTCTTCACTTCTTCGATGTTGGGAGTGGATATGATATCACCCAATGAGTCTTCCAGTCTTTCGCTTGGACATTCAATGTAATTGTACATTCAATGTAATTAGATAACTCCATACCCATTTCTTCCACTATTGGGTTAATAAAAGTCAGTGCATCAGTTTCATTTACATCTTGTTCAGTAAATGCTTGAGGGATGTCATTAGTACAACCTGTAACCATCTCAGCATTATCATCATTCCCTCCTTCACTAGGCTGCAATACACTTACACATAGTGGGAAGCTACGTCTATCAGTTTCCCCTTTCTTGAATTCCATGTAAAACTGAAGCGAGGCATCATCACTAATTGGAATGCGTGATCCCTGGTTAAAATGTTGGTATTCCATAGTGAAATTCTTGCCATAGTAATCCTTATCAACAACACCAGCTACCAGACGAACTAGCATATCATGCGAGCAATCCAAAGGAAGCATAGCACCCCGCACTGAGTAGTCAATATAATTGTTGGAATCATCCCACTCACCTCCAAAGTATATAAACACAATCAAGCCAGACATACCCTACTTCAAAAAGAAATCATCAGCATCTTCAAATGATTTTTCAACATATTTGAACTAATTAAATAACAAAAAATTAGATATCTAACCTGAAAATTAATCTTTTAAACTCTGGTATGTAGTATAATCCCTTTGTGTATGGGTCTTAATAATAGCAGCAACAATTTAGTCATATCGATCAAACCTGATAATTATATCAATTGAATAATATTGAACTGTTTATATAACTGCAATCAGTGATATAAATTTAAAATTTTGATATAAGTGAATGTGAATATATTATATACTATCAATTTTTTAATTGTAATAAACAATGCAACCAGTGTTTAAGTTTAATAATGTATGCAACCAGTGAACAAAACATCAGTGAAGATCATACCGTCAATTATATTGGCAGCATTACGAACAAGTCAATCTCCTCCTTCATAGATGGACGTAGCATTTGTCGATGTTATACACTCATGAAGATGTGTTGTTGATGAGTTAATAAATAATGAGAAATGTAAACTCCAACAGTCACCTATCAGAATGTAATTTTATAGAAGTATTACACGAGGATTGTATCTTTGTGTGGCGGCTGCTGTGGTGTTGAAGATTCGATAAAGATAAAGGCAAAGGAAAAATCTGGATTCATATTCAATATATTGCAATTTTGTAATTCATTTTCAGTTACGATTTTTTGAGGATTTGTAACTGTCCATATAATCTAATTTGATAATTTCCATATTTGTCTGTGATAATTGGCCTTAAGAGTCGGACATAATTTGTTATGATAAAATGGCAATTTATTTTGTTTGATATGATAATTTTAAGAAGAGTTTTTAGTTGGTGGCAGAATTCAAAAATGGTATCATAGCATGGCATAAGTCAAAAGACCCCTTAAGAATTTTAAAAGATGGAATTTAAGATTTAAGAAATGTGTAGTTTTAATACAAAAATCAGGTTTTTCATTAAAAAAGCATGCAAGGGCCTATTTGCTTGCTCCCTAAAAAAATGTACCGTGTGAAAATTCAATACAAAATGTGGGAACCAGCAGTGAAAAGCAATAAAATATTCAAAACAGACGGTATTCACGTGGGCTCTATTGAAACACGAAGCTCCATTTACGAAGGTCACAATGTGTGGAGAAAGAATCGAGAAGTTTCTGCACTTGTGATTGTAGACGTCCCAATAGTACAAACCCACATCTCTTTTCTTAATTGTTTATTACATATTTTCCCTTTTTGCTTCTCTTTCTTCTTGCATCGTGTATCTCAATTCTTGGAATATTCTTGTGCAAGACCATTTGGCTAAAATGTCATGTATAATGTTACTTTTCCTCTTCATGCGAAATTCAATTCACTTAATCAAGATAATTTCAAATTTATAGGTTACAACTTATTGTCAGACACAAATAATCAATAAACAAATATTAAAGTCACGACTTATTTGATGTCGTAATTATACAATTTATGGTCACAGTTACAAATCACAAAATCTTAAAAGTCACAAATTATGAGATTTCTCGGTCACAAATTATAAAATTGTTTAGACACGACTTAATTCCAGATCACAAACAACAAATTTATAAGTCACAACTAATTTTCGATCACTAATTATCAAACTAATCCTTCACAATTATTTTTTGGTTACAAATCACAAATAATAAAAGTCATTTCTCGATCACAAATTATAAAATTTATGGCTTATCTAATTTCTAGGTCACATATTTGGTCATAACTTATTTTCGGTCACAAATTAAAAATTTAAATGTCACAACTTATTTTCGATCACAAATTACAAATATATAGGTCACATCTTAATTTTCGATCACAATATATAAAATTAATCAGTCACAAATTTATTACGTGGAAACATATTACAAGTTTTATAGGTTACGACTTGTTTCTCGGTCACAGATTACAAATGTAATTGGTCACAACTTCATTCTTGATGACGATTAATTTTTTTGTCACAAATTATCGATTCAATTGGTCACTGTCTAATTCTCGGTCACAAATCACGAATTTATAGGTCACAACTTACTTTTCGATCACAAATCTCGAATTTTATAAGTCACAACTTATTTAACGGTCATAAATTTCAAATTAATCGGTCACGAATTATTATTCAATCAAAAATCACAAAATTAAAAGTCCAACTTATTTCTCGGTTACAAATCAAAAAACTTATGGCTCACAACTAATTTCTCGATCACAAATATTTGGTCATGACTTATTGCGGTCACAAATTAAAAATTTATAGGTTACAACTTATTTTTCGATTACAATTTATAAAAATTAATCGATCAAAAATCTTAATTTGTTAAGTCACAATTTATACAATTTATAGTCACAATTTATAAGTCACAACTCATAAAATTATACAATTTATGATCACAGTCACAAATCACAAATTTTATAGGTCACAAATTATGAGATTTCTCGATCACAAATAATAAAATTGTTTGGTCACAAAATATACAATTTATGATCATAGTCACAAATCACAAATTTTATAGGTTTATGAGATTTCTCGGTCACACATTTATTACTTAATCACATATCACAAATTTCATAGGTCATGACTTATTTGTTATCTCAGGGTCACAAATTACAAAGTAATTGGTCACAACTTCATCATTGATCACGACTCATTCTTTTGTCACAAATTATTGATTCCATTGGTCACACTTTATTTCTCGGTCACAAACCACAATTGAATTTTTTCGTTCACAAATCTCGAATTTTATAAATCAGAAATTTTTTAAGGGCACAAATTGTGAAAATAATCGGTCACAAATCAAAAAAAAACTTATAGGTCACGACGTCTTTGTCAATCACAAATTCTAAAAATTACGATCACTATTTAATTCTTGATTCCACTTTACAAATTTCTTAGGTCACAAAATTTTTATCAGTCACAAATCTTGAATTTTTTAGGTCACAATTTTTTTCTTGATAAATCTCGAATTAATTGATCACAACTCAACAAATTATGAGTAACAATTTCTTTATTTAACACAAATCATAATTATCATTGCTCAAAGTTTTTTTTCTCAAACACTATTGTAAGTTACAATTATAGATGTAGTCGCAATCTTAAAATTTTTAAGTCACAATTTATCAATTTTATCAATCACAATTACGATAATTGGTCACAAATATTATACAAGTCACCACCACCTGTAACCCCATTTCACCACCATCTCCACCGTGGCCAACTCCACCCCCATTGACCACTGCCAACACCCCCACAAACGACCTCCAATAACACCACCACCCCCTCCCCACTGCCAACCCCCACCACCATCCCCAAATCACCACCACTGCCAGCCTTCTCTCCACCTTGCAGTCACCATCACTAACACCCTCAACGTTGCGCCTTTACCCTCACTACTAGCATCATCTCACTTGTGCCACCATTGGCACGCTGCCAGCAACACCACCACAACCGCGAGCCCTTGCACCATTGCACAAACCTAATAAGCTCATTGCAAACACAACCCACTGAAAACAAAGACACCAACACACAGATCTATCGTTGTCGTGACCACCACCGCACACAACACCATTGCACAACATTGTAGTCTATAATAGAAAAACAAAACGGATCGCTGCAAATATTTGAAATCTCACCAGACGACGATCGGTGGTGGTTCTTTTCTCGCAGATCACTGCCAAAAAAGTACTACCACAACACCAAACGCCACTACCCACCACCACCACAACCGCTAGAACGAAACCACCACCACTGCCACACACATTCACACACAACAAGAAGTAGGTTGAACAACATCGATTCTTTGCAAGCCGTCACCACTGGAGAAGACAATGAGAAGCATATACCTGAGATGTAATATTAGAGAGAAACTAGGGCACATTAGAGAGAGAATTAGGGGTAGAGAGAGATGGGGTATGAATATATTTTTGTTTATTTCGGTTACTCTTTTGATAACAATATATTATAATAATAAAAAAGAGAATATTGACCTGAGTTTTGAATTAATTGATTGTAAACTTGAGATTTGAATTCAAAAGTTAAAAAAACATGCTTGTGTGTAATTTCCTCTATAAATAAGGAAGAATACATAACTAAGGTTTTTAAAGTACATATTTTAAAAATTAAGAAACTTAAGGTTTTATTTCAAAAATCAGGTTATAATTAATTATATATTTTATTGTTTATGGTCACAAGTTACAATTTTTTAGGTTACGACTTATTATGGTCACAAGTCACAAATCAGGTCATAAGTTTATGGTCACAATCACAATTTTTTTCGGTCACAATTTATTTCTCAGTAACAAATTTCGAATTTTGTAGGTCATGATTTTCTCGATCGCAAATCTTGGGTCAATTGGTCACAACTTAACAAATTATGAGTCACAATTTCTTTATTGATCACAAATCACAAATTTTATTGGTCACAATTTTTTATCGGATACAAATTAAGAATTTTTTAGGTCACAATTTTCACAAATCACTAGTTTTCTTGGTTACATATCATAAATTTTATAGGTTACAATTTATAAAATTATTTGGTTGGCTCATTTTTTGTCACAATCTATTTCTCGGTCACAAAACACAAATTTTATAGGTCAATTGGTTACAACTTAACAAATTATAAGTCACAATTTTTCATTGGTCATATTTCAAAATTTTCATAAGTCACAATTTTTTTTTCTCGAGCACAAATCATGAATTTTTAGGCCACAATTTCCACAAATCATAAATTATATTGGTCACATTAAAAAAAAATTATAGGTCACAATTTATTTTATAGAATTTATTTGGTCACGACTCATTTTTTTGTCACAAATTATCGATTTAATTGGTCACAATGTGTTGCTCGGTTACAAACTACAAATCTTATAGGACACAAATTATGGTCACAGTAATTAATTGTGACAACTTATTTTTGGGTCAAAATTATCAAATTATTGATCATACATCATCAGCAACACCACCGATCGCCAAAACCCTATCATTGACCGCTGCTACAACCGGTCGCCACCATCACCGTCACCGTCGCCACCATCACCGTCACCGTCACCGTCGCCATTACTAACCACAGTAACCTCACCACCAACCAACACCACTGCCACCACTTTCAAGACACACCGGCCACCACAAACACATGAACCACCATACCTTAACACCAAAGCCAACCACCACCGTCATCTTCAATCGCCTCCACCACCACTACTATAATACCCTGGTTCATGTAATTTTTTTTAAAAGGTTACTAAGTTTAGAATTATTTTCTTGTGTCTTGATTATATGTTGTAGAATTTATTATTATTATTATTATTATTATTATTATTATTATTATTATTATTATTATTATTATTATTATTATTATTATTATTATAGTATATAAAAATGGAATTGGTGAAGGTAAAGACCAAAATTATGGAAATTCCGGATTTGTCGTTTTTTTCCGGTATTACATAGAATCGCATAAAAGTTTCAGGGATTAGATTGAACGGGAGCCTAAGGGTGAGGACCAACTTGTAAATTGATGGAAAAAAAGGGTAGCTCTATGTCGGTTTAGTGAGAGAGAGAGAGAGAAAAGGATAAATTTGGATAGATATTTTCATTTCTTTAACCACTCTTTTAATCCTTTTCTCATCATAAACCACCACACAAAAATAAAAGAAAAGAGAGAGCTTAGAGAAGAGAGAGAGGGCCAAAATTTTGAGAAAAAAAGAAAGGAAAAATTTTAAGAAAAGAAAAGGAAGGGAAAGAGGAGACATCTCAACAAGGTAAGAAATATTTTTCTTCTTTGAATTCTTTGATTTTCTTACAAGTTGGAAGGGATTTGAAAACCTAGGGTTTATGAAATTTTGGGATGGAATTGAAGAATGAATCATAATCTTGTTCATATGTTTCTTTTGGTATAGAAATTTCCTAGAAATTAGAATTTAGCAAATATGATGAAATTATGTTAGTTTCCATATCAAGTGGGTTAAGAAGCATGAAGGTGAATTATGAACTTATTTCTTATAATGTTGGATCTCATGAAATTGGTATGTGAATGGGGAAATGATATATGTGAAGGAAGAAATGAAATTCTTGATGAAATTGGCTAGAATTCCAAAATGTAGAAAAAGGGGGGTAAGCTGAATTTTTTTTTAACAAAGATAATGTTTGGTCTAAAAATTATAGAACCACCACCAATTACATGAATTATAGGATTTATGATGATTACCAATGTAAGGAAACCATAATTACTTGTGGAATTGGGAAATACATAATATAAGTAAGGTATAGAAAAGGGTAGAAAATTCTTGGAAAGATTGGAATGTAAGTTGGTTTACATTGTGTATTACAGGTGAAATTGAGAATATTGGAAAAGCATACCAACCAAACTAAAATATTGAACTGTGAGTGGAAAACTCTCTTTCTTACTCTTTAGAAAAGAAATTATTTATGATGTTTTCTATGGTTTAAATGTTATGACTTATCTTTTAAAGGTTTTATATGATATGAACGACATTTCATGATTTTGAGATAATGTGAAAATTATGAAAAACGATGTGAAGTGTGAATTGTTAATTATGATTTTAATGCAAAATTTTGCTAAGTGATACTCGAGGTTGATAAGTAAATGCCTCCTACGGGAGAAGGGGCCTAGGGGTCAAGCTGTTTAAATATGCCTCCTACGGGAGAAGGGGCCAAGGGCTCAAGCTGTTTAAATATGCCTCCTGCGGGAGAAGGGGCTTAGGGCTCAAGCTGTTTAATTATGCCGCCTTGGGGAAGGGGCCACAGGTTACCAGTGGTTCAAGCTGACACATTACTTGCTTGTGGTTTGATATGATGAAATACAATCGATGAGTTATGATATGAGAACTTTGGGGAATTTTGTATGATTATTAGATGATGATGTCTTCTTGTTTTATTTGTAAGAGTGAATTTTGAAAATAATGATAAATGATGATTTCTTGATTTCTTACGCAAACAAATTTTGGGAAAAATGGTTTGTTATTGGGTTTTTTCACTCACTGAGTTTATTAGCTCACCTATTTTTCCCATATAAATTTCTTTCAGGTGACAACTGAAGTTGAGCAACTTCTGGTACGCTTAGCCTGTGACATCAAGTTTTAGAAAAGAAAAGGTGGACATGATCACATGATGTTAATTTTGAACACTTTTTTCTTTTGAAAACTTTGTAGATTTTATGGGTTGTAATTATTTCATATGTCAAGTAAATATAGTTGAGCTCCTCCACGCGTTGTTTTATATGAATATAGGGAATATGTTTTGTAAACTAATTTCATCGATATTGAATCGTGGGTGGAACTACTTATATGTTGAAAATTGTGGTTTAAAATTATTTTTGAAAAACAGGGTAATATATGTGTTAATTAGTGAAGGCAAATATTGTCAAATTATTTCAGAAAATCTTAGATTTTATGAGCTTTGATGATAGGTTTTGAATTTTTATTTAAAATCTATCGTTGGCGGATGTCTCTCTTCAAGTCTAACAAAGGTACTTGGGGCAGGGCATGTCAACTACAGCCACCGAACCACCTCCAAATTTCCCACCACCATTACAAGAACCACCACCAGTAGCACCACCACCACACCTCACCAGTTGCACCACCTTCGGCGCCACTGCCACACCTCACCATCACTGAGCACCACACCACCGCTAAAACATATCACCTAACCACCGCGCTACAACCACACACCGCCCCCCCACTGCACACCACTATTACTACCAGTCAACTAAAGCAAAAAAAAAATAAAAGAAAGGAGATGGGAGCAGCAGCGACCACTGCTAGATCGAAGCAGCTCTTTCGCCGCTGCTTTGCAGTATGCAGCGACGAAGGCGCTGTGCTGCCGCAGAGGTCCGGCAGACGGGGAAGTAATGGCGTAGATCCGACAATGTGCATGTCTTCCTTAGTTGCAATGGCACAACTACAACTACAAGGCTATTGCAGTACTCTCAGCAGTGGTGTCCATCGTTCCAGCCGGTGCTGCTGCAACGTGCGATGTCCACCATCGTCTTCTTCTCTTGACTAGTTGTCCTCTTATTTGCTTATTGCTTTGTGAAACGTGAATTAAAGGCAGCCCAAGTAGGTTAATAGGTATAATAATTTTATTAATTAAAAATTAAAAATTAATTAAGACCTGATTATTGAATTAAAAACTTTTAAACTTGATTTTTGAATTATGA
Source organism: Ligustrum vulgare (assembly GCA_963555705.1). Classification (NCBI taxonomy): domain Eukaryota; kingdom Viridiplantae; phylum Streptophyta; class Magnoliopsida; order Lamiales; family Oleaceae; genus Ligustrum; species Ligustrum vulgare. The sequence continues at coordinate 45,590,857 of OY743174.1, read as the reverse complement.
ATTTTTAAAGTAGGTGTGGGTGTAATTTCCAAATGTGTGTGTATATATATATATTAAAAATCTTTAAATCAGGTAATTTTATGGGAAAATTACATGGAGACTTGTATCTCAAAGTTGCAATTCAAAATTCTTGTGGGAAACGATTTTTTTTTCTTTCTAATTTTCAGGTGCTACTTCGTTTATAATTAAATAATTAAACATAATTAAAAAAATTTAAACCTCTCTTCCTCAAAGAAACTACCGATTGTATCTCTCTCCCATCGAAGTGGCTCCCACTCGAAGACGTAAAATTGGAAGGTCATCGCTAGGGTTTGGGTTTGGACTTGGTGTGCGGTGGTGGCTTGCAATGTTTTACTGCTGAGAGGGTCGTCGCATAAATTCGAAGTTGTGTGGGTGTATGTGTGGTGGTCGTATGTGCAGGCGGTGGTTTGGGTTTTGGTGTGCAGCAGGTGGTGTAGGTGGTTGTTTTGTGGTTTGAGATGGTTTTCAAAAGTTGTTTGCAGGAGGTGATTTGCGATGGATTACAGGCGGTGGTTTGTGATGGTATGTGCAGGAGGTGGTTTGCGGTGGCTTATAGCTTGCTCAGGCTTGTAGTGGGTGGTGCAAGCGGTGATTTTGGCCGGAGAAGAGAATCATTACCAAAGCTTAAATTTCAAATTCCGACCAAAGTACTACCCCATTCAACAAGTTGACATAAGATTTGGATTCTTGAGGCTAAGGAGCACCTTCATCTATATCATTTGAATTTCCTGTAGTAGCTTTGGATGCTGACGGCAGTGGTGCTCCGGAGACGACGACGCTCAGGTGGCATTGGTGGTGGTAGTGGATGAAAGGGTTTAGGTTGTGTGGTCAGTATGGTGGTGGTGTGGTGGTGGTGGTGGTGGTGGAGGAGGAGATTTTTGGTTGTGATTGTGTTTGTGACTGTGACTGCGGCGGCGACGGTGGTGGTGGAGGAGGAGGAGGAGGAGGAGGAGGAGGAAATCGTTTAGCTTGGAAAAGGTGGTGGTTGGGGATGGCTGTGGGTGGCTTGAATAGTGCATGTGATTGATTATGGGTGATTGTAACCAATTATTAAGTAATTGTGACTAAAATATTAACTAAATGTGACTTTGAATGATGAGTGTGACCAATTATTTGGTAACTGTGACCAAAATATCGACTAAATGTGACTTTGTGTGACTTGTAATGAGTACAGAATGTGACTAATTATTAGATAATTGAAACAAAAAATATTGACTAACCATAACTAAGAAAATGAGTAAGTTGCAACAAATAAATAAATAATATGTGATCAATTATGGATGATTGTGACCAACTATTAGATAATTGTGAACAAAAATATTGACTAAGTGGGTAAAAGGGTTTGTGGTATGGTGATTGATGGGGGAGTTATACTAATGTGGTTAGTACAATGTTGGTTGAGAAATTGGGTTTGAACTTGATAAAACATCCAAACCCTTATAAATTGCAATGGCTGACCGAGTCAAGAGAAATTAAGGTAAATAAGCATGCTAGGGTCAATTTTGCCATCGGGGGTTATAAGGATGAGGGGGTTTGTGACGTGGTACCTATGCATGTTGGACATATTTTGTTGGGGAGGCCATGGCAACATGATAGAAGGGTAGTGCATGATGGGTTTAAGAATCAGTATTCATTTGTGAATGGTGGGAAGAAAATTACTCTTGTTCCGTTATCTCCGAAAGAGGTTCAAGAGGATCAGTTAAAAACCAAGCGTGAGTTTGAAAGAAGAAATAAAAGTGTTGAGGCTACGACCTCAGAAAAAGGAGAGGGTGTGAAAGTTGAAAACAAGAGAGTTGAGGCCACGACCTCAGAAAAAGGAGAGAATGAGTGCAAAAAGAAAAGAGAGTCCACCCCCAAATTGAGTTTATTTGCACAAATGTTGGTGTACAAGGGTTCTTGCCTTGCACTTAACCAGTCTAACAAATCCCTCCCAGTTCTATTAAATCTGTTTTGCAGGGACATAAATCAAGCCATGAACTTAAGGCGGGAAAGAAATTCATTGGCAAAAATGAGCAACCCAAAAGTCTAAAAGATCGTACGAAGCTTAAACATGATCATCGGGCCCAGAAAAGCAGGAGGAATTTGAAAAGCTGACCAAAATTAGATTCTAGGTCGAATCCTTTTCAAGAGAGGGAGTATGATACGATCCGGACCAGGCATCGAAGGGCAAAGTCGAGCCATCGGAAATATGACAGTGATCTACGTGCAAAATAGAGCAAGTTCCATATTGGGGTCGAGCCGAGAAGAGGGACGGGTCAAGCCGAATCAAGGGATCGAAGTATTTGTGCAGAACAGTCCTTACGGCCGTAATGAAGGATCTTCATGGCCATAACTCTTATAATCACCGCCCTAACCAAGTCTTGGGTAAAAAGGAAGAATTTCAGCAGAACAAGGCTTACGGCCGTAAGTCTGGAAGTTACGGCAGTAACATCCAAGCCGGGGGCATTTCACGGCCTTAATCAAATTCGTCACGACCGTAACTATTGAAGCAGTTTTGGACCAGAGAGGGGCTTACGGCCGTAAGCCCAATATTTACGGTCGTAACCGAGGAGCGGATCAGATTTCTGAGATTTTCCATATTTTGCAGATTTTTAATTCCTTTTCTTTTATTTAGTTATTTTAGTATTTTACTTTAATTAGAATTCTATTTTGAGTCAATTAGCGGCTAGGCTATTTTTCTTATTTATATTCCTTTTCATGATTGTAAAGAACAGTTTTAAGTTATTGATTAATTGAGAGAGGATTCTCCAAATTGAAAGGTTGAGTTATTCCCTTTTCTTGAACTTATCAAAGATCTGATCTTTATGGCGTTCACCCAACGAACTTATCAAGGAATTGACAACCCTTGTGGCGTTCACCAATCTTGGTTCTTCAATCCGCATCGTCATTAATTGCGTCGTGATTGTCGGGTCAATGTTTTATTGTCGATCTATCATTAATTCCGTTGTTTATATCATCGTGTTCTTGTTTATTTTTGTGTTTGATCTGATTTAGATCTTCCCTAGGTTTTTAATTGTGTTATTTCTGTTGACCTATGGTTAACTTAACCTTATTTTTTTGATCATAACAAACAAGAATATATTGTGTTATTAACAAGTGTGCTTCAAGTGTTTCATGTAATGATAAATATTCAAAGCACTCTATGTTCAAATCGTCTCTCAAAGATATAAATCAAAACTATGTGATCAAGCACATGAGACGCAAAGAAGATCATGAAAGAATTGAAAATATTCAAAGATCAAAATTGAAGTTGAAAAGCATGACATGAAGATCAAGAATTCAAGCATACAAGATTAGAGTTGATTTAACTTATGTAAAGGTATAACACTCTCAATCTTTAGCGATGAAATTCAACGAGCTCGAAAATGATTTTTATGCATCAAGAAACTTACATGAAAATTCGTCACTTGCATAAAAATGATTTTTCAAATCATAACATGAAATTGTTTTTGGACAAATAAACTTTTTGACATAAAAACAAAAATTCAAAATCTTCATATTTCGGTCGACCGAAATATACTTGATCGATCGAAACTCTGGTCGACCGGAAAATCTGATCAACCGAAAGTTTAAACGGCTATAATGCAACGGCTATTTTTTTAACTTTCGGTCGACCGAAAGTGTGAATCGGTTGACCGAAACTGGCTGAAGCTCAAATTCTTGATCTATAAATAGCCATCTCATTTGCATTCAAAGAAACAATATAGAAAAGATTATATATAAACTTTCTTGTGAAAATTCATTGTTCTTACTTGGTTTATATTCATCTATTTTTATTACAAAACTTTTATTGATCTAAACTTTGTTTTATCAAATCATCAAAGATTTTGGATGAAAGTTTTGTGAAGATTATTGGTTTTATATTGTTTAAACTTCTTCAACATCTTCACATTATATTGGAATTGAAGTGTAAGTCTCTCTTTGTTCTAAACTTGTTTTAATCTTTTAAAAGAGAGAAATTCCAATTAAGGAACTTTGATTATTTGTGCTACATTTTTCATTATCATTTGATTAATCAAACTTCCATTGCCTAAACACTTTGAGCTTAACTCATTGTTAATTATTCAAGTGTGGCATCTCTTGGTACTTAATTTGATTCAATTTGAAAAACTTTGTTTGATTGCATTGAACTTTTCATTATCATTTGCATCAAAGTTTTTCTCTAACACTCGAGCTTAATTCATTGCTATCTATTGAAGTGTTAGCCTAACTCTCTCGGTACTTAATTTGAGTATATCATTTGTCAAGAGAGTTATTTCAATTTTAAATTCAATTCATTATATCTTGTGGTTTCAAGAGCCTTGTGAAAACTCGATTGTTGGTTTCGAGAGCCTTGTGAAAACTCGATTGTAAAGGATAGGTGCTCCTTGTTGTAAGTCGCATAAGGATTTGGTACTCCTTGTTGTAAGTTACCAATATAGTGGATTTGGCCTTGCTCGTGACGGAGAGCTAGGTAACGGGGGATGTAGATCACGTTGGTTGATTGAACCTCCATAAATCGCGTTTGCACTCTCTTATCCCCTTTACTTACTTACATTGCACTTACTCTATTCTATAAATTTATATTGTGCAACACTGTATATAAGTGCTATACTTGCCTTATCAATTAAGTTTACACATATATAGCACACTACATTGATAGTTTAGTTACTTGTAACACTAAGTGCTCATACTTGTACCCATTGGTTTTTAAGTTTGAGATTATTTATCGAAGAAATTTTATAAACCAATTCACCCTCCTCTTGGTTAGTTTACTCTTGGGCTAACAATTTTCGCGTGTTTGACGAGATTCCCCGATTGGGATCTCATAAACTGCGACCTTGTATGACCAACTATGAATTTACGAGTGGAGTGGGGTTGGGTGGGGTAGGGTGAGGTGGGGTGGGGTGGGATGAATTTTACAACTAAATTTATAATTGTAACTGAAATGTGACTTTTTGTATGGGGTGGGTGGCTGGGGTTGCAATGAAATTTGTGATTGTCACTGAAATGTGTCTTTGTGGATGGGTGGGTGGTTTTTGCAAGATGGGGTGTGATGAGAATCAAGGAAGTCAAGCTAGTCAACCCTTGATAAACCAACCATGGGACCCATGACGAGATCCAAGGCAAGGAAGTTCAAAAGTTAATGGCGGGACTCGTTCACAAATTATGGATTCGAGCCTATTTAGAAGGTAATCTCGAAGATGAAGTCATTTGCATCACAATGGAAAAAGAAGACCAGCCGTGAAACCATGCGGCCGCGCAGTGCAACAACCTCGTGGCCACGCGCACCATTTCATCAGGGGCAGAATGTTGAGGTTACTGTTCACGAGTGAACCACGCGATCGCGCGACATTAAACCACGCAGCCGTGCGATTATGCTGGAAGACAGATTCACTACTTTCTTTTTAAAATATGTCCCATTTTGTTCTCTTTTTTTTTTTTTTTTTGGTACTATAAATAGACTTTTGAAACCCTAGTTCATTAGTTTTGGCATTGTGAAGACTCTTCGGAGCATTTAGAGAGGTAAATCTCTTTTCTTATCTTGTAACACTTCTTGGAATTTCTTCAACTTATATTTGAGAATATTGTTCTTGTGTATTTGTTGTTGATTCTACAAACATCTTGAAATTTGCTTGATTCTCTCCATTGGGGTAGGGTTTAGAGTTTTGGTTAGGGTGAGCTAAGGTCAAGATTTATCACTTTCTTACCATTTTAGCTTTCTTGGGTTTGATTTCAAAGTGTTGTGGGAATTTTAGTCTAAACACCAAAGGGGTTAGCATCATTTTGTATCAAAGCTTGGCTGTAAAATTAGTAAATCTATCATTTACATTTCGTCTTGTTGTTGTTGTTCAAAAAAAATGTGGAAAAATTGTGGTTCGTGAATATTTATTGATTCTTACATTTGGGTATTGTTATCACATTTAAGATTGTTGGAGGTTACATATGAACAAACACTTGAATTTCATTAGAGGATAAAAGCCTAAATTGAGTGAAAACACAAGATAAAAATATTTGTGAGGACACTTACACACTTGCACTCCATATCTAATATACATACTTCAAGTGGACAAGATTCTAATGCTCAAACTCAAGAATTGAGAGACATGATACAAGTTCTCACGGTTACAATGGCGAGGCGAATGGATGAAATGGGGGGATTGGAGACTATAGGAGAAATCCCACCACCAAGGGATAATCATGCTAGAGATGATGATGATGATGATGATGATGATGATGATGATGAATTGAAGAGTGAAGGGGATAGTAACCAAAATTGAAACATGGGTAAAAATAGAGGAGGTAGGAATTTTAGGGGATTTGGTCGAGGTAGTTGGAGGAACAATAGAGGTAGAGATGGGGGTGGATAGTAATCTTGGAATCATAAAAATGAAAATTCCTTCTTTCCATGGTAAAAGTGATCCAGATGCTTACTTATAGGAAAGGAAAATGGAGTTGATTTTTGAATGTCATAGGTACTCTACTCCGAGGATAAAAGGGTTAAGTTAGAGGTGGTGGAGCTTACCGACTATGCCTTAGCTTGGTGGGATAATTTATTGCTCACTAGGAGAAGGAATCTTGAGGGTAGTGTTGATATTTTGGATGAGTTGAAAATTCTCATAAGGAAGATATTTGTTCCTAATCATTATTATCGGGGACCCTATCAAAGACTACAAACTCTTAATGTTCATTAAGAATGGAGAGTGGTACTCGGGAGATGAAGAGGAGGAAGAGAAGGTGCAAGGGGGAGATGATAGTGAGAGTGAGGAAGAGGTGGAGGGAGTTGTTAGTCCACCAAAGTCTTTAGTTACCATAAAATCTCTCAACACCCAAGCTAAAGTTGATGAAACGGCTAAGCAAAGAGAAATTATTTTCCACACTAGGTGTCTTGTGAGAGACAAAGTTTGTAGCATCATTATTGATGGGGAAAGTTGCACAAATGTGGCTAGTGTTAGCCCAAGATAAACTAACCAAGAGGGGGGTGAATTGGTTTATAAAACTTTTTCGATAAATAATCTCAAACTTAAAAACCAATTGATACAAGTATGAGCACTTAGTGTTACAAGTAACTAAACTATCAATGTAGTGTGATATATATATGTGTAAACTTAATTGATAAAGCAAGTATAGCACTTAGATATAGTGTTACACAATATAAATTGATAGAATAGAGTAAGTGCAATGTAAGTAAGCAAAAGGGATAAGAGAATGCAAACGCGATTTATGGAGGTTCAATCAACCAACGTGATCTACGTCCCCCGTTACCGAGCTCTCCGTCACGAGCAAGGCCAAATCCACTATATTGGTAACTTACAACAAGGAGTACCAAATCCTTAGGCGACTTACAACAAGGAGCACCTATCCTTTACAATCGAGTTTTCACAAGGCTCTCGAAACCAACAATCGAGTTTTCACAAGGCTCTCGAAACCACAAGATATAATGAATTGAATTTACAATTGAAATAACTCTCTTGAGAAATGATATACTCAAATTAAGTACCGAGAGAGTTAGGCTAACACTTCAATAGATAGCAATGAATTAAGCTCGAGTGTTAGAGAAAAACTTTGATGCAAATGATAATAAAAAGTTCAATTCAATCAAACAAAGTTTTTCAAATGATCTCTTGTTAAAAATATTGAATCAAATTAAGTACCAAGAAATGTCACACTTGAATAATTAACAATAAGTTAAGCTCAAAGTGTTTAGGCAATAGAACTTTGATGAATCAAATGATAAAAAAATGTAGTACAAATAATCAAAGTTCCTTAATTGGAATTTCTCTCTTTTAAAAGATTAAAACAAGTTTAGAACAAAGAGAGACTTACACTTCAATTCCAATATAATGTGAAGATGTTGAAGAAGTTTAAACAATATAAAACCAATAATCTTCACAAAACTTTTTTCCAAAATCTTTGATGATTTGATAAAACAAAGTTTAGATCAATCAAAGTTTTGTAATAAAAATAGATGAATATAAACCAAGTAAGAACAATGAATTTTCACAAGAAAATTTGTATAAAATCTTTTCTATGTTGTTACTTTGAATGCAAATGAGATGGCTATTTATAGATCAAGAATTTGAGCTTCAGCCAGTTTCGGTCGACCGATTCACACTTTCGGTCGACCGAAAGTTAAAAAAATAGCCGTTGCATTATAGCCGTTTAAACTTTCGGTTGATCAGATTTTTCGGTCGACCAGAGTTTCGGATGATCAAGTATATTTCGGTCGACCGAAATATGAAAATTTTGAATTTTTGTTTTTATGTCAAAAATTTTATTTTTCCAAAAACTATTTCATGTTATGATTTAAGATCAAATAGCTTTTAAAAATATTTTATGCAAGTGATGAATTTTCAAGTAAGTTTCTTGATGCATAAAAATCATTTTCGAGCTCGTTGAATTTCATCGCTAAAGATTGAGAGTGTTATACCTTTACATAGGTTAAATCAACTCTAATCTTGTATGTTTGAATTCTTGATCTTCATGTCATGCTTTTCAACTTCAATTTTGAACTTCGAATATCTTCAATTCTTTCATGATCTTCTTTGCGTCTCATGTGCTTGATCACATAGTTTTGATTTATATCTTTGAGAGACGATTTGAACATAGAGTGCTTTGAATATTTATCATTACATGAAACACTTGAAGCACACTTGTTAATAACACAATATGTTCTTGTTTGTTATGATCAAAACAATAAGGTTAAGTTAACCATAGGTCAACAATTTCCCCCTTTTTGATTATGACAAACAAGATGATTTGTAATGATAATATAAGCAATTGAAGCATATAATCAAAGTATAGGGAAATGAGAATAATTGATATGTTCAATTTTAGCATATATTCCCCATATCTTATACAAACCAATGAGGCATAATCTAGCATATAATATAATCCTTTTCATGCATATAGATTATCCAAAGTCAAGCAAATCAAATCATCTCACCATATTTTCCCCCTTTTGGCATAAGCAAAAAGGTGGCATCCATCCCTTAATCATGAGCATAGGTGTAATAAGCAAAATAATGGGGCACAAATAGAATATCTTGATTGTAATCATATTCCCCCTTAGTAAAGCATTCCCCCTTTGTAAAGCATTTGTAGCATGAAATGAGTTAAAGGGTATTACAATGCATATTGTTGAAGTATCAAAGTATTTTCAACTCATTGAATAGGTGGATCATTTGTGGATGAGTTAAAAAGTTTAAGAACATCAAAACAATTTTGGTCAACAATTATATCACTCTTTTAATCAAAGCCAAAAATGAGTGATCAAAGTAATGTAGTACAAGAGTTTTTTTTTGAAGAGGAGAAGATGATTTCAAGTCATTTAGGGATTGTGTATGAAAATTTTGAAATTAAAAAGAAAATCCCTAATTTCAGCTACTTTCGATCGACCGAAACTCTGCAGGAGTAAAAAACAGGTAGCTGCAGTTACGTTCGGCTGACTAATGGTCGACCGAAACTCTGGTTTCGGTCGTACAGTTGGTCGACCGAAATTTTTTTCGGTTGAACACTTGTTCAACCGAAAAGACACTTTCGGTCGACCAAAATAGTTTCGGTCGACCGAAATCTGCAAATATTGAAATTTTCATGTGATTTCGGTTAAAACATGTATGTAACATAACATTATGCATAAAACACATATTAGCACTATGTTTCATATTCATACTCATACCTCTTTTCAATGTAAGAAATTTTTATGAAGAGCAAGAGGTTTAATACCAATTGTGTAGATTAATAGATCTTTAAATCATTGATCATTCAAAGTCCAAGATGTATCAAAGAAATTTACCTTATCCTCAATAGTCATGAAGCATATGTTGGCCATTTCATCTTGACTCTCATCTTCATCTTGCTCATCATCACTTTCATCCCAAGTGGCTTGTAGAGCTTTCTTTTTGAAGAATCTTTTCTTGCTTCGACACTCGGTACTTTTGTGACCGGGTTTGTTGCAATTATAGCATACAATCTTTTCATCTTTTTCTTCTCTCTTTTGGATTCGATGATTGTTGCGAACGCCTCTCCACTTCTTGATAAGGATAGCAAGATCATCAAGTTCCTCATCACTTGTGTTTGAGTTTGATGAGCATTTACCATGTAATGATTTAAGAGCAATTTCGCGCTTGGCCTCTTCTTTCCCTTTTCTTGTCCTCTCCTTTGTTTCGGCATTGTTGAGCTCATAAGTCATCAATGTTCCATAAAGCTCCCCCAATGGATGTGTGTTGACGTCTATCATGTTTTCGATCAACATCCTTAATGGATTCCATTCTTGGGAGAGAGACCTAAGAATTTTACTCACAAGTTCACCGTTAGTAAATTGATGATCAAAGCCTTTAAGACCATTGACAATATCGGTAAAACGAGTAATCATGCAAGTAATGGGCTCATCTTGCTTCATAAAGAAATTTTCAAAATCTTTAAATAAAAGATTTGTCTTAGTTTCTTTCACTTTGCTTGTACCCATGTGTGTGATTTCTAATGTATGCCAAATATCAAATGCGGAATCACATGTGCAAATACGATTAAATTCATTCTTATCCAAAGCACAATAAAGTATATTTTTGGCTCTAGCATTTAAAGTCAATTTTCTCCTATTATCATCATTATATTCCTCTCTAGGTTTTGAAATAGTTTGATCCGGTTTTCCATCAACCTTAATAACTTTAGTAAGCTTATGAGGACCTTCTTCGATGACTTCCCAAATATTATAATCTATTGATTGAACAAAAATCATCATTCTAGTCTTCCAATAGTTATAATGTGTACCATCAAAGAAAGGAGGACGATTTGTAGAATGCCCCTCAAGATTATGGTTAGCCATTAACTCAAGATTGTAAAATCTAAAAAAAATGAGCACCTAAGCTCTGATACCAATTGTTAGCCCAAGATAAACTAACCAAGAGGGGGGTGAATTGGTTTATAAAACTTTTTCGATAAATAATCTCAAACTTAAAAACCAATTGATACAAGTATGAGCACTTAGTGTTACAAGTAACTAAACTATCAATGTAGTGTGCTATATATATGTGTAAACTTAATTGATAAAGCAAGTATAGCACTTAGATATAGTGTTGCACAATATAAATTGATAGAATAGAGTAAGTGCAATGTAAGTAAGCAAAAGGGATAAGAGAATGCAAACGCGATTTATGGAGGTTCAATCAACCAACGTGATCTACGTCCCCCGTTACCGAGCTCTCCGTCACGAGCAAGGCCAAATCCACTATATTGGTAACTTACAACAAGGAGTACCAAATCCTTAGGCGACTTACAACAAGGAGCACCTATCCTTTACAATCGAGTTTTCACAAGGCTCTCGAAACCAACAATCGAGTTTTCACAAGGCTCTCGAAACCACAAGATATAATGAATTGAATTTACAATTAAAATAACTCTCTTGAAAAATGATATACTCAAATTAAGTACCGAGAGAGTTAGGCTAACACTTCAATAGATAGCAATGAATTAAGCTCGAGTGTTAGAGAAAAACTTTGATGCAAATGATAATGAAAAGTTCAATGCAATCAAACAAAGTTTTTCAAATGATCTCTTGTTAAAAATATTGAATCAAATTAAGTACCAAGAGATGCCACACTTGAATAATTAACAATAAGTTAAGCTCAAAGTGTTTAGGCAATAGAACTTTGATGAATCAAATGATAAAAAAATGTAGTACAAATAATCAAAGTTCCTTAATTGGAATTTCTCTCTTTTAAAAGATTAAAACAAGTTTAGAACAAAGAGAGACTTACACTTCAATTCCAATATAATGTGAAGATGTTGAAAAAGTTTAAACAATATAAAACTAATAATCTTCACAAAACTTTCTTCCAAAATCTTTGATGATTTGATAAAACAAAGTTTAGATCAATCAAAGTTTTGTAATAAAAATAGATAAATATAAACCAAGTAAGAACAATGAATTTTCACAAGAAAGTTTGTATAAAATCTTTTCTATGTTGTTACTTTGAATGCAAATGAGATGGCTATTTATAGATCAAGAATTTGAGCTTCATCCAGTTTCGGTCGACCGATTCACACTTTCGGTCGACCGAAAGTTAAAAAAATAGCCGTTGCATTATAGCCGTTTAAACTTTCGATTGATCAGATTTTTCGGTCGACCAGAGTTTCGGTCGATCAAGTATATTTCGATCGACCGAAATATGAAAATTTTGAATTTTTGTTTTTATGTCAAAAAGTTTATTTTTCCAAAAACTATTTCATGTTATGATTTAAGATCAAATAGCTTTTAAAAATATTTTATGCAAGTGATGAATTTTCAAGTAAGTTTCTTGATGCATAAAAATCATTTTCGAGCTCGTTGAATTTCATCGCTAAAGATTGAGAGTGTTATACATTTACATAGGTTAAATCAACTCTAATCTTGTATGTTTGAATTCTTGATCTTCATGTCATGCTTTTCAACTTCAATTTTGATCTTCGAATATCTTCAATTCTTTCATGATCTTCTTTGCGTCTCATGTGCTTGATCACATAGTTTTGATTTATATCTTTGAGAGACGATTTGAACATAGAGTGCTTTGGATATTTATCATTACATGAAACACTTGAAGCACACTTGTTAATAACACAATATGTTCTTGTTTGTTATGATCAAAATAATAAGGTTAAGTTAACCATAGGTCAACAGCTAGCACTAGCATGGTGGAGAAGTTGGGATTACCGTTGATGTCACATCCTAGTCCTTATAAGTTGCAATGGTTGAGTGATTATGGAGAGTTGAAGGTAAGTAAGCAAGTAATCCTTAATTTCACCATTGGGACATATGATGATCAAGTGCTTTGTGATGTGGTTCCCATGCAAGCTACACATATACTTTTGGGTAGGCCTTGACAATATGATAGGAAGGTGTTGCATGATGGGAGGAAAAATAGATATAACTTCCAAATGAATGGGAAACCCGTAACACTACTACCTTTGAGTCCAGAAGAAGTTTATAAGGACCAATTGAAGTTCAAAGGGGAGGGAGAATAGGCAAAGGAAAGAAGAAAGAAAAGGGTGGATGTGTGTGGGGAGGAAAAATAGAGTGGAAAAAAAGGTGAGAAGATTAGTGAGGGTAAAAGTGAGGGGGGGAAGGAGAAGAGAAAGAGGGCAAAAGAGGTTAAGAAAAAAAAAAGAGTTTTATGCTAATAAGGGTGATGTGGAGAGGGCTTTAAAGGAAAATCAACAAACACTTTTAATGGTGTATAAGGAGTCCCTCCTTACACTTGATGAATATCACACTTCCCTCCCCAATTTAGCTACCCCTTTGTTGCAGGAATTTGAAGATGTCTTCCCGGAGGAAATGCCTAGTGGACTTCCACCCATTAGAGGCATCGAGCACCAAATTGACTTCATTCTTGGAGCCATCATTCCAAATAGACCGATATACCGAAGAGACCAAGGAACTCCAAATGTAAGTCGAGGATTTTATGAGTAAAGGATATGTTCGTGAGAGCACGAGTCCTTGTACCGTACCCGTGCTACTAGTGCCCAAGAAAGATGGAACCTTTAGGATGTGTGTTTTTTCGAGCCATCAACAACAAAATGGTAAAGTATCGACATCCGATTCTTAGGTTAGATGAGATGCTAGATAAATTGCATGGTTCTTGTATTTTTAGTAAGATTGATTTGAGAAGTGGATACCACCAAATTAGGATGAGAGAAGGAGATGAATGGAAAACCGCATTTAAAACTAAGTACGGTTCATATGAATGGTTGGTTATGCCGTTTGGTCTCACTAATGCACCGAGCACTTTCATGAGATTAATGAATTATGTTTTGCGTGCATTCATTGAAAAATTTGTGGTAGTTTACTTTGATGATATTTTGATATATAGTAAGAATTTGGATGAGCAAGTTGAACATTTGAGATGTGTACTTTTGGTTTTAAAAGAAGAAAAATTGCATGCCAATCTCAAAAAGTGTAATTTTTGCATGGAGAGTGTTGTGTTTCTTGGCTTTGTTGTTAGTAATTAAGGTATTGAGGTTGACGATGAAAAGATCAAGGACATAAAGGAGTGGCCAACACCAAAAAGGTCACCAAGGTAAGGAGTTTTCATGGACTAGCTAGTTTTTATCTTCGTTTTGTCAAGAATTTTAGTACACTAGCTACACCACTTACCGAAGTAGTTAAAAAGTATGTAGGTTTTAAATGGTAAAAAGAACAAGACAAAGCCTTCAATGAAATAAAAGAAATATTGTGCACTGCACTCGTTCTGGACTTACCTAATTTTGACAAAACTTTCGAGATTGAATGTGATACTTCAGGGATAGGTATTGGAGAGGTGCTAATGCAAGAGAAGAGGCATGTCACTTACTTTAGTGAAAAACCCAACGGGGCAGCCTTGAACTACCCAATATATGACAAAGAACTCTATCCATTGGCAAGTGCATTGGAGACATGGCATCACTACTTGTGGCCAAGGGAGTTCATCATTCATACCGATCATGAGTCATTGAAGCACTTGAAGGGGCAAGAAATTTGAGCAAGAGGTATGCTAAATGGGTGGAGTATGTGGAGACATTCCCCTACGTCATCAAATAGAAGCAAGGTAAGGAGAATGTGGTGGCCAATGCACTATCTAGGAGGAATTGCCCTTATCACTACTTTAGGTGCATAGTTGTTGGGCTTTGAATGTATTAAATATTTGTATGTGAATGATGGGGATTTTACAAGTATATTTGTGTCTTTTGAAAAGGTTGCATGTGACAAGTATTATAGACATGAGAGGTTTTTGTTTTGTGAAAATAAACTTTGCATGCCTAATTAAAAGGTTGAACCCCAACCTTAGGGGGCCCCACCTGTCCTGCCCTGGACCTTGGTGAAGGATGTAAATCGCAGGTTATGCCTTCCAGAGTGCAGGGTGAGGGCTTACCTTTTAACTTGGCAAGGGCCGGATTCGAACCCCTGACCAAGCGAGGCTGGTCTTTAAACCACCCTCCCTTTCACCGCTGGGAGATGTGCCCTGGGGGCTAACTTTGCATGCCTAATTGCTCGTTGAGAGAGTTGTTGGTGAGGGAGGCCCATGGGAGAGGTTTGATGGGGGCATTTTGGTGTGAAGAGGACTTCGAAAATTTTGCAAGAGAACATTTCTTTTGGCCTAAAATGAAGAGGGATGTAAAAATAATTTGTTCTAGGTGCATCACTTGTATGAAAGCTAAGTCCGAAGTAGCACATCATGGATTATATAAGCTTTTACCAATTCCTAGCGAGCCTTGGACCGAGATTTCTATGGACTTTGTTTTGGGTCTACCTAGGTCTAAGAAGGGGAGTGATTCCATCTTTGTGATCCTTAATAGATTTAATAAGATGGCACATTTCATTGCTTGTCACAAAACGAATGATGTCCATCACATAGCCGACCTTTTCTTTAAGGAGATATTGAGGCTTCATGGAGTCCCTAGGAGTATTTTGTCGGATAGAGATGTCAAATTCCTTAGCTATTTTTGGAAGGTCTTGTAGGGAAAATTGGGTACTAAACTTTTATTTTCGACAACTTGTCATCCCAAAACTGATGTCCAAACCGAGGTGGTTAATAGAACATTAACAACTGCTTCACACTATCCTCAAAAGTAATCTTAAACGTTGGGAAGAGAATCTACCATTTGTTGAATTTGCTTATAATAGAAGTGTTCATTCCACTATCGGTTTTTCTCCTTTTGAAATTGTTTATGATTTTAATCTACTAACTCCTCTAAATTTGATTCATTTGCCTATAAATGAAAGGGGTAGTTTAGATGGAAAGCGAAAGGTGGAGTTGGTTAAATCTCTCCACGAGAAGGTCAAACTCCAAATTGAGAAGAAGAATGACCAATATGCTTCAAGTGTCAACAAAGGTAGAAAACGTGTGTGTGGCTACATTTGAGAAAAGAGCAGCTCCCTAACCAAAGAAAATCCAAATTGCAACCGCGTGGTGATGGCTCCTTTCAAGTCATTGAGAAAATTAATGACAATACTTTCAAGCTTGACCTCTCAGGTGAGTACAATGTTTCGGTTTCTTTTAATGTCTCTGATTTATCTCCGTTTCATGCCGATGAGGATTCGAGGTCAAATCATTTTCAAGAGGGAGGGGATGATGATAATCGAGGAAGTCAAACTAGTCAACCCTCAATCAACATGCCGGTGGAACCCATGCCGAGATCCAAGGCCAAGGAAGTTCAAGAGTTAATGGCGGAACTCGTTCACAAATTATGGAGTCGAGCCCAATTAGAAGGTAATCTCGAAGTTGAAGTCATTTGCATCACATGGAAAAAGGAGACCAGCTGTGAAACTATATGGCTGCGCAGTGCAACAACCTCGCGGTCGCGAGTACCATTTGAGCAGGGGTTTGACAGAATGTTGAGGTTTGGGTTTGATTTCAAAGTGTTGTAGGAATTTTTGGTCTAGACACCAAAGGGTACGCATTAGGGTGGGGCGGACACATTGTTTGGTTTTTGTTTGAGGACTTTTTTATTTAAATATTATATTATTTTTAATTTAATATATAAGTGTTAATTATTTTTAAATTATATATAATATTATATTTATTAATTACTATTTAACACCCGAATTTAAAAAAAAAAAAAAACTTAAGTTTGTTAATGTTAAAGAGTTAACTTAGAATATAAGAGTTGTGTAGGGTGGGGTTGGTTGAGGTGAAATTTGAGATTAAATTTGTAATTATGACTAAAATGTGACTTGTGACCAATTAAGACTTTGTGAGTGGAGGCGAGTAGAAGAGGGTGGAATTTGTGATAAATTTGTAATTGTGATCGAACTTGACTTTGTGTGATCAAATGTGACTTTGTGTAGTTTGGTGGGTGGGGTAGAGGATTAAATTTGTATATGTAATTGAATTGTGACTTCGTGTAACCAACTGTGACTAGGTGGGGTGGGGCGAGGGTTGGGGATTAGGTATTGTTTGGATTTTATTATTTAATATTATATTTGTTTTATATTAATATGTAATAGATAATTAATTTATATTATATATAATATTATATTTATTTATTACTAATTAACCACTGATTTTTAAACAAAAATCATAAGTTTATTAGTTTAAAAAGGTAAGTTTAAATGTAGTTGTTGTGCACTTTTCTCTAATTTTATACTATTTTACTAAATCAGTTATAAACTAGAGTCCCATACCATTGACTTTCTCTCTCCTGGAAACGATACTCATCTAGATAATTGTAGTTACACCAGTGCTCCTTCTATAGATTTTTGCAGCTTCAAACTCAATAGAATTATTTGGATCTTTCAGCTGATCTTCTCCCGTACGTTTTTTCTTCAATTTACCAGTAGTGAGTTATTCTTTTGTTCAATTTTGCTTTTTAGTGGAGGTAAAGGGCTTTCTACAGCAAAAGCTGGTTCAGAAAAACAATGGGAGCAAGAGATGGGGATACTTGTGTAGGCATTGCAGGAAGAGAACCCATTAAGCTGCTGTAATCCATGGGTAAAAGTTTTCTACTGGTAGGTTTCCCATTTCTTTGGTTGATAATGATCACAAACATTTTGTTCAATTTTCCCAAAAATTTCTCTTGGAATTTGAGTGGGATTTCAAGAAACTCATGGTTTCGTCAGACAAGGGGCACAGATTTGAAAGATGGATTCACAAAATAATAAGGAGTGTTAATCTCTTGCAAAATATTGAGTAAAGGTTTAATGTGATTTTCAGCCAAATCAACTCCGTAGTTTTAGATTTGAAGTCCATACAATCCGGGAAAAAATGAAAGAGACTATAATTATTATTCTCAAAAAGTACAAACCCCACCGTGTGAATGAATAGCGAATGATCTTGATGGCAGGCTGGAGCTGAACTAGAGATGGCAATGGTAGGGTATGGATCGAATTTGGAAAATCTATACCCTATCCATCAGAGATTTATAATACGCATATCCTACCTATATATCCACTTAAGAGTGGCGGGTCGGATGCGAGTAGGCTGCGGGTATACTTTTATACTCATTTAAAACTCATTACATATTTTAATTTTAATAATTTTTTAATTTTTAATTTTTTGGCTTTGGTAATGTGTGTATGTGTGTGTAATACTTATTCAATAATAATATAATTATCTAATGGTAATTTTTCATGAACTTCACATATAATATACTAATTAACAATTTCTGTGCAACATAAAAATATCAAAATAAAGTAAAAGTATAACAACATCTATTGTCCAAAAATAAATAGACCCCAATTGTCCAAAAATAAGCAAATATCAAAGAGTCTACCTATTCAAAATTATATACTTTTAAAATTTAAATACAATAATTTTTTAAAAAAAATAATAGGTATATGGGTCGAGTATGAGTTTTTCTACAATATCAATACCCTACCCATATCCATGTCGGGTTTCTAAATGGGAAGAATACATAAATAAAATTTTTAAAGTAAACATTTTCAAAATTAAGAAACTTAAGGTTTTATTTCAAAAATCAGGTCATAATTAATTATGTATTTTTTTGTTTATGGTCACAAGTCACAATTTTTTAGGTCACAGTTTATTATGATCACAAGTCACAAATCAGGTCATAAGTTTATGGATAGTCACAATATTTTAGGTCACAATTTATTTCTCAGTCACAAATCTCGAATTTCATAGGTCACAATTTTTTTTTGCTTGCAAATCTCAAGTCAATTGGTTACAAATCACAAATTTCATTGGTCATAGTTTTTTTCTCGGATACAAATCAAGAATTTTTTTGTCACAATTTTCACAAATCACTAGTTTTCTTGGTCACAAATCATAAATTTTATAGGCTACAATTTATAAAATTATTTGGTTTACTCATTTTTTTGTCACAAATTATCGATTTAGTTGGCCACAATCTATTTCTCGGTCACAAACTACAAGTTTTATAGGTCACAAATTAAGGTCACAACTTATTTCTGGGTCACAATTATCAAATTATTAGGTCACAATAATTCGATTCAAGGTCATAAATTATCAAAAATTTTAGATCACATACTATTTACTAGTCACAAATTACATTTTATTGGTCACACATCATCATCACCAGCACCAGCACCACCACCTACCGCCAACATCGCCATATTGACCCCGCCACCGCCGATCGCCGTCATCACCACCAACGTTACTGACCAGAGTAAATGCTGCTACCAACACCATTATTTGACCACCACCATACGTAACGCAGCGCGACCTAGATCGAAGTAGTGTGAACTCTATAGCTACCAGCTTAACATCAGACACTGACACCAACACCACCACCTTCTCCACAGCCACAGCCACCACCAACACCAACACAACCACAATCTCCAGAGCTGCCTCGCCACCACTGTACACTTACACCACATCACCTCCACCCTCACCAATAACCAAGACACACCAATCGTGAAGATAAATAGAAGAAAATAGGTGAGGAACCGAAGCAATTGGAAGAGACTCCAGAGATCCAATCTTGTGCAATAGAAATGGCAACCACGAAGCACCACAGTCGCCATGCAGAGATGTGATAGTCATGCATAGATGTGATCTCTGTGCAGAGACCGTACAAAGACGCATCCTTGTACAGAGATGCAACACCCGCCTTTGTCGTCGGAGATCGGAGGTGCAAGATTATCGAACCTCAGCTAAGTTTGAAATGAATGGGGAACTAACCAGATTGGGGTTTAAGGCTGGGGTAACGAATTTATGTTATTATAATTATATATTATTAAAATTTAATTTTGACCTGATTTATGTATAAATAACTTGTAAATCTTAATTTTGAATTGTGAAGTCGAAAAGCAATTTCCTGTGTAATTTCCACTTTCTAAATCTACACTCATACCCTACCTACAAACCTATTGGGTCGGGTAATTTCAGTTCATTTGTGTCGGTTACCCCACAAGTTTCGGGTTCATGGGTATTATTGTCATCCTTAGGCTAAACCAACTTAGATCCTTTATCCTTTTTAGCTACTATTATAGCTAATTACAAAATTGAAATACAGTTATAACAATGGTAATTAATTATAAAATTGAAATAAAATCACAATTGTAATTCATTTAGGATAACATTCAACTTTGTAATATTTGATTATCGAATTTAATTAATTACAAAAAGTAATTCATTTTGGATAAAGTTACA
This sequence comes from Ligustrum vulgare, assembly GCA_963555705.1. Taxonomy (NCBI): domain Eukaryota; kingdom Viridiplantae; phylum Streptophyta; class Magnoliopsida; order Lamiales; family Oleaceae; genus Ligustrum; species Ligustrum vulgare. Next base: position 45,570,773 of record OY743174.1, on the reverse strand, counting down.
ATTGTAATTAATTGGGATTTGTAATTAATTCAATTAATTTTAAAATAAATATGAATTTTCGAGTGACTATTAACATACAATTACAATAGTAATTTATTAGTTACAACTGTAACTAATTACAAAATTGAAATTAAGTTACAGTTGTGAATAACTACAAATTGTAACTAATTCAATTAATTTTAAAAGAAAAATCAAATTTCGAGTGACTTGTAAGATACAATTAAGTTAAATTTAAGTTACAATTATAATTAATTGTAGAATGTAATTCATTACATGTAAATGTAATTAAGTTGCAATTGTAATTAATTACAATTATAACTAATTCAATTAATTTTAAAGAAAAATAAAATTTCGAGTGACTTGTAATAAACAATTAAGTTACAATAGTAATTCATTAGTTACAATTATAATTAATTGCAACATTGAAACTGAGTTACAGTTGTAATTAATTATAATTTTTAACTAATTCAATTAACTTTAAGAGAAAAATAAAATCTCAAGTAACTTGTAATGTGTGAATTAATTTACAATAGTAATTAATTGTAAAATTAAATTACGTTTTATAATTATAATACAAACTATAATTCATTACAATATGTAATTAAATTGCAATTATAGAACTCAAAATTTCAGATGCTTTAATTTCATTCCTAGATCCTTCACCAGCAACTGTTTGGGATATGGCAGAAGGACCATGATTCATATCTGTTTGGTAACACTGATTGATTTATAAACTAATTTACTTATGATTTAAAGGTAAAAAATAGTGGTTGAAAATTGGAAAGAGAAAATGTGTATGATTAAAAAGTGATTTGGAAAATTATGTAGTTTATAAACTAATTTATAAACTAGTTTATTTATTTATTTATTTCCAAATAGATGCTAAAACAATTTTATGGTGTCTGGTACCAAATGGAACAACTTGACAAGCACGTGGATGTAATGAGGGCGCAAGATTCATTGGAATAGGTAGATCCCATTTGAAGTTATCGCCACTAGAAGATTGAAAAATAAGCGAGGCTAGAATTGGTCTCATCTGATGCATAGCGAAGGATATTTCCTCATCACATGATTTTGAGAATATGTATTATAATGTTGAAATATCTTTTAAAATACATTATATCTAAAAACAAGTTCTTAATGTTTTGTAATTGTGTACTTAACCCTTAGAAAATTCATTCCAAACACAAGGGGTCACAACTCGTCAATTTGATTTTTTTGACTTTTAAGATTTTTGGGCTAATAGACCAATCATATGTTTAGATTTTAGTGGTAATTACACCACAACAGGTTTATAAAATTAACAATACAAAAGACAAGTTTGTAACTTTTTAGTACTTAAATAAGGTGTTAATTCATTTTAATTAATAATATAACTTAATTACCCATACCCGACCTACCTCACCCAATCTCTACAACCCAGGAATCTCAACTCACAATTCCACATTTTTCTGCATATTTCCTGAAATTCCTATTTCTTCTGGACACCACAGCCACACCCCTACACCGATGACCACCTCTAAGGGAGAAGAAATTTCATCACCGACCTTCTTCGCCAATAGGATCGCTGGTAGTGCAGATCTATTTTCCTGCTCAAGTTGTAACAGCATCGACGATGTAGCTTTCTTCATCACGGATTTGGTTATGGACGCGCTGGGGATTAAGGCGACGGTAGTTTGGTAGATCTATTTTTTGGAGGTAGTGGTGACTTTGATTTGTTTACTGTGTGACCATCACACTGTGGGTCTATGATGGCTATGCAGTGTGGGGAACGTGGTGGTACTGTTGCAGTTCTGCAGTATGGTGGTTGTTAGTGTGGTGGATCCATTGTTGCCATCACAGCGCGATAATGTGTGTTGGTGCTATGGTGATGGGGTGACGAAGGTAGTGGTGGTGGTTCTTCTAAGTCGAAGTTTGATGTGGGGAGTTGCGTTGGGTTGTGGGGGTGCAGTGGTGGCATAGTGGCTGTGTATTGATGGTGTTGGAAGCGTTAAGGTCACATGTCAAAGCCCATGTGTTGGAGGTCACATGAAATGGGTCACAAGTCATATTCTATAGGTCATAGGTTACAATTCAAATGTTCAGGTCATACATCACATTTGATACATTAAGTCACAAGTCACACTTCGAAAATGCTCAAGTCACAACTTGTTTGATGTATTATGTCATAGTCACATTTCAAATATTTAGGTCACAAGTCACATTTGATGCATTAAATCACGTGTTACATTTCAAAATGTGAAGGTCACATGTTACATATGATGCATTAAGTCACATGTCACACTTCAAATTGTTCAGGCCACGTCCTATTTGATGCATTATGTCACAGTCCATATGTTGGATGTTACACGTAACAGGTCACAAGTCATAAACCCCTTAGTCACATATAAATCTTAAAGGACACATATTCAAGAGAACTAGTCACATTTAATAGGTTAGGTCACAATCATAGGTCGTGATTCATACTTCAAGTCACATATAGTATTTCAAGGTCACATATCACAATTTATATGTTGCATATTACAAGTAACAGTTCACATGTTACATGTTGAACTTTAAGGTCGCATATCACAATTTATATGTTGTTGATCACAAGTAACATTTCACCGGTCACACGTCATTTTTTATTGGTCACATTGCAATTTCAACCAGTCACAAGTCTAAGAGAATTGGTCATATTTAATATAGTTCATATTTTCTTATTCTTAATTCTAACGCGAGACAACATTTTATTATGGTTTAACTGCTGGAGTTTGTTGATTTCTGGGTGAAGGAGAGGGTGGCAAAGGGAGCTATGATATTCAGGGGGCACCATGGTGGTGCGCCAAAGGTGGTGGTGGCTACGGAGACTATGGTACGTCATAGATGATGTTGATGTTGATGTTGATGGCAATGGCAACGTGTCAAAGGTTTTGGTGATGATGTGATGGTGACAATACAGTGGTGGTGGTGGTGGTGATGAACAGCAGACCCAATTTTAAATATTTGAATTGAATTAAGTGGGATGGGGGTGGGGTGGGGTGAGTGAATTATTATAATATTTTAATTATATGAAATACCACCTAAAGAGTGCAATTTTGAACTTATTTCCTTAAAGATGAAATTGTGTATAATAAGCATCTTGTTTATGTGTTTTTCCCTAGATTTTAATCAGGTATTTCAATACTATTTTATTAAGGGAAAATTGCATAAATTCCTACATATAAAGATCACAACCTAAAAATAAGATGATGAAGTTTATTTTTTTAAATCGGTTGTTGTTTGTGTGTGCTGTATATTGTTGCAGTGATCTGGACTTCTTTACAACGTTCTCGAATTCAAATTGGTGGAGACAGGCTGCAGTTTACGAAGGTGGCAATGGTTTGTGGTGCATTGGGTGTGAATCATCGATGAACAAGAAAGTCAGATTGTCGTTGAGATCCTCACCCTGCAATGGTGATCTCAAAAATTGCACCGCCATGTGAGATCAGGACACCGCTGCTTGGTGTTGCTGCTCGAAAATCCACGGCTGCAATAGGTGTTGTCAAGACCCTTCGAGCAGGTGACGCTATGTACAATTGGATAATGGACATGTAACATGGTAATTTATACGGCATGCAGCTTAGCTGTCGGCACGAGCCTAAATGGCTGGTGTTTACGAGCAATTTGGCCCAAACACGGCCCCGTGTGGCTTAGCAAGCCACACGGGCCGGCCAAGGCTCGAGCCTTGCTGCATTTATAAGGCTCAATCCTTCAAGCCATAGACAGGCTTGGCTTTACGGGCCAAGCCCGAGTTGCACGAGCCAATGAGCTTTTTTACTATCCTTATCTAACATTGCTATCTCAATTCTAACTTTACCTACTTTGCAATGGATAGTTAATATATCTGGGGTCTTGTATTTAGAAGGCAATTTTTTACTGGAGAACAGTTGAAACATTTTCTCCCAAACTTATCTTTTCATTACCTTTCAACTTTCTCTTGTTGGTGCATAATTCCTTGAGAAACTTAGCATATTGAGGCACTTGTTTAATTGGTAAGTGAATATTTACCTCTATCTTTCAGAAAGTTCCAAGGCTTTCCTTCTCTTCCTCCTCCTCCTTGAATTTATTGAATCAAGTAGGGAACGAAGGACGTGTCATGTAAACTTTTGGTTGTTCTCTAAGGCCTTCAGGTCAGTCAGATTGAGATTGATGGATAACTCTTTTCTTAGTTTCTTCCCTTGAGTTTCCTTACTTCATCGTGCTAGGTTCTTTTAATTCCTTCTCACGTTTCATGGTAATTGTACTAAAAATTTTTTTTTAGATTATCAATAATTTGTGAAGGCAATTTTAAGATTCCAATATGTTCATAGTTGATGCTAATTGACTAATTTGATTCTCCAAGTTCTTGATACTTGTCCTTGTCTCCTATTGAAATTGTTGTGCGTTATTTGCAAGTCATTTAAAAATCTCTTCTATAGACACACTTGAACTTGACGAAGGTAGTTGTGGTGGAGCATTTGGCCTAGGCTGGAATTGCGGTCTTGCCCCATAACTAAAGTTAGGATGGCCCCCTCCATCCTGGGTTTTAATATTTGAATGATCATAATTCCCTTGTGGTGGGCCTAGAAATCTTCCAACTGCATTAGCATGCTCAAAAGAATCTTCTTGAAGTGTAGGTCATATGTAAGTTGGATGACCAGTAGTAGCACAAATTCCCAAGCTTTAACCTATTGCATATTTCCTACAGCTATTTGTTGTACAGGGGAGGTTAGATTTGTTATTTGGTTTTAAAGAGAAGATACATTTACCTTATTCATCATTTTTAAAGGGATGTCTCGTCTGAATCCAAATTGATGTATGTTAGCAGCCATGATGGAGATCAAGTCTTTGAAGGTAGTGGGGTTTTATTCACTATAACACCACTGCTAGATGCATCAATCATCTTTCTCTCAATTGATTGGTAACAATTCCTCATAGAAGTATTGAATGAGTAGCTGGTCAGAAATCCTATGTTGGGGACAACTTGCACAAAGTTGCCTAAATCTTTCTCAATATTCATGAAAGGTTTCTGTTTCTTTCTGCTTGATTCCACATATTTCCCTTTCGATGCTTGCAGATTGTGAAGCGGGATTTTTTTTAATCAAGGAAAAACATGACCTTACCTATCCATATGGTTATAGAACCTAAAGGTAAGTAAAACAGCTGCCAGTCAGCGAGAATGGAAAAGCACGCATTTTGATCCACTCTTCAGTTACTCCTTATGGTTTTAGGTTTAAACACACCATATGGAATTCCTTCAGATGCTTGTAGGGGTCTTCATTTTCAAAACGTGGAATTTGTGGAGCAAATGGATTAAGCCAGATCTGAGTTTGAAGTCCATCTCTAAAACTGGTTATTGAAAGCAAAGTGGTTGCTGGTTTTCATTTGGTACGGCTAATTCCCTAACAATTCTTTCCTCTTTTGTCATTCTTTTGTCTATAACAAATCACTGGATGATGAATCAATCGAGCATAAAAAGAATAAAGCAATAAATTAAAAAAATCAAATCTATTTTACACCAATCTTCCTCAATGGCGCGAAAAAATTTGATGGGTGTCGAATCCAATAATTAATGATAATATCTTGCTCTAGAAATATAAATTGTAAAAGTAGTGAACAGTGTCGAATTCACATGGATTGGTTAGATTTAGTTCTTCTGAGACTAGAACAATAAATTAAAAAGAATGGGATTTTGAATATTGAGTATTAAATCAATTTGAAATCAAACAATTGCAAGGAATTAAATTATTGAAAAATCAAATTAAACAAGTATCCAGCCCTAGGTATATCTCAGCATTGATTCATAGAATTGATCATGGATGCAAAAATAAAATCTTTTACTTTATCTGTAAATTGGTTAGGGTTATTACGATCTAATAATCTATCTCTTCTTACTTTCTCGATAATCAAGAGACACTCGTTAACTATTTATCTAATCAATAAACAATCTCAGATATAATCTTAAAATCTAATTTACTAACAACAGTAATCTTTACAGAAATGACCAATTTTAACCAACAAATACATATGCGTGATTCATTTAAGTTAGGTTATACATCTTCACAGCATGAATTGAAAGTCTATCCGAAATCAACTATGTTACTTGCTAATCATATTGGAAAATCTAAAAAATGACGGGTTTAGATCTCTAATTAGTTAAGTATTATTTTGACATTTAAGCAACGTGCACTTTGTATTAATCAAGCAAAACGACAACTTAAATATACACAAAAGATATATAAATAGAGAAGAAATAAAGAAAAGTGAAATTAATCCGATCTCACAATTCTTGCAGAATCAAAATTTCGATTATCCTCCACTGGTGGCCCAACGTGTCGTATTTTGGGCACGATCTCAACACTAGTCCCTCAAATCTGATGTGGTCATTCATGGGCGGATCGAATTTGCCATAGTATCGCAGCAATAATTCCATTTAAGTTTAATTGTTTGTTATATCCAATATTTTGTAGTTGTTCCGTCATTCGCTCGCAGGGAATCACTATGCAGCGCTGTGATTTTTATGATCAAGTACGGCATTCCTTATGAGAAGTTCAGATCCATATTATAAACGACCTCCTACTTCGGCTCCTCCCTCCTAAGTAAGGGTTGGGATCGCACTAGCACGTTTCTTAGGCGGCCCATTTAATAAAAAGGGGCTACTGATATCGGTTTCCAAGAAATATAAAAGGCGATGGGAGTGATATTTTTGCCGCGTGTGGCACTCACCGTGGTAGCTGAACAGTTTTATCATTTCCTCCGACAACTGGCGCTTTTATTAGCTCACTCCCCAAGAGGCATGGGTTACCTGTATTAATTATGCGGCTCGAAGACCAAGGGTTCTAGATCATTAGGATCCCTATAAATCCTCCTTTGTTTCGTTATTTTCCCTTTGCCATTTCTTCAGAATTTTCACGGCAACAACCTAACGAAAGATCGTATAGTTTTTTCCCTTCCTGCAAGTCTCGCGTCCTCTCTTCAAGGGTTTTCTACCCAGCACCCGTCTTTAACGTTCAACAGCTTTCATTGGTGAGTTCCTCATTTCAAGTATACAATCTCAAGCGTCCGTTCTTTGAAGGTAAATCTCTTTGTTTTTGTATGTGCAAGACTTTTCTATTTCTAGTCTTACATCGTGGGTTTGAAAATTTCGGTTTGCATTTTGTTTCTCTTTTGATGAGTCTGACCCTTCTTTAAAAAACAAAAGAAAAAATGGAAAGAGTTGGGGGAACGAGTTCACAGGAAATATTAGCAATGGCGATTCCTGTCAGAGGTTTCTGCCCCATATCTTTATCGGTTTTTAGTTCTCGCTTCTTTAGGGAGCAAATTAAGAGGAGGAATAGGAAAATCAGTGGCATAATTTGTTTGAGTGATTCTGAAAATGAAGAAGAAAAACACCAGAACTACATGGCTCACCTATCACCTGAGGAAGAGGCATCTTTGAGAGAACTTCGGAGCAAACAAGACATGGATTTGGGGAGAGAAGAGGCGGTAGGCTCTTCTTCAGGTCACCAGGACCTCGATTTAATCGTTAGGGCCCCATTTAGGGTACATAGGGAAGAGTTGGGTCTGACTGCAAAGGAGATCGCCCAAGTGGAGGATTGGGTCGATCAGGTTAACAAAGTTTCGGGCTATCACTTGGATCTTGATCCAAACCCAGAGTCATGGGAGAGCAACGAAATCGCCATTGAAATCCATAGGGTTGACTTGGCTGGGGCTTCGACAAAATTCAGGATGCCAGAAGGGGTCCAACTGGTGCACCCTACACCTTCTTTCCGACCTTGTAGCCCTCCTCCAGGCCAAGCGGCCATATGCTACGATGCTTTATCTTGTGGGATGAGGCTACCCCTGCACCCCTTCTTCAGGGCAGTGCTTAGGAGCTATAACCTGTGTCCCTACCAGCTGGCCCCCAACTTCTGGACATAGGCTGTGGGTACTTGGTTAGCATGGCAGGAGGTCAACCCTGACTATCCCATCTTATTGCACGTTATTCATACCCTCTATACTTTGAAGAAATCAGTTAGAAGGGAAAGGGACGTGAGGTCGGACGTCAAAGACTGGTATTACTTGTCTCCCAGGGGCTCATATCCTTCTGTTATCACCGGTCACCCAACCTCAATAAAGAACTGGAGGAACCAGTGGTTCTGGGTTTCCGGGGAGTGGCAGAGCTCTCCTGTGGACCCTAGTCCAGAAATTACAGTTCCCCGAACTCTTTCCCTACCTAGTGAGTCTTGTACTTGTTTTGTGTCTTTAAGTGTCACGGGTCGTTTGCTTTTTAATTTCTGTTCACTTTTCTTGACTGTTTCCTAACATGTTATTGGTTTATGGAAGGGGACATTTTTCCCCGCCTCCTCCCTGACGCAGACCTAGCGGCGGTTAGGCGCTTATTTGCTTACAAGGGCACATTCCAGGGGGTCATCCGAAAGAACAAATTATTTGTTAAACACAGTCTTATGCGAGCCATGAGTAAGTTCGTTTCCCTATTGGTGTTGTATCTTATGCTTTTTCCATTCGTAATCCCATTTTCCTCCTTTTCTTTCTAGGTTCCAAGGAATTTCCGAAGATTTCTTTAAAGGGTCTCATGGCTAAGATGATCCCTCTTGCCCTTCGCCATGGCAGTGAAATTGAAAAAAGGCAGAAAAAGGTACTAGCCAACCTGAAAGTTGGGTGGCAAAGGAGGTGTCCGAGGCGTCTACAGCCCAACTTCAGGGTCCTCTTCCAGCCTTACTGTCACCGCCCATTCTGCTGCCAGTGGGTCCCCAGCAACCCTAGCATAGAAAAGGAGGCTGATCTTAAAGGTGTCCCCACAAAGGGGAAAGGGAAGAGGTCGGACATAGGGGGCTCTAAGAGGGAGAGGGAGGCTGAGGATGTTTCTGCACCATCTTCCTTCTCCGAGGATATTCCTGAGCACGTATCCGAGGAGGACCCCGCTCCCTTGAAGAGGCTAAGAAGGGTTAAGGGCAAAGAGTCCACTTCCGCACCTCTGCCATCAGTGATTGAGGACTTGAAGGACGAGCCGTCTATGCCCATTCCAGACTTGGTTTATGAAGTGACACTTGAGGGGGCAGAAGAGCTCAAGCGTATTAAAACTAGTATTCTTCCCAGAGATGGCACCTTCAGTCCTTCACTGTTTGACTCTCCCAGTTCCCCTCCTGCCCGGGCCGCACTAATTACTGAACAATTTTGGACTGAGGGCTGGTCTACCTTTTCTTCTAGTGCCAGCCCATCCCGGAAGCTGCTCGCTGCCAAAGTAATGAACTCCAGGGCGCTGGCCCTTATTGACGAGGTGGAGTCCTCCGTAGAGGAGGCGCAGCGGGATAAGAAAGACACCGAGACTGCTCTCCGGCATGCAGACAACATGCTAAAGGAAATTAACGATCTCAAAGCTCAGCTGTCTATAGCCCGCAAATCTTCCTTCGAGGAGAGGGCCAACGCTAAGCGCCTCCAGGAGGATAATGATAAGTTGAAACACGACCTCCAGGCCTCTGAGTCAGACGTGGCGGCTTTGTGCAAGAAACTAGATGACTCCAACCGTGCACAGTCCATCACATCTGAGGCTCTAACCACCGCTATCGCAGCCAAGTCCAAGCTGGAAGTTGAGGTGGCAGCAGCTAACGAAAAATTGGGGAGGGAGCTGGAGGCTAAGGCAAAGGCGGAAGAGGAGCTTTCCTCTTTAGAATGGCACATGCAAACAAGGATTACGGAGGTTCTGGAGCAGACCATCACGACACGGGTGGAGAATGCTTTAAGCGCGAAAGTGTCTGAGGCTATCCAGAACTTTAAAGAAACTTTTGAAGAGACCCAAGAGTACGAGGTCATGCAGAGGGTTTTTGGGAACATAGGGCCAGGATGGCTTTGGGTGACGTGAAAGAAGCTTTCCCAACCCTGGATCTGTCCTCTATTGAAGCCCTGTACCCTGAACCTCATGACAAATGCTCTTCAGAGGATGTCCCTCCGCAGTGATCCAATTCTGTACCTTCCTTTCTGTTGTAATTTCTCTTCTCTTTTTTGTAAGTGCAATGGCACCTGATTTTGTAAATGTAATACCCATTCAATTTTTATATATTTTACCTTTATGAATGCTATGGTCTTCCGTGTTTAGTTTAATGCCTTAGTTTGTACAACCTTATTTGCTTAAGTGTGGGTGCTTCCAAACACAAACGTTTTGTAAATCCCATACAAAGATATTAAGTGTACAGTTCCTCGGACCTAAGTAGCTCAAGGCCTTCACGTTTGCTTGGTTAGGTCTGATTCTGACCACAAGTTTTAGTTTATATGACAACATTTGGTTAAATTTGAATGCTTCCAAATGCATATGTCTTTTAAATGCATTGCATGGTTAATGAGTATAGTCTCTCAGATCTGAGTGGTTTGAGGCATTCATGTTTACCAATTAGATCTGATTTTGACAAGCATTTGAACATATCTAAGTCACACTTTGAAAGGCCCGTGTATACAATTTTGTATGAACCCCCTTTGATTGTACTAACACTCTCAATCCTTATGCAGTGATTGCAGTGTAGGCTTATAAGAGTCTCTTTGTTTTTAATAAACTTCATGCATTGCGTATATGTGTGGTGTTATAACCAGAATAATCTTGAAATTTGTGTTTATCCATTATGTTTATCTAATTAGTAACTGGTATAATCCTCAATGTAACTCACTTATGATTTTATAGAATCATATAATGATGCTGTAACCATTGAAGAGGAATTTGATTCATTGAAAATAGCGACGAAGATGATCCGTGTTCCAAGGATTACATAAAGGTACCCCAGACAGGTCCTTGATCATGTACGTTCCGGGTACCACCTCGGCAAAGACTTTGTAAGGGCCTTCCCAGTTAGGACCTAAAGTCCGTACTCCTGGCTCTTAAGTTGAAGGAAGAACATTTTTGAGGACTAAGTCCCCAACATTGAAGCGTCGACTTTTTACCCTTTTGTTGTAGTATCGAGCCATATTTTTCTGGCACCTAGCCATCACCACTTGGGAATCACCCCGTTTTTCCATGAGGAAATCCAAACTTGCCCTTTGTGCTTCTTCGTTTCTCACTTCTTCGTAATGAATTTGACGAAGAGAATGGATCCCAATTTCAACGGGACATACCGCCTCGGCTCCGTATGCCAATGAGAAAGGTGTTTCACCAGTAGCGGTGTGCGAGGTAGTTCGAAGTGCCCATAATACCTATGGGAGTTCATCTACCCATGCGCCCTTTTTGGACTCCAACTTCCTTTTCAGGGTGTTTTTTATGGTCTTTTTCACAGCTTCGACATATCCATTAGCCTGTGGGTGATGTGGAGATGAAAACAGTTTCTTAATTCCCAAATCGTCACACAGCTCATCTACGCTCCTGTTTTTGAACTGTTTTGCATTGTCACTAACCAGTGAGTGCGGTACTCCAAACCGGCATATGACATTCTTCCAAATGAACTTGGTGGTGTTGGCCTCGGTGATTCTCATCAGAGGTTCCGCCTCGACCCACTTGGTGAAGTAGTCAATCGCCACTATCGCAAAGCAATTGTTACCAGCGCCCCTAGGCATAGGATCGATTATATCAACCCCCCACTTCGCAAAAGGCCAAGGGCTAGTCACCACAGTTAGCTTGTGAAACGGCTGATGTGGTATGGTTGCATGTCTTTGGCATTTATCGCACTTGCGCACGAAGTCAAGGGAGTCCTTTCACATAGTAGGCTAAAAAAATCCATGTTTGAGGGCTTTCCGAGCCAGTGATAACGCCCCGGCATGGTTACCACATATGCCCTCATGGATTTCTCTCATTACATACCGTCCTTCCTCTGGCCCCACACATCTCAATAAAGGGGAGGTGTAACTCCGTTTATAAAGTAGGTCATCCAAGAGTACAAAATTCGCAGCGTATCTTTGCAGCTTCTGAGCTACCTCCGACTCGTTTGGTATTGTCTGATGCTTCAAATATGCTATCAGGGGATTCATCCAGGATCCTTCCTCTTCTATCGCCAAAAACTCCGGCCCTGGCTCAATAGAAGAAGTCAGCATGTGCTCAACTGGGATCAGATTGTGGAGCTCTGAATCACTGCTACTTGCTAGTTTGGACAAAGCATCGGCGTTGGAATTCTCAGTTCTGGGAATGTGCTGTAACTCCATCTTTCCGAAGTACACAACCAAATCTCTTACTTTCTTCAAGTAAGTGACCATAGCTGGTTCTTTGGCAGAAAATTGTCCATTAAATTGGCTCACAATGAGCTGCGAATCACTATTCGCCACCACGAACTTAATCTTCAAAGCTTTCGCAAGTCTTAGCCCAGCTAATAATGCCTCGTATTCAGCAACATTGTTTGAGGCTTTAAAGTTAAAGCGGATCGCACTGTGTAGTTTGAATCCCTCTGGGCTTCTTAGCAATATTCCCGCACCGGATCGTCCCTCAGCTGAGGACCCATCAACGAACAATTTCCACTCTCGCCTGTCATCCGTGTTATCAATCATCTCGACCTCCGGTGGATGTGTGAATTCGACTATGAAATCCGCCAATGCTTGACCCTTTACAGCGGTTCGAGGCTCATAATGTAGGTCGAACTGGCTGATTTCAATCGCCCACTTCATTAACCTCCAGATACATCTGGTTTTTTCAACACCTGTCTCATAGGAAAGTTTGTGAGCACACGTATTGAGTGTGACTGAAAGTAGGGACGAAGTTTGCGAGAGGCTATGATCAACGAGAGAGCAAGCTTCTCCATGTCTGGGTAACATGTCTCGGCATCTAGCATGGCTTTGCTTACATAATATACTGGGAATTGATTCCCATCCTCCTCTCTGACCAATACCGAGCTAACAGTCTCTTTTGATACGGCTAAATACAAGTAGAGAGGCTCCCCAGCCTTCAGTTTTGACAACAATGGGGGCTGTCCCAGGAATGCTTTCAGGTCGGCAAAAGCCTGCTCACACTCCGGTGTCCATTGAAACTGCTTTCCCCCTTTCAAGACCTTGAAGAATGGAAAGCATTTGTCAGTGGATTTGGAGACGAATCGATTCAAGACCGCAATTCTCCCCGTTAAGCTTCGCACTTCTTTTGGATTTCGAGGTGATTGCATGCTTAACAAAGCATTGATTTTATCGGGATTAGCTTCGATCCCCCTCTTATTCACCATGAATCCAAGGAATCTTCCCGATGCTACCCCGAAAGCGCACTTCGCTGGGTTGAGCTTCATTAGATATTTCCTCAAAACACCGAAGGCCTCTGACAAATGGTGGATATGATCCGTGGAGACCATGATTTTGACCAGCATGTCATCGACATATACCTCCATGGTGTTTCCTAATTGTTCTGAAAACATGCGATTTACCAGCCTTTGGTAGGTAGCTCCAGCATTCTTCAAGCCAAAACTGTCTTTGGGACATGCCTGGTTCAAATTTGAAAAATCGATACATACTCTTAGCTTCCCATTATGTTTTGGTACCAAGACAGGGTTTGATACCCACTTCGGATACCGGGACTCTCTGATAAAGCCATTTTTCAACAGCTTCATAACCTCTTCTTTCAAGGCCTCATACTTATCAGAACTCATAGGCCTTCTCTTTTGTCTGTGCCTAGGGCTTCTAGGATCAAGCTGGAGTCTGTGACAGGCCACTTTAGGATCGATCCCAACCATGTCATCATGCTTCCATACGAATACATCAAGGTTCTCAAGTAAGAAGCCTTTCAGCTGATCTTTGTATTCAACCGGTGAGTCCAATCCAGTCTGTAACTCCTTGATTGGGTCAAGTGGATCTACACCGAAGCATTCCAACTTTTCAACCGGAGTGGATCTGCTGCTCCCTGCCATTCGTGGGTCCAGATCTGCCAGATCTTCTTCCGGCGTCATTGAAACATCCTCAATTCCTGAGGGTCCTCCACCCAGTCTTTCAGGGTCTGGAGCGGCTTCTACCATTGCCACATCTCTAATCATGTTTAAGCTTCGGTCCTGAAATTTTCGGATTGCATTTGTGTAACAAGCCCACGATTCATTTTGACTCCCTCTTACAGTTGCAACACCATGCTCCGTGGGGAACTTCATGCAAATGTATTTTGTATGCGTTGCAGCTCCCAAGTCAATGAGACCTGGCCTCCCAATTGAGCCATGATAGGAGGAGATTTTGTCAACAACTAGGAATTCCAAAGGAATTCTGGAGATAGTTGGTGCTTGCCCTACTTCAGTCATAAGGGTTATGGATCCTCTGGGGGTTATGCTGCCCCCCGTGAATCCATATATTGGATTCGGGACTGGAATGAGTGGAGTGCTAATCCCCATTTTATCGAAAGTTACCCCATAAATCACATTTATCGAGACACCATCATCCACCATCATCCGTGACAACCCATTCCGGGCCACCACTACCCTGATAACCAATGCATCATTGTGTGGGAAGTGTACTCCAATGGCATCGTCTTGGGTAAATGTGATAGATTTTGTCTGAGGCATCCAAACAAGATGCGAATGGATATGGTAATTCACGTTGGCGGGCTGCTTGGCCTCTCTGATATACCTCTTTTGGGAGTTGTTTGTACTCCCACCTGGGTGGGGCCCCCCAATATTGTATCAATTTCACGGATAGGAAGGTCGGCCACAGGCATAGGTGGTTCCCGTGTATCTTTAGCATGCGCCGAGGCGGTATCCAGGCCCTTGTTCATATCTCTTTGACGGTTGTCAATCCTCTCTTTAGTCGAGTTCTTCCACGGAGCTCTCCTGTCAGCTCGGTTGAACTTCTGGCCACCGAATTTTTGAGTTCTCCCCGTGTCAGGGGTGAAGTCACTTCCCCTTCTTCCATGCGCCTTTTGGTCAGCTAACATGTGGATTTCCCTGCAATCTTCTGTTGCGTGACCGCAATATCTGTGGTAGGAGCAGTAAGCCCCAATCATGGGCTGTTTTCCACTTCGGCTACTTTCCATCCTTCCTTGAGCCGTGGGAGGATTCTGGGAAGGAGTGTTGGAGTGCAAGTGGGGGATAGCTTCCGTGATTTCTGCTGCATAGCTAGACCCTGTGCCCGGAAACGGACGTAGCGCTCTGCCCCGGTTGCCTCCGATCCTATCCTTGTTTCTTCCTTTCTTGAGGTTTGCTTCATTGGAATACCTAAGATTGTATCTCCTTTGGGGGTGGTTGTATCTGGCCCTAGCCATTTCTTCCGATACAATCTCCTCCTTCATCAGGTCTACTAGAGCATTGTAATCCCTTGACTTTCTGCTTCGGACATCCCTCCAAAACATACTCGTCATATCTAGCCCCCCTTTCAAAGCGGAAAACATCTCCGCCTCAGTGATATTTTCACAAATGTGCATCTCTTCAGTAAACCGAGCTAGGTAACTTTTCAAGGATTCATCTCTTTCTTGCCTTAGATCCTGAAGGCGTTGGAGTGGGAGCTGGTCAGGCCTGGAGGAAACAAAGCCATTTTTAAAGGTCGTTTTCAGATCTCTCCAACTGTGGATGCTACTAGGGGGAGTTTTTTTGTACCATCGGATCGCACTTCCCTCAAGGGTTAAAGCAAAGGCTTTGCATTTCAGTGCCGGTGTGGCTCCGGCTATTTCCATGCTAGCATGGTAGTTTAACAGGTGATCGTCAGGGTCACCTCGGCCAGAATATTTTGCTATTTCTGGAATTTCAAAGTCATGAGGCACTGGGCACCTACGGAGGCCCTCCGTGAAGGGACTTATTTCCTCTTTGTCATCCAGCTCGTATGATGGTAGTTCATTGTTCTCGTCATGACCGAAATACATTGGGTCATGGTATTGGTAATAAGGTGGTGGAGCATAATCCTGCCTTTGTGGTGGCAAAATGCGGCCGTAGTTTGGACTTGCATGGGTCGGTAACTAGTTACGAGATTTGGTCAAAACTGCTTTGGCTCTCCTTTCCTACCTATTTCTAGGCTCATGCGTGGGGGCCAACCTTTCTGCCCCCATACCATGTTGATCCCTATGCATTTGACTCTGCGACAAGGCTTCTTCAACGCGTTGCTCCCGCCTATACCTAGGCTCAGCCGCATTGTTCTGACCCCCTTGTCTGCCTCTGAATAACCCTCCTATCCGGGTGAAGACACTGCCAGATTTTGCGGGTGAAGCCTCCCCGTGTCTAGCTGGGAGTTGGTCTTGTTCTTCATGTGCTTCGTGCTCCGGGCCTTCCTCGTAGAAGGGCTCGGATTCCAACTTGGCATATGCCTGTGGATCTTGAAAATAATACGAGGCAGTGGCCACCTCGGATGGTGAGTAATGTGGCTGTGGGTATTGCGGAGGCATCATGGGCTCGTTCACGACATACCCTCTAGCCATGTAGGCATTCATCGCAGCAGTCTGTTCTATTTGCTGCTTCTGCATTTTCAGCATTTGGGCTGCCATGCGAGTCATGTCTCGCAACATACGGCAATTACGGTGCCGGCGTGGTGGGTTAGGTTGTGCCCCCCTCATTGGCGTTCTCATGAGGTCCTTGAGGAACCTCCTCCTCGTTGTGCTGGCCACTTCTTCCCCTACGGGGGTTAACATCACCATCACTCTCGTTCATGTTCAGAGAAATTTCTTGACTTTAGTTTATCTTTCAAGAATAGACGGACTTTTATCTCAGTGCTCCGAGCCTTTTTCAAGGTTGTTAAACTTATATTTCAAAGTTATACGCCTTTTTCAAGGTGAACAAACTTGGGTTTCAAATTTTTAAGCCTTTTTCAAGGTGAGCAAACTTGTATTTCAAATTTTTAAGCCTTTTTCAAGGTGAGCAAACTTGTATTTCAAATTTTAAGCCTTTTTCAAGGTTAATAAACTTATATTTCAAAGTTTTACGCCTTTTTCAAGGGTACTAAACGTATATTTTGAAGCTTTTCGCCTTTTTCAATGGTACTAAACTTATATTTCGAAGCTTTACGCCTTTTTCAAAACTTCCTTTCTATATGTGGCTTTTCATCATGTGTTTTCGTGGTTAGCAGTATGGTTTCCCACAGACGGCGTCAAAATGTTGACCACAAAATCCGACTGGACCTTGGACTAACACTTCTCAGCTCCTCCCTCTTGAACACGTGGATCTCCTGCGCAGTGTGACAAACAATCAGTTTGCAAAGGGGGCCGAGGTGGCTCCCGTTTGCACTCCAATGCCAAAGTCAGTGCTTGTTTTAAGCAAATATATATTGGGTGCGAGAAATATAAATGTGTAGAAAAGAGAAAAGGGAGTGGGAGAAATATATTGTTGAGAGTATGAAATTTCTAACCCTTTCCTTGGAGGCAAGTGTGCTCTATTTATAGAAGGATTCGTTGCCCTGGATTGTGACACATGACTGATTTTTACATGTGTATTCACCCTAGCTCTTGACGGGGACAACTTTGCTTTTTGACCGTAATCATTGCTACATTTCGTACGGGATGGGCGCCTGTCACATCTTGGTAAAGGCAGTGTCACATCTCTGACTTCATCTCTTGTCCCATCCTTGCATCCGAGGCGCTGCCGTAAACACCTCAGCTAAGCATAAAGCGCCTCTGCTAGACACAAACCGGTTCGGTCAGGAGGGCTCGTATGCCTTTCCACCTCGGCCACTGGCCCAGGTGGGATATCTTGAACTCTTAATCATGGGCTAAAGTTCGTGGACCTTCATTGGGCCTCCACTGGTGGCCTAACGTGTCGTATTTTGGGCACGATCTCAACAAGTAATATAATTTTACCCAAACACCACACATACTTAATATTTCCACCCCCGCATCCACCTACCCCAATCCCCACCCCAATCCCACTCACTTGCCTCACCCTACCCTAGGGGTGCACAAAAAAATCGCGAAACCACAAACCAAATCTAACTCGTTGGTTTGAGACCGCGTGGACCTATGTTTTTCTTTTTTCTCTCAAATCGAGCCAAATCGTTTCAAAAATGGTTTGGTTTAGGTTTTGATTTTCAAAAATCGTAAAAAATCGAACCAAATCAATTTTATTTTTTATTTAAAAATTAATTTTATTAAGTTGAATGTACCATTTTTTCGCTAAAAAAATCAAATTTAACTATGAAAATAAAATCCTTACGTATATCTTTTCTCGTTTTCATTGCATTATGATGATCCTAGAAAAATGTATAGAAGTTTCCTACCTTGCAGTTTGAGCCATATATGCATTGAAGGTACAAGATTGTACTAAGTAAGAAAATTGACCAAGATAATGCAACAATAAGTCGTAATTACAATAAACTGCTGAAAATGAAGAGAAACTTAAATCCTTGACTAGAGTTATCAAATCTTCAAATGATGTGTAGTACATATCGGCAATTGACAGTTTAAAAATCATGCTCCCACATTTCAGTGAAGTTATTCACTCATCATAATGCTTTTATTATCAACTAGTTGTCTACCCGTGCGATGCACAAAATATATAATTTTAAAAATATCTTGATTATACAATCATATCAAATAAAAAAACATAATAAAAAAATAAAATTTCAATACAAAATGTTATTGAATTTGAAACTTTAAAAATGACAAAACTAATCAAAATAAAGAATGCTACATGTACACTAAGTATACCGCGCCCTCAAAATTTGGTACTTAATTAAATTTTTTATATAAAATTTCTTTTGACTTTTATTTACGTTTTTCTCTGAAAATTTGCTCGCCTTATCACATATTTTCATTTTAATATGTTATAATTTTTAATTAACTTTATTTTTAAATATGTTGCTTACATATAATTTTGGCAGAATCCAATATATTAATTAATATATATTATTTTTCCTTTTTTTTATCCATACCAATTTTTGTCAAAATGATGAATTGATTAAATTTTCTACAAATTTATCATTGATGGTATAAAGTTGATAGTAAATTTAATTATTTTTGTAGTATGCTTATTGAAGAACCTACTCATTTATTGACATATTAGGAAGTAAAACTTCAATGATTTTATTTATTTATTTTCAAAATATATTAATTCAAAATTTTCATTTCTAACTTAACAAATTTATTAGCATGTATTTATTTATTTTCAAATATAATAATCCAAAATTTTCATTTTCAATATAACACATTTACATAAATATGACATTTATTTATATTTAAATATATTAATACAATTTTTTCATTTCCTACATAACACATTTACATAGCAATCGTGCTATTCGTACAGAAATTTGTACAGATTGATATACAGATTTTACACATGGCACAATCTTATTTTTCAACACATCACATCACACATTAATCAACGGTCATCACACTTTCGGTACAAAACATTCTGTACGACCATCGGTACAAATGGCATTTTCCTTTACATAGATATCACATTTATTTATGTTCAAATATATTAATACAATTTTTTCATTTTCTATATAACACATTTACATAAATATCACATTTATTTATATTCAAATATATTAATCCAATTTTTTCATTTCCTACATAACACATTTACATAGATATCACATTTTGTATGTTCAAATAAATTAATCTAATTTTTTCATTTCCAATGTAACATATTTACACATAACACATTTATTACAACTCTTATTAAATTTGTAATAAATAATACTCCCCCTGTCCTACAAAGATAGACTTGTTTTCCTTTTTTGTTTATCACACAAAGATATGCCACTTTCCTTTTTGAGATTATATTAATGTCTTCATTTTCTAATATATCCCTATTTAATATGCATTATTATCAACAAATATGAACAACTCATTATTTAATGTAGGGGTATATTAGGTAGAATGTAGGTAAATTTATAGTTCCAACATATATTAAATTATCTTTTCTTAATCCGTGTAAAAATAGAAGTAAGTCTATCTTCGTGGGATAGAGGGAGTAAATTTTCCTACTAAAATCTTTATCTTTTATTTATTTATTCATATTTTATATTTACATACATACATACATACATCTTAATCTTAATATTCTTAATTCTTACTTATTCTTAATATATATATATATATATATATATATATATATATATATATATATATATATATATATATATATATATATAAGTAAAATAACCGTCACCAAAATACACACATAGTTTCCCGCCAAAAAAACTTTCTAAATTTGAAATTTTTTTGCTAAAAAATAGTATATTTAACATTTTAGCAATTATTACTTTACATGTGTCATTAATTACATTGGCATCCATATTATGCTATTAATAACACTAGTATTTTACTCGTGCGATGTACGAAAATTATTATCCGTAATATGGATTTCAATAAATATTTGTAAAGTTTATGTGTTTATATATAATCAACACATATAAATATTGCATAAAAAAGACTTCTCTATTACAATAATTATTAGAATTTAAAAAATAACATAAGTAATTCAAATTATTAAAAAATTATTTGAATAGTAAACGTCAATTTATTTATTTAAATAATAAATTATTAGTGATTTCAATAATTTTTATGAATTATTAATAACTTCATTGAAAATGTAAATTTAGTATTTTTTTAATGGTATATCACATTTTATGTAATATTATGTGCACGAATATTGATATATGTGAAATGTATTAGCGTATTTCTCATAATATATACATTTGCCTATTGTATTTAACGTACTTTTTAATTTTCATTCAAAAACATCAATCACAATGCTTAAAAAATAAATAGTCAAAATATTTAAATTTAACCAATAAAACTTTATTTGCAAAAATAAGTAGTCAAAATAATAATTTTGAAAATCTCGTGTTATCATGATACGACAACTGAGTAAAGTTGGAGATTACAAAATTATATTGAAAATTATACCCTATAATCTTTAAAAACTATTAAAATTAAGAATGATAAAAAATTATTAATCATTCTATTATAATTATTAACTAAAAAAAATCAAAGTATTAACTCTTCAATATTAACCGTCATTCAATAACTTTTTCTATAATTTATTTATAAGCAGCACATTTTTTCAATCCACTTTTTAACCGCATATTTTTGCAAAACTATTTTTCAACAACGCATTTTACCTCGAAACAAAAATATAGTTGCTGAATAGAAGCTTAATTTATTAAAATATTTAATAATAATATATAATATATATTTTAGAAAATATGATTTGTGATATTAAAGATAACAAATGATTTGAGTGTTAATAATTAAAACAAAATTTAATTATTGATGACTACACATAGGATTTATAATATTAAGAACAACAAATAAATAAAAAATCAATGATTAAATAATAATTTTAATACTGATAATTGAAAATATTAATTGATCTCATTCAATAATAATAATAATAATATACAAATTACAATAACATCATATTAATTATTTACTATAATACTAAAACATAAAAAATTTAAGAATTAAATTCTGCAAAAACTATCTTCCTTTTATATATATAGTATAATATATAGTATATTTTTTCACCAGTGCGATGAACTGAAATTGCTATCCGCAATATAGATAAGCATTAACAAATTTAATGATTATACATAATCAACACAAATACAAAAGATACAATATAATTTTTTATTACAACAATTATTAAAATTTAAAAACAACATAAATAATCCAAATTATCGAAAACTTTATTGAATGATAAATGCAAATTCTGTAGTTTTTAATTGTATATCATGTTAGATGAATATTATGAGTACAAATATTGTTGCTTGTTCAAGATATAAATATATTTATTATAATTTCTGCAGTTACCTTACATAATTAACTTTTTCTCAAGTTCGTTCAAAAATCACAATAACTATAAATATGTGTTTAATCTTAACTCATCAAATATACGACAATTGAACAACATTGAAGATTAAGAAATTATTATATCATATAATATTTACACAATTAAAATTAAAAATTATTAAAAAAATATTAACCATTATTTGGTATTTACCATAAAATAATATTAATATATATAAAAGGTAATAAATGCATTCATATCTATCCAGATTTTGCATTCACACTAATCAACTTTGTATTCACAGTAACCCACTATTCTCCCTTTATATATACTAAGTATATATAGATTAAAATGTCATTTTTTTTATTTTATTATTATTCTATTAATAATTATTGCATTTTTTTGAAATCGAAAAATATGTAATATGAGTGTCAAATTAAAGATCACAGTGAGAAATTTAATGCAAGTTAACAAGTGAGAACAAATTGTAAATATATTGTCCGTAAAATCATATCAAAAATTAAAAGTAAAGTTTTATTTTTTATTTTTCCTCAATATCTAATTCATTTTAAATTATATCATTTAAGTCCTATAATATTATCTATAATTAGTTAATTAAATTCATTTTAGTTATAAATGATTAATTTCTGTTCTGATTTTTCCTCATCAAATTAAATAAATAATAACTATACGAATTTTTAAGGAAAATTCAATTAAACTGGATTAATTTTACAAACTTAAGATTTCTTCAATTCATTCATCATTTTCACTTTTTTTTTTATCTATTTACTGATTCTGTTCATTTTTCTATTTTTCATTATAAATTTAAATAACTAAAATGTGCAAAAAAATATATTATAGATTTTAACAATCAGTTCATATAATTTCCATTAAACAATTGATAATCAATATTTTTTATTAAAATAATAATGTAACAATATGATTAAAGAAATTGTCAGCATGAAGAAAAAAGAATCAATTAATGTAACAATATTTATTAAAATTAATAATTAAAAAATATATCGTACACCTCTTTATGGGAAGAATATGATAAAAATAATATATGAAAAGAAAAGAATCGATCTTAAGAAGAATATGTAAGTTTAGTTTTGGACATGTATTGTATGAGCCTAATTTTGTAGTTCAAAAGTTTTTTTAAAAAAGAAAATTTCATTTATTGAACGTTAATTCCAGAAATGGAGTGACATGTTCACGGTACAATATCTAAAACACATAATTAAATGGTTTACAATTTTATTAAAATATTAAAAAAAAATTATATGCCGTAAAAAATGGTGAAACTTTATTTCTTAATTTTATTAACATATATAGACAAAAAGACTATATATATTTTATACATATTTTCATTAATAATTTTTTATTGACATGTAATTAAATGTATCGCATTTAAAAATTAAAAATTATTAATCATGCGAAGGATTTCTTGAATTGAATTCCACCTTTGTGCACCACAAATCTTGATGTTGATTTTCCCTTTCGCGCTCGTCAATATTGCTTAATTTGTTACATTTATTTATACATATAGGACCACATATATTTAATTTGTTACAATTACTTTATTTTATGTAAATTATAAGATTGTGAAGGTTATTATTTCTATTCATGTTAGTTAAAAATATTTGGATGAAATTTTTTATTTATTCTATACAATATATATTTGAAAAATTGCATTATTTAATTTAAATTTGAGCAATTGTTTAAATATGTTTTGTCTATATCAACTTTTGTGTATCACACAAGTGTGAACAACTACAAACTGTACAAACAATGTATTATTTAAAGAAGTTTTCCAAAAATGATGAAAATTGTAATTTATTTCTATTTTGAGCATTCATTAACAGTCTGTATCATTAATCAAAGCAAATTATGTATTCAATTTTTTTCCTATTTTGTAATGATATTTACAATAAAATCATTTCATATCATTATTCTGTGCAACGCACATGTGTGATACTAGTATATATAGAAGTAGAAGTGAGGAGAGAGAGTCATTAAATGCAAATTTTCCTTCAAAATGACTTTCTTTCCTAACTTCTACTTTTATATAGATAAAGATATATAGTGCAAGAGTAACGAGGTAAAAAATAAATAAAAAAATGTTAACATATTTTAACTTATACTAACTTCTAATTTACCTTTATATATTAAAAAATACGAATTAATTTGACATATAAAATATATTATATTATGTTGATAGGTAAACGCGGATTAAAATCGTATTAAACTGCAAAAAATGGTTTGGTTTGATTTGAAAAAATGTCAAATTGCTTAAAATGGTTTGGATTGAAAATATGTTAAAAATCGCCCAAATAGGATCGCGTTCATCCCTTCAAGTAGCCTTTCACCCTATACCCTTCGAAGTATAATCTGTGATTTACATCCGTCACCATGACGCAGGGTAGGACAGGATAGGTAGGGGCTGTCAAAGTTGCGACTCAACTTTTTTAATACCCCTTAATGAGTAGATCGCATTTTATTATAACTTTCTTTTTTTTCTTTGGAGAAAATGTTTAAAAGGGTAATCATCAATGCATTATTCCTCCACCATGCATCACGTTGTACCCTGATTTCCAACTTTTTTTTTCAGCACCATCTCGACCATTACACAGAGACGTATAATAATAATAATAATAATAATAATAATAATAATAATAATAATAATAATTCAATAATTCAATAATTGACTACAAAATTATTGTTGATTGACTACCTCGTAATTAGCGGCTAACTCAATAATCGACTACCAAATTATTGTTGAATGACTACCTCATAATTCGCGGCTCCACATATTTAATGCAACCAAACATAACCTAGACTAAATACATTGTTTTCGTTTTAAGACAAAGACTTGTCATAGATTCAAGTACAAGAAGAACATTATCCCTTTGATCGGGGTGGTTAAGATAAGGCAAATTTGATGGTCGTGCATTCTGTTTTGTCATATAATAATTTTCACAGCTACAATCCAATTCACAAAGGTCCCATAATTGACCGCTTTCTTGAGCTCATTGCTTGGAGAACCTCGCACTTAATATTCCAATACTATGAAAACTACCGTCCCTACAAGAAATCGAATAAATAGGGGCGACATAAGTCGCCCCTATAAGACAGTATATCGCCTCTGTAAATATATAGGAGCGACATTGTCGCCCCTAATAGTTGTCCCTACAGATCCGTTGCGCAAAACCTATAGGGGCGACATATGTCGCCCCTATAGAGTCTGTAGTCTATTGGGGCGACTTTTGTCGCCCCTATAGCCTCGAACATTTTCCATGTGAAAAATGTTTTAGGGACGACTCCACTGTGTCTACAAGTTCTAAAATCTTCTATTGGGGCGCCGTTTGTCACCCCTATTTCCTTAAACCCATTTCTCACGCGAAGCGTTTTAGGGACGACTCTTATCGTGGCTATAGATATTTATGTATGCCAACGACACTTGTAGGGGCAACATTGTCGCCCCTGTAGTTGAATTTTTTTAAAGAAAAAAAAAATAAATACAGCAATTAAAAATAGAACATTATAAATTTATAATAGATTAAAAGTTTACAATGCATTTTTTAGAATAACTTATTACTACCCCTCTGATGGCCCGACCCCGTCGTCATTACAATGTACACCATTAATTACATCATCACTGGACAAACCCTGATTCGCCGCGAGTTGCCTAATAATCCTCATCATTGATTCCATTTGGGATTGCACCTCAGCCTTGTATAATTCCAACCTTTCATCTGAGTTCATAACTTCAGGGGATTGGGTGTTTCCAAGCGGTACATGCGATGATGCAGCGCTGCTTTTAATAGATGAAGGTCTACCCTTCGGGATCCGACCAACTCCACGCATGAATCCTCGTCGTTCTCCAAGGGCCTCCTTCACAATGGCACGCTCATCCACCTGCGTGCCAGTGGAGGCAGCCTGTGTTTGCTGTGTCTCTCTCGCCAAAACGAGTTGGTCCTGTGATCGAAAATAAATAATTAATAAAATGTAAAATCGAAGAAAAAAAATACTAATTTTACAATTTGTGTTTCACTTACATAGTCTTCTGCCGCATTTTCGTTCACCCATTCCCCGTCTCCACGTTTATGTAGTCGCTCGAATGCATCCACAACACCCAACCACTCCCCAGTCTCTAGATTTCTCTGCACCAATTTCAATTTGAAAATAAATTAAAATAGTAGAGTACATGTGCAGCATAAAAATGGTACCTCATTGTATCGTGTTGCAGAAAAACTCCTTGAGCCTTGACGAGATATGTATCTAGCCTTCTCACGATTGACTTTATTTTTCAGTGATCGAGCCTGTAATCACAAAGATGTAGATTACCTAATTTTAATCATTACTAAAATTTTAAATTGACTTCTTAAAAAACAAAAAATAATCACCTACCAAGAAATTAGGGCTCGTGAACAAGTCTAAACATCTGTGCCAATCCTCAACGGAGATCTCACCATACGGACGGCTCGGTCCATTTTCTCTAAAGTGCTCATTCGCCGTATTTTTATATGCTCGATAGCGATCGGCTGCCAAACGATTGAGTCCTCCTAGGACATCCTCATATTCCTTGGCTGACCGACCACCACGAATATCAAAGTATGCCTGTCAGGAAAAAAATTAATTAATTCATCATCGAGTGATGGACAATATTTATTAATTAATTTTGTTGATAATTACTTAATTCGACTGTAGTAAGTACTCGTCCCCGCAACTCCTCGGGGACTTCGGCCCAACTAGAATAGCAAGGAAGACAATTATGTCTTACTGTATTCCCAACCAATCGTGTGAACATTCCTGCATTGTTTCCGATTGGCTGTAGGGTCTCATACTTTGAATCAAAATCTATGGGCAGTGGTTTTTTTCCGCTATTCAACCACTGTTTCTCTAGGTTTAAATTCCTAGAAATACCACGCCTTTTTGATGCCGGTGCTTCCAATTGAGAAAAACATCGGGATTAAAAAATCAATAGTGATATAAATCAAAAAAAAAAATCTCGTGGCTCTATAAATTTTTAATTATCATTATTGGGGCGACACATGAAATCTCCAATAGTCACAACTTGGGTAATATTGACGACACGTGTCACAAATTTAGTATCACTTACTTGTAATCAGATTTAAATCTCGAATAGTGACAAACTTTGCTGATAAATATTTTTAACATTGGTATTGATAATAAATAGTTAATAAAAATAATATTACAAAAAAGAAACTCAATCTGAACCACTATTGTAGTGCGTATATTCATCTGCAATGTCTGCATCATCATCAATATGATTGTCACTGTCCATTTCTTCATCATCGTAGTCCTCAGATCTATCTTCGTCTAAATCCTCATCGTCAATAAATGACACACCTCCAGTACCAGTTGAAGACGACCCTCGGATAATTGGTACATGAACTTCCTCGATAGCACCATCGTCTCGCTGCATAGTTACGTGCTCTAAATTACCCAAGTCAACGGACAAAGAAAATGTAGAAGAATTGTATGGATATAACAGGTCCATCTCAGTGCACTCTAATCCCGACGTGTCCCTGTCAGTGACAATGTGATGGACATGCTGCACAACTCGCCAGTTGGTACCACGAGAAGGATCTTCAGTGTAGAAGATTTGTCTTGCTTGAGTAGCAAGGATGAACTGATCATCCTTAAATGCCTCAACACTAATGTCGATACTAGTGATGTTATTCTCTGTTATCATCCGTCTGTCATCACACATAAACCATTTGCATCGAAATAGAACTACTGAAAAGTCTGCCCCAAACTGAAGCTCTAATATCTCCTGTAGCAATCCGTAGTAAATTTCACCATGAGTCCCTGAAACAGATACACCACTGTTTTGAGTTCGTCGTCGTACATCCAGGCCATAAGTTACGAACCGAACTCCATTTACGATACAGGCTGCGTATGACTGTGTATTTGGATGGAATCCAACAGCCAAAGAAAACAATTCATGTGTTATAACAGGGTCGTTCAACTTGCGCATAGCGTAAACCTACATGATGTGGAACAATGATTTAGTAAATGTTTAAAAAACCTAAAAAAGATCTACCTTGAAATTAAAATCACTTATTACCTTACTATAAAACCAACCATGAAATGATTTTCTATGCACTTGTTCCAATAAACGTTTAAGTCTGGGTGCCACCTCATGAGTTTTGCTGTATCCTTCGTGGAAAATAAACGTTTAAGTCTGGGTGCCAGAGGAAAAAATCTCAATACTTTATGCGGCACATTCTTAACAGAGCCTCTTCCAGCGTTGTGCATCCAACGACTTTCCTTACACACGGGACAATTTTGCATATCAGCGTTCTCTTTCCAGAATAGAGCACAATCATGCTTACAGACGTGAATAGATTGGTAACCTAAGCCCAGCTTCGTCAGCATCTTCTTGGCTTCATAGTGAGAGTCCATGAGGTTCATGTTCGGAAAGGCAAGCTTTAGCAGTTGTAAAAGATCATCTAAAGATTTATTTGTCCACTTGTTCACCACTTTCAGATGCATCAATTTCACTAAAAAGTTTAATGAAGAGAACGAAGAAACCCCAGGATATAGTTCTGAATGAAGAGCCTCAAACAGTTGGTCGTACTGGGCATCAGAACCTGTAGCATCACACTCATTCTCGAATATCTCGTCCATAACATCCGCCATTTCGTCCATCGCATGATCTCCCGAACCCATCCCCTCATCTTGTAGGTGTGTATTTCCATGTTGAGCCTCGATCTCACCGTGGTGAATCCATGTAACATAACTCGCCGCGAAACCATTACGACGTATATGGTATTCAACGATCTCCAAATCATGGGTATATCCATTTAAGCATTTGTTACAAGGGCATCTAACCCTCCCCCGATCGTTTACAAGTGGTCTCACCATATTTATAAAAGCTTTCAAACCAAATAAGAATTCTTGAGACTTTCGATTTCTAATATTCGTCCAGCTTTTATCAATTTCCATCTCTGATATCCTGCAAGAAGAATAAAAATATATATTATATGACAATTTCGAGTGACGTGAATGTTTTAATTCCACCTCATCACTCCACGTCTAATAAAAAGGTAAGGGCCCTAACAATTCATTATTGATCTGCAAAATAATGAATTTTGTTCATTTTTCCATTGATGTCTATATTTTGTACCGCGTAAATTTCAGCAGCATCTCCCATAAGTTCTCCTAAGTGTGCGATCTATGTTGCACATAGTCCACACCCGAAGAACATAGAGAAATGTTGGAATTTACGCAGAAAAATATATATACATCAACAGAAAATGAACAAAATTCATTATTTCGCATATCAATGACAAACTCTCCAAAAATGGGAAAATCGGAAGATCAAGTTGTAAACTTCATGTTGCCAACAATGTATGCAATTTTTTATTTACAAAATGATCTGCAAAAGATTTTCTAAGTTTATGCAAATGAAGTGCACTACACTAATATATCTATAAGAACTAATTTATAATAAACACCCAAATGATTTAAAAGAATTACAAAAAAAAAATAAAAAGTTTACACGACTTACCAAAGGTCTGAACAATGCCTTGTTCTAAATTTTTTCTTCAAGTTCAACTATATCAGAACAAATTGATGATACAGATGAAAAGAAAAATGAAAACTTTGTATTTGGATAATAAAGTATGAATATGAAATGGAAAGAGGCGAGAAAAAAGTGTAAATACGAAATGGCGCCAACTTTTGCGCTAATAACTTAAGGTCTATAGGGGCGACATATGTCGCCCCTATAGAACATAATGTCGCCCCTATAAACATTAAGTTTTCGCCCCTCCGGACTAAAATAATGCGGGAAGATTTCCCGCTAAGAATTCGGGTCTATAGGGGCGACATATGTCGCCCCTATAGATTTAATACCAATAGGGGCGACTAGATTGCCCCAATAGATTTTGTACATTTGTCCCAATGTGTAATTAAAAAGGCGCCAATTGTTCCCGCCAGTATATCATTCTATAGAGGCGATATTTCCATCTATAGGGGCGACATATATCGCCCCTATTGATCCGTCAATCTGCAGGGACGACATTTTCATGTCGCCGCTATTCGTACAATATCTATAGGGGCGACATATGTGTCGCCCCTAAAAAATCGCCCCTATTGTACCGTTTTCTTGTAGTGCGTGTTGTCGAATTTTGGTGTTTTAAACTTGTTTTTTCAACATGTACAAGAGAAAATGAATTAGATGATTTTTAAATTCCTAAGCTTTATATCTCGTCATTATCCATAAAAAAAACAACAATAGTTTGGGTAGAAAATTTCTATCAAGCATTATTCAAGTGGCAATACGGGTGCCTGCTCATGAGATTTGTTTATTTGCTTTGCAAAGTGGGAAGCCTGTCGACTTCACTTGTCGTCTAAATCTAGTGTGACTATTTAGGCTCTGTTTGGCAACTAGATAATGTTTAAAAACATTTTTTTTTAATGTTTTCTACGTAAAATATTTTGACGACATGTTAAATAATCTTATTGATCGAAGTTTAACTTATTCTTGAGTTTGTGGTTGGCGAGAGTATTTTTCCTTAGTCTTGTTGGGTGATCATGAATCGTCCACAATTATACTGTTGAGCTGTATATGTTCAGCATCAAATTCGAACGAGTCGTTCTTTTATTTTGTTGTTATTTTAGAGTGTATATCGCATTCAGTCTTATCATTAATTATCACACACCATATATTTTCTTTTGTACTGAATTCACTAAATAATTTGAATAAACAAAATGAAAATTTTGCTCTCGCCTTGAGTGAACATGCTTTCAATAAATTTTATCTGAACCTAAATGTGGGGAAGGGGTAACGTATTAAAATGACACCATGCAAATAATTGTTCTTTGTCCAAAATGGCCCTGTTCGGCGGCATGATTTAATTGGAAAAGACAAAAAAAAAAACACAAAATTTAAATTGCACAATTTTTTATACAACTTTTTAACCACACACATTTTCTCTTTTCAATTTTTAATCTACATCTTACCTAGAAAACACAAATATAAATCAACCAAATAATTTACCGTGTGTTCAGCAGCCCAAGATGTTTTTTTTTTATTTTTTTTATTTGGAGTTTTCTAGGTAGATCAAGGTTGAAGATTAGAGAGAAAAAATATATGTGATTTTAAAGTAATTTGAAAAATTGTATTATTTATAAATTATAATCGTTGTATAAAAGAATTAAATTCCTATTATTTCACCGTCGAACAGGGCCAGTGGCCCCGTATGACAGATTTAAGGACAGCTTTCTTGACAATCTTTTACATCAAAGTACGTTTCTAAAAAATTCCAATTGTGTATAGTATTAGGGTGGGGAGAGACCTTTGAATTGGACTCTGCATCTTTCTATGGGCCATGCCAATTGCCAAATAACAAAAGTCAAATGGTAGCTAAAATCTTCTAATCAGATGATTAGAAAATGATCATGACCAACCACTCGTTTCGATAACTCATGACCCATTTTTTCCCCCCACCCTATTTGAGAGTCTTGATAGAGATAGTAAAAAAATCTGACCCGACGAATATTCGATCAGAACCGAATTTGAATGGAACGAAAAAATCAGTCCCACGGGTCAGTGGGGCGGGTTCCCCCGACCCAAGTTGGGCAAACCCGCCTCGACCTGAACTCTCCCCGAATAAATTAATTAAAAAAATAATAAATAAATAAAAAGAAAAAATACTAAATAAAGAAAAAAATTAAACGGGTTGACAGTATTGACCCGTCCCAAAATTCTGGAGACAGTTAGTGGGTTTCAAGACTTGGCAAAGAAAAAACCCGTGGGGTGGGACACGGGTAGGGATAACAGGTACCCAACCCGTACCCGGCCCCACGAGTGTTGACACTCAGTGTGGTATATCGGATGGTAGAATAGTATTACTCTTATTCTAAACTTCGATAATTGAACTTTCTTTTAAGAGTATAAACTTTGAGATGAGCCATATCTGTGAATCACTTCCTACTCATAATGCATGTAAACCAGTATGAGACAACGAAGTTTAATGGTTTTAATTTTTCTAAACTTTATTAAGAGCCTGTTTGTTTTTTATTGAAAATCAAATTTTTATCAAAGTGAAAGTTAACAGTTAATCATGATCACATATTTCATGGATTTTACAATTTTTTAACCGTACATTTCATCAACTTTCATCAAAATACGCTAAAACTTTTATTTTAATCTCTATCAAACAGGAGCTAACTATGCATATGATATTGGAAATGAATATACAAAATAAATTTATAATATCGAATTTATATTGTGGCAATTAAACATGTAATGTGAATACGTGGGGATTACATTTTGAGAAATCCAATTCTTGGTTTTTGGGGAAAGAAAATAAAAGAAAACAAATTAAATTTCTAATTTACTGTTGTTATTTATTTATTTATTTATTTTGGCTCACTGTATAAATTAATGTATTTACTTAGTATATAGTAATATGTTGAAATAATAAATAAATTGTTGATTGTCCATCTCAACTTGCAAACAATGCAGAGTATAGCCCTATTGGGGAAATTTGTTAAGAATGACCTAGTAGAGACAGAAAATCACCTTACAAAATTTGCCTTGCAACAAACTTTGAATCGTCATAATCCAAATCCATTCTTGATTTGATGTCCCCCATATCGATTTCTCTCCCTTTCAGTCCAGTCGTTATAGAATTAGGTACCTTTCTTTGAATTCCCCGTTAACGATTAATATAGGACGGATTCAATCCAAAATGATCAATTACGCTTTCTAAAAATCACACACAGTTGTTTAATGCAAAGATAATAATTTATAAACCAATTTATAAATAATATAAATTTTCAAATTAACTTTTTAGCCTTTGTTCTTTGACGTAATCATTACAATTTATAAACTAAGGTTCCGTTTGACTGCTCAAATAAATAGAAATTGAATTATAATGTGTATTATTTGAGTTTTCTAGATAAGATGTGTGGTTAAAAATTAGAAAAAAAAATTGTGTGTTTAAAAAGTGATATGTGAAATTGTGCCCATTATAATTTGAATTTTAATATATAGCCGAACATAGCATAATTTATAAACAACACAATTTTCCAAATCATTTTTTAACAACACACGTTTTATCTCTTCACTTTTTTTCAAACATTTTATATCGAAAACATAAATAAAGCAATTTATAATTGCAACTGTGTTACCATTAACCACAAATATTTTCTTTCTTCAATTTTTAACTAAACATTTTATCTAGAAAATTCAAAAAAAAAAAAAAAATTGGTGGTTATGAGCGGTCGAACACTCCGTGACAATATCAAAGGGAAAAGGTTTTTAAAAAATCCCTCATAATACGGAATTATTATTAATTTTTACCTATTTCACAAAAATATCTCATATCTGAATAGTCCGATATTTTTGGGAAAATTAAAAAAAAAAAAAGAAGAAGAAAGGGTTAAGAACAAATTTAAAGAGAAAATATTTGTTAAGCCCTTGTTTGGTTTTCATTAAATATTTTTTTTTCCATAGCACCCAATCTCAATCAATAATTAAAAGTCAAGTTCATAATATTTGACTTTTCAATAAAATTTTAATCATTCATTTTCCTAAAAATCACTATTCATTTCAAAAAAATTCTTTTAAAAATAAAACCAAACACATACTGAATTTTTAAAAGTAAACGTTTATTAAGAAATAAATAGTAATTAAAACGGCTCATTTCTCATTATATTTAGGCTACGAAGTACGATGATTGTTGTATGAGTCAGTTTTCTTGGTTAAAAGTTTTGACTGAAAAATAAAACCTACTCTCATGGCTAGAAACCCAATTTCTCATTTTGGAGGAAATTAGACGCGTGAGGTTGTCAACCAAGAAATTGTTTTCATGAAAATTTTTGACAATCAAACATGCAAAAGGTGGAAAATTGGGTGAAAAATATCAAATGCACCCTTAGTGTCACCATGGTCATTCAAATTGCTTTTGATTCATGATAAATGCATTTTTTTTAAAACTTATTTAGCTTCAAAACAAAGCATTTAAATCGTCATTTTATAAGATTTCTATTTAATTCATTACAATTTATGTTTATTTCAATTTTCATCCCATATTCAAAAGAATCGAACAACCGAGGTGAATCAGAACCAAATAAAGTGCATTATACACTAAGTTGTACAACATGGAAGTAGAGGACTAGAATCTAGAGTTTACAGAAGATAAAGTAAAGGAAATCAAGTTTTCAAGGATCAAGTTGAACAAATCAAAAGATGAAGTACTATTTTGCAAATACGAAAAAAAGGACCATAACTTGAAGGTATAAACAATTGCCCAAGCGATCACCTGGCCTATACTGATGTGATTCCTTTTGGGAATTGCGATGAAGATGCGAAATAATAACTAAGTACTTATGAAAGATCTAAATTCAGATAATTAATAAACAATAAAAATAATGAAAGAATAGACAATAGGATCTTGACCCAAACCTCATGACGCAAGAATGACGATGCGGAGGAAAGATCAAAGGTTGTCGAACGCTATAATGATTGCCTAGTTCCTTGATAAGCTCTGGATTAGAACGCCACAAAGATTAAAAATCTTTGATAAATTCGGGTTATTCTTGAAGAACAAGAAAAAAAGGATTCCTCAACCTTTTTCAAGAGAGAACACTCTGAATTTAATTTACCAAAATCAAATTTTTGTTCTACAATGAATAAATAAAAATAGTTAATATAATGAAAAATGGACTATAACCTAACCAGCCTGAAATATTAGAGTTCAAAACAGAATAAATTCTAAAAAAACGAAATTAAATTAAAAAAAATGCTCAAATGCAGAACTTCAGCCACACAGTCATGTAGTTACTTGAGGCGCGGCCGCGTGGACAACCACTAGGCTACACTTCCTTTTTTAATTGACGTCACGCAACCGCGCCTCTCCTTGCACTGCTCGGTCGAGTGGCTTCCCCATTTGGCTCTCCCTTCGACTCTTTGAAGTGATTTGATCCAATTTGATTATCGACTTGAGCCCAATACGAAAGTTGCTCATTTTTCCATGTAGATTGTAGCTGCATCGATGATAACTTGATTTCTCCTTTGATCCCCTACATTGGATCTCATCATCCCCTCTCTCTTAAAAATGATTCGATCTCGAATTTGCAACCGGTTCAATTTTCATGTATCTCCTGCTTTTGTTCAACTTTTAGAGCTGTTCATCCTTGCTAATAAATTTCTTCTCAACTTTAAGTTTATGGTTTGATTTGGGTACTTGCAAAACAAAATTAACAAAACTAGGGAGGGGTTTGTTAGTTAGGCTAAGTGCAAGGGATGGTTCCTTGTATATCAACTGTTGTACGAAGAAACTCATTTTTGTGGTGCTCTCTCCTTTATTTTTCTCTCTTCACACCTTCTTTCATTTTTCTGAGGTCGTGGTCTCATCTCTCATTTTCTCACTATTCACTACCTCTTTTTTTTTTGAGGTCGTGACCTCAATTATCTTATTTTTCCCCTCAAACTCACCTTTCAATTTCAATTGATCTTCTTGAACTTGCAATAGATTCAATGGAGCAAGAGTAAATTTATTTCCACTCTTCACAAAGGAATATTGGTTTTTAAACCCATCATGTACTATTGCACTGTCATATTGTCATGACCTCCCCCAACAAAATATACCCAACGTGCATAGGCACTACGTCACATACTACCTCATCCCTATACCACAAATTGTAAATTCGACCTTAACTTTCATATTCACCTTAACTTTCCCGACTTTGTCAATCATTGCAGTTTATAAGGCTTAGGATATTTCTTTTTAGGCAATCCCATTTTTTCAATCAAGATAATACTAACTACATTAGTACAACTTCCCCCATCAATCATTTTACATATCCTTTTATCCACTGAGTACCTAGTGTGAAATAGATTATCTATTAGTTCATCCACACCATTCACCTTAACTCTAGCGCTAAAAAGCACGTCTATTAACAAGTGAATATTTTATAGCATAGTTAACTCATCACAATCACTAGCCCCAACATACTCTAATTTAGGCATTACTTCAAACTCATCCTCAAACACAAGCTCCCCATGACGCATAACCATCACTCGTTTATTAAGATATTGTGAAGCAATGTGCCCTGAACCCAAACACTAAACTTGCTCCTTTTCCTATCCTAATTTGATTCTCAACTTGAACCTAACACTAAACTTGCTCCTTTTCCTATGTAGATCGTTGCTGCATCGATGATAACTTGATTTCTTCTTTGACCTCCTTTCTTGAATCACATCCTATGCCATGCGATATCCTAAGGCCAATTTAATGAGATAGAACTCAATGGAGCTCTACAATAGCCTAAGGCCAATTTAATGAGATAGAACTCAATGGAGCTCTACAATAGCCTAAGGCCAATTTAATGAGGCAGAACTCAATTGAGTTCTACCTAGCAATCGCTTGGTATGCTTGGTTAAAGCGAGGAAAATATTGTTTTCCTTTTTAATTCCGCATTTTATGTCTTCTTTTTTACTTATTCAATGATTCTACCATAATTATAAATAGAGACCGCACGAGATTCAAGGAACTACACAATAATTGAGAGAAGAAAGGCATTAGAGAGAGACAAGAATCATAGAAGATTGAAGATCAAGATTCCTTCTCAACAACTTTATCCGGGTGATTAATCATATTAACTCTTATTGTTTATTTTTAATTTTTCAGATTTTTAATGTTTTTTTAATTTTTAATTAAAGAGAATTTATGGATTTGAGTAATTAATTCAATTATTACTTGTTTTTAGATTCAAAAGAATAAAAATTTGTTACACATGTTTTAATTGTCTAAATTCGATAGGGGATAAAATATACCGATATGCTTTATGTGATATTCAAGTGTTTATAAATCTTTAATGTTTTCTAATGTGTTCATATTCGTCATAAAAATATAGGCGTGTCACATAACGAATATGTTTTAATTCTACTCAAAAGAGGGTCTTAAACAAATTAGTAACATTGATCTTCACTACAAATAAATTTTTGTTGAGCATTTAACCCAAGATATAAGAGATGAAATAAAAAGTAGATTCTTGGTCCTAACATTATAATCTCATTCATAAAACAAAATGTTCTTTGACAATTGTTTACTTTAATTGAATTTTCTTTTATAGTCAATTTTAATCTAAAAATAACAACTTCATTATTTATTGTTTCGGTTAAAGTTAATAATTTAGAAAATAATTTATTTCAATCCTTCTGGGTACGATATGTGGACTCAAAAATTCATTTTATTACTTGTTTGATCCATACACTTGCGGTAAGGAAATAACGCAACAAGTCTTCAGCACCATATTCGTCGATTGTAGTTTACTTATATTTTAGATGACTTTCACTAATTCGAACTATATTATTTTTAGTTTTATTTCATTTTCATTCACTATTTCATTTGTATCTCCTTGGGACAATAAATGCGATGTTCGAGACATAATGATCTCATAGCAGTCGATCCTAAAATCAAGCAAACATTCTATCGTAGATTAAGAGAAGCAAAAGAAATAGAGAAATAAAAATACCAAAAACAACAAGACATGGTAGACACAAAGAACAATCCATTGTTACAGGGAAATGACTCAGCTAAAGATGCTAGAAGATATGTACATTTGAGCTAGTTCATGACACCAAAGATCATTTAAAACAAATCAAGCATCATCTATCCACCATTTGGTCAACCAAATTTTCAGCTGAAGACGAATGATGTTCACCTATTTCAGAATGTACATCAATTTTATAGCAGACCTGATGAACATCCTCACACACATGTCTCTAGATTTTTAGAGATGTGTGAAATTTTAGAATTTTATGGGATATCAGACGATCCAATCTGACTCCGCTTATTCCCACATACTCTACGAGACATAGCACTGGAATGGTTGGATTCTCGCCCGACTGCAAGTATCACCACTTGGAATGATTTGACCCAAGATTTTTGCACCAAGTTCTTCCAACCAGTCAAGATTGCGAAGCTCAAACATAAAATATCAATATTTCAGCAATAGGACTTGGAGTCATTTGATGAGACATGGAACAAATTCAAAAATATGCTAAAAAAATGTCATCATCATGGGATCAACAAGGGCCTTAAGATGAAATAATTCTATGCAAGTCTCCTCTCCCAATACAAAAATATGGTAGACTCTTCATCTGATGGTTTATTATCTACCAAAACTATTGTTGGAGCTTTAGAATTGCTTGAAATGATAGCAAATACAAACGCAATGTGGGCATCTGACACCGCTAATCAAAGGAGATCTGCAAGAGTTAATGCATGTTGCAGTCTGGCCATACAATGAAAAATTCGAGACTATGCGAGGACTGTGGGGTGAACGACAACACTAAATATTGTCCTATTTTAACACATCAGCCAGAACAAGCGGATTTTATTCATGGTGACAACGTCAGCAAAACAACTTATTTTCAAATATTTATAAATCCAAGTTGGTACAATCACCTAAATCTCTCTTGGAGGGGCAACCACAACATCACAACGTCACAGGTACCTCAATATCAACAAGAAGAGAAAAATCCCTCACTTGAAGATAGTTTGGCCACTTCATGGAAAAGACTGAACCTCAATATCAACAAGAAGAGAAAAATCCCTCACTTGAAGATAGTTTGGCCACTTCATGGAAAAGACTGAACAGTACATTGATAAGATTGATGAGTCTGTAAGAAGAACATAGACTACTCTTCAAAATCAAAAAGCAATAATCAAGAGATTGGACATGTAAATGTGGCAGATGGCACATGTCTTATCAGGAGAGCATCGTGTACATTACCCAACAATACAGCAAGTCAATGATATTACAACCAGAAGGGGCTCAATTACTCGAAATTCATGTCAAAGACCTACTTCCACCAAAGATCAAGAAGCTGATCAGGAAGAAGGACCGGTCTAGGTACCAGAAAAGGCATCTGGAACGATGAGAGAGATGGGTAAGGAAAAATCACCAATTAAACCTTATAAACCCCATATTCCTTTCCCACAAAGGTTGAAGACAAACAAAGTGGTCCAGCATTTCGATAAATTTCTAAACATGCTCAAGAAATTACACATATACATACCATTTATAGATGCAGTGTGGCAGATCCCAAGCTACTCAAGGTTCTTGAAAGACTGATATCTAAAAAGAGGAAGTTAGAGGAATTCGAGATAATATCTTTGACAAAGGAGTGCAAAAACTCAAATATTCAGGGAGTTTCTCTATCTCTTGCACTATTGGAAAATTAATGTTTAATAAAGTATTATGTGATTTTGGAGCAAATATAAATTTAATGTCCCTCTCTGTTTACAAGAAATTTGGATTGGGGAGCCCAAGCCCACTACTTTCATACTATAGTTGGCTGATGGTTCAATCTGACATCCATATGGAATGATCGAAGATGTACTCTTGAAAGTGGACAAGTTCATGTTCTCGACTGATTTCATGATTTTAGACATGGAAGAGGATAGTTGAATGTCACTGATACTAGGTCGACTCTCTCTTACCAAAGGATAAGCCTTAATCGATATAGAAAAGGAAGAACTCAATTTTTAAGGGTGCATGACGAGGAGGCGACCTTCAGCATAAATCATTAGCCATATTAATATTCTCATTTTGAAAACTGCTTCGAGATAGAAGAGGTTTCACACAACATAGGACAATTTTTTTAGCACGAGGTGAAATCAAAGGATGAATACAGAGATCAACCAAGTGCTTGAAATTTCATAAAAGTACAAAAGAAGAATCATGTTTGCAAGCTGGAAATCATAAGCAGTACAAGGCCTCAATAAATTGTATCTGGCCACCACAACAAAATCCGCCAAAATAATCGAGCTCTAGACTATAAATTAAGTACTTATTGAGAAGTAATCCAATTCTCTTACCCCTCTTATTTGTTTTGCTTTATTTACTGCTTTCCACATAGTTATAATATGTGTATTTAATTAAAAGTTGAATTTATTTACATTTTGAGGTTTGTCGGGTCATTAGTATAA
Organism: Ligustrum vulgare; assembly: GCA_963555705.1. Lineage (NCBI taxonomy): Eukaryota > Viridiplantae > Streptophyta > Magnoliopsida > Lamiales > Oleaceae > Ligustrum > Ligustrum vulgare. The sequence goes on along the minus strand of OY743174.1, from coordinate 45,531,214 downwards.
CCACTCAAATTTGAGCCTAAAAGTGAAATAGTTTTCAGGACATTTTGGCATGCATCATGAGGCACCTAGGATTTTTATTTTCTTTTTTCCAAAAATATGTTTCTCAAGCTTCAGGATCTTACCAAGCGATTGCTTGGTTAAACCATCCAAGCGACCGTTTGATGAATAATTTTCAATGTTCTAAAAGACGTAATTCGTTACAAGGCGGAGAGGTCGAGAATCAAGAATTACAGGTTTAGGCGTACCAATGCGAATAATATGCGTCATAATGCATTTCATATTATTAATATTATTTTAGTTATTTTAAGATATTAAATAGATTTTTTTTCACATAAAAACTATTAAATTTCAGAATTACTAATTAGATTATTTTATATAAATATTTGGAGATTTGAATAAATAAAAGAGAATGTAAAGAAAAAATAATTTTCAAAATAGATAGAGGGACTTTTTTTAGTAAAAAAAGGAAAAAAAAATACAATAAAAGTTAAAAATAGCAACTTGGCGTCGTGGAGACTTGAACCCACGTAACAAAGGTTAGCAGAGGGAGCCTTATCCAAATGAGCTAGCTGCTGACTTGTGTTTTTTCAATCAAACTGTAAATTTAAAAAAAAATGGAAGGATGCAACAATCCCACATCGAATAGAAACTCTTGAATGTAGTCTATGGCATCCTATATATACCTCTCAGGCGTGGCTTACAAATTTCAAAGGGTTGCACCTTAAAATTGGTTCTTGGCCATGTATTTGTTTTATTTAATTTGATTTGATTTTTTCAAAATAAAAATTAATTTTTGGATTGGTTTTTAATGGGTTTGAACCGGTTTTTTATGGATTTGGACTGGTTTTTTATCGGTTTTTCCCGATTTTTTAGTTCAAACGCATTTTTCCACGCATGAAGCCTTGTGACACGTTTGGCAGACGCATTGTGCCTTGTCACGCCTTTTAGAACATTGATAATTCTTAAACTCGAGGAGAATTTAAGTGTGCCAAGCAATCACTCAACATACATTCAAGCCATCACTTGGCCTGGGCAACGAAGAACTTTTTAAATATCATTAAGTTATGATTTTTGAAGTTGTATTTCTCTCACACTTCTACATAACTTCAAATTCAATCACTTACACACCTCAGAGTTTCAATAACTCATTCATATTCTCTTATTACTTGAAATCAAGGTTCATACAAACTACAAATCCGGATTCAAGGTAAGGCTTTCAAGATTTGGAATTTAAAAGTTTCGACATTTTGTGCAAAATTCCTACTTATTTCTCGAAATAAGGATTAAGTTAGAATATGGTTGAATTAGATTGGTGATTGTGCATGTTAAACTTTGTCAAGTTCTATCAATTGAATCTCTTGAATGCGTGTCAACCGTCGTTCATTGATCATCGTTTCATAATTTCCAGCCAAATTCATGCTTAATACATACGACTGACTTAAGACATCATTGCATACATTCACAGCAGGTACCACATAGCTTCTCGTCACCTCCTCCATCCCACAGTTTTCCACCCAAAATGATATCCATTGATTTGAATTTTGAAGATGTTGTAGATCAAGTCACAACCCTTTATATGCCTGAAGATGACTTTGAAAAACTTATAGTTTCACTACTTTATCTTGTGTTGAAAATCCTTAGTCACATGTTTCTAAATTCAAAAATTTACTAAAATTCTAGTTTTTGGGTGTTTTATTGTTGTATTCAATATCCGTGAGGCATTTAATAATATCTAACATTGATTATATTTCATGTGTAGGAAAAATACCACCGAGATTACTACGACCCAAACATGAAAAGGGAAGGGACAAGTCGGGTCGTTCAAACGGTCTAGAAGAGGGACGACTTAGATTACAACAATGAGCCTTTGGACACAGGGGATATACAAAGATTTTTGGGGGTTGAAGAGTATAATGTATATGATAAAAAAGTTAAAAAAACAAGCTGACGTGGGGGAGAAAGTGAGATAACTCTAGCTATTTTTTCGAAAAACAAGTTACTACACCTCATTGAAGCAACGAAATGGGCATAAGTTGGCGGGATTACCTCACAGGTCTTACCCTTTGATGGTAAAGGAGCTCTTAGAAAAATTTAAATCACGCCATCGAGGAAAGGGACAGTAACTATGAATTTGGCTCGAAATTATGGCCATAACTATGAAATTCTATAATTCTTCATTTAAACCCGAGGCGGAGTTACGGCCGTGAGGATTATTCTTTACGGCCGTAATGAAGCTTCTGGTCATCAAACTTTGCTCCTTTGGTTCGGCTCGATCCATTCGCCCTCTCGGCTCGACTCCAACATGAAACTTGCTCCGTTTTGCACGTAAATCGCTGTCATATTGCCGATGGCTCGACTTCGCCCTTCGATGCTTGGTCCGAATCATATCAACCTGGGATAGACTGGCTTTAAAGGCAAGTGTTAGTCTAAATATCAGTACTCAGTAGAACCATGTGTACTTGTATCCCCAATGTAGATAGTCATGTAGAGGTAGCTGGATGAGATGGGACGGGATGTGATGGGATGTTCGAGGGATCATGAGCTCTACTACAGACATGGATGGTGAGCAGCGCACCATGCGCTATACTTGGAGAGCACAACACCTAGGTACTTCGAGGTACAACTCGGATGGGCGCTATTGAGAACGTAATTGCATAAGATGTTACACAGACACTAGAAGGGCCATCTCAGCCTCCTCAGCTAGACCACCCAAGAAGTACTTAACCCCTTTTTATGTATTTTATTTATTTATTTATTTATTTTGTTCTATATTGTCATACATTAGCAATGGCAATGGGGCGGGTTCGGGGTGGGGTGGGGGCGCCCTGCCCCGAACCTGCGAACGAAACTCATGCCCAGCCCCTAAACCCGGTTGGTCACGGGGCGGGGCGGGGCGGGGCGGGGCGGGTCGGGTCGCCTGTCTGCCCCGCAAGTCTGACCCGAAATTAATTTTTTCCCCCTCTTCAACACAAGGATAATAAATAATAATAGTATAATACAGCTATAACAAACACAATAATATCCCTAATTTGAAAATAAATACGATAAAAGAAATGTATACATACTGTTACACAGAAAACAAAATTACTAACAAAATGTTCAACAAAATACACAAAGACAAAGTTCAAAAACAACAACAATTAACGACAACCATCCCATCATCAATACAGTTAAATGTTCATCAAACTACACAATCAAAAAATTGAAAAACAACAACAATTAACGACAATCATCCCATCAACACAATTAAATGTTCATCAAACTTGAAACTACACAATCAAAAAATTGAAAAACAACAACAATTGACGACAATTATCAAATTCCTTCACCGGTCCATCTTTATTCATTAATTTTCTTGTCCAATTGTTGTGAAGTGGTCGCAACCAAATGACTCCTGTGTAATGAATATAAGATAATTATGTATATTATTATAGTGAAAATAGATTATAACATTATACATTGAAATAAATAAAATTACCTCTTCCTCAACTTCTGCTTCGATGATAGTAGAACAACTTCCCGTGTATGATGACGAAGCGGGACATTTATCTAACAATAAAATAAATCTTGTTAACACTCAATTGAAATGACATAAATAATAATAATAATAAATATAAAAGCAACTATTTCATTTTCATTTTACCGTGAATGTCAACCCACAACCAATCTTGAGCACACATCAATGCCTCCAATGTCTTTGGATGAAGTCTACTTCTATGCAGACTCACAAATCTACCGGTAGTACTAAATGCAGATTCAGAAGCAACGGTAAAAACAAGAATGGCCAAGACATCTCTTGCAAGTCTAGCCAAAGTGGGGTATTTACTTGAATTTGCTTTCCACCAATTTAGTATGTCAAAATCACTAGATCTAGGCAATACCGGTTCCTCCAAAAATATATCAAGTTCTGACTTCACATCACTAGTTCTAATTTTAGTGTTGACAAATGCATCATAATTTTTCAATTCATCCGTCAAGTTAACACTTGAAGTCCCAGACTTGGTATATGGGGATGAAGATTGAGGAACACTTACACTGGAATCTTGTATTTGTGTATATTGGGAAACCAACTTTCGAAAAAGTGAATCCACAACTCCAATTTCAACTGTTGCACGTGCATTTTCATAGATCTTAGGGAAATAGTACTCGACCAACACCATTTTAAACCTTGGATCCACAACGGTTGCTACAGCTAATATCCCATGAATCTCATCCCAATACTTATCGAATTTGTCCATCATACTTAAAGCCATCATTCTAATCTCAAAATAAGAAGAAGTAATCCAAGTACGAATGGACAGTTTTATTTCACAAATTTTTGGGAAAAACAAATTTGCTGTATGATACTTAATTCCAGAAAATATTTCAGTTACCACATAGAATAACTTCAATCTTTCACAAATTTCTTTAGCCAACTTCCAGTCCTGATCGCTAGGCAAACTTTTATATGAGGGTTCTCTTTGCTTCAAATGGGAAAAAACATCAACATATTCTGAAGCAGTGTGAAGCATTAGATATGTCGAATTCCACCTAGTCTTACAATCAAGTACCAGTTTTCTATTACAACTTATTTTAAGTTGACGTGCATTACACTCAAATTTTTCCCATCTTTTTGGTGTTGATATCCAAAATGCTACACTCTCCCGAATATTTTCTACACTCCCACTAATGTTATCCAAACCTTCCTTCACAATCAAATTCAATATATGCACACAACACCGCATATGGAAGAAATCACCATTCACAAACAATGAATCAGTACATAGTTTACTATGTAAAAGAATGTTGATCCTAGCATCATTCGTCGAACAATTATCTACGGTGAGGGTAGATAACTTACCATCAATGTTCCAATCTAATAAGCATTCGTACAAGCTCGTAGTTAGTGATTTTGTTGTATGTGGACAAGGAACATATATAAACCTGTATATAAAATCAAAAAACATATAATTACCAAAAGTATAAAATTTATAGAAGTATTAAAATATTATATGTTGAATTATTAGTTTTTACCTCATAACTCGACTTTGAAGCCTCCAATCATCATCAATATAGTGTCCAGTGATTTCCATAAAACCCTTTTTTTGATTTGAAGTCCACATGTCCATGGTTACAACAATTCTACTCTTGTTGGCCTCCAACAAACTCATCATTTTCATTTTCTCCACATCATAAATCTTCAGAATATCACTTTTAATGGTATTCCGAGACACACATTTAAATAGTGGTTGAATAGATTTCACAAAATTCCTGAACCCAATATGCTCAACCATGCAAAGCGAATATTCATGTAAAATAATCATTTTCCCCAATTCTTTCCTAGCATGGTCTTGGTCAAATTAGTAAGTCCCCATTATCATCTTCCCATCTGCTTGCTTTGTAGTGTTTAATATAGTCTTCCTAATATCCCTTTGCTTGACATTACGATGGATACATCTCTCCATATGTTTTTTTAAATGATTTGTACCGTGTTTACTATGACCCACTAACTTCGTTGCACAATAATTACAAATAGCCTTCAGCTCCTTATTAATCTCTTGTAGTTTAAAATGCTCCCACACTACATATTTCAATTTTCTTTTCCTACCACTTATTCCATCAGTAGTTGTTGTATTATCCCCATCCGAATCTATAGCTATTGGTTCTTGATTCAAGTTTTCCTCCCCCGATATTTTTGAAGGATTACTACTATTTTTCGTTGGCGTAGAACTATCACGAGGTGTGTGTGGGGTTGTGGGTGTACTTCCAATTGAACAACGCTCTGACATTTTGAAATTTATGAATCGTTGAAACCTACAAATCTAGGACAGAGAAAACCTAATATAAAATATTCTCAATTCAAACCAGAAAGATTTCATATGTCCAAAAACATATAGTGAATTACAAAATAAACTATAAATACACTTACAAGTTACCAAAGTTCATAGAGTACACACCACAAGCAAACAAGCAAGAGAATAATTGAAAGAGAATAAAAAAAGACAAGGTTGCACACAATCTAAATACTGTATGCCACTTCCAGGATAAAGCAAGAAGTTCCGAAGATTAAATTGCCTATCACAATCATCTTTCACTAAAGTTTCTCTATGAAATAACTTACATATTCTGACTAAAGATAACTACTACAAATCTGCATATAACACCCACTATTTTTAAGCTTGTATCACTCAAGTCAAAGATATAATAAATGAAAATTTGAATTTATGAAGTGACTGACCTAGTATGCTGTATGTAATTACAGACTTTTTTACTTGTACAAAGAGAAATGGCCATTCAAAAAAAGGGTCAACTTAAATCCTCCAACGAAACCAACTACTATACAGAACATTGGTTATGAACCAATTCCCTAATTGGACTTGCATTTAATGGATGACATTGATCATTCATTAATCATTACATTCTCAAAAAGGGGGGAATGCAGTACATAAATCTGGGTATTTTCCATTAAGAAAAAATGAAAAACTCATTAGATTTGGTTTTGATGTGCTTCAAAAGATAAATGGAAAACAGAAAATGGAGCAACCTAAACAGGAATCTCGAAATTGAGAAAACAGCAAGAAAAGAAAATCATATACTATATACAATCACAAAATCACTATACAAGCTTACCAGTAGAACTCCCAGGTTAAATTCTGGAGAAGCCTGGCGATCTTCCTGACTCTTAAAATTATTATAAAATAGGGAAACAAACCCAATGAACAATCAAACGAAGGAACAAAATGAAGGATTAAAAGAATTATGACTCCTTTCATCTACGAATTGTTGCTTTCAATAAACATTTCTCATGGAAAGGCAAAGAATCACTGCTTTTGATAAGTTGGAACCGGACATAGTCTGTTTATATTTATCAGTGCTTTTGGAACAAACAGCAGCAACTATTCCAGTAACCATATCACTCTCAGTTTAAAAAACAAGAGCAGAGCCTCCAATGGCACAAGGGGATCATTATTTTCACCAAATCACCTAATCCAGGAATCCTTTTAGCTAATTGAATACCCTATAAATACATTACCAAAACTAAAAATTCTTACTAGACAGAGGAGAGGAGCGAGCTGCAAGCGAACAGCGATCGGCGGATTGAAACGCTCTGCGCGACAGTGGACTGGCGGGCACTGCATGGCGGTGGACTGGCACTGTGTAGTGGTGGACTGGCGCTCCGCACGCGCGGCGGTCTTGGAGAGAGAACTTTGTTCTGGGTCTTTGAGAACTGAGAAGAGAAAAAAACTGATGATTAGCGGCCATATAGGATATTAGGGTTTATACTTTATAATAATTTGATTTCATATTCAAATATGTATAATAAAAAAGAAACAAATCCAACAATTGAAGGCATAGTTTAGTGGTTGTGTATACAAATTCTATACTTCAAGTTCTGGGTTCGATTCTTGTTTACACCATTCCAATTTTTTATATAATTTAAAAAAGAAATACCCGGGTTCGGGTCAATATCGGGGCGGGTACGGTCCTCCCCGAACCCACCCCGAAATGGTTCGCGGGGGCGGGAAATCCGCCCCGAACCCACCCCTACGACCCGAATTTTCGAGGCGGGGCGTTATGGGTCCGGCGGGTTTCGGATCGTCCGGGTTTTTTTTCCATCCCTATCATACATTGGGGCAATGTATTATTCTAAGTTTGGGGTGGTTTGGATGAAACCTGTCTAGTTTTGCTTAAGTCTCATTCATCCAAGGTCTGTATAACTATCATTCTTCACTTTTGGGATGTATAACTTAACTATCAATCTAGTTTTTTTTCTATTTATTTGTGCAATCATTCTATTTTAAGCACAAAGATAATAATATGTTTTTAGGTTAAGGTTTTTGACATGCTTGTTGCCGGTGATGATATAAGTTCGAATAAAACTCTGCTTTAGGAAGAGTAATGGACAACATTTAAACTTAAGTTTTTACTAAATTGCTTATCCATATTAGACTTTATAAAAATTGAGCATATAGCCAAGATTGAATTATTAACTGTATAGGGATATATTTTGCATATGTGGGTAATTTAATTTGTAATTTGACCTAGGATTAACCAAATGTTTCTCCAACCTTAAGTCTAGAATTTTCGACCTTTAACATAGAAACCAAATCGCTAGAGAGTAATTTGAGGGTGGAAAGATTAGTATAGGTACGCTTAGGAGTTTGAGGGTCTGAAGTTTCTGAATTACGTCCTCGATTGAATGAGTTTTGGTCAATGAATATAAACAGACATTGTATACTTAAAAATAGTCTTATTCTTCTCTTCGTAGCTTTGGTTACTCGACCAATTAAGACCCTGTTCTCTTTACTGTTTTCAACTCGTTTTTAGTTTTCGATTTTTGAAAATATTGAAAACGCGTTCATTTTACCCATTTTCAGAAATTTGTTTTCCAAAACAAAAAAAAAAAAAAAAAAAAAAAAAAAAATACAAAGGAAACTGAAAACCAGTTTATCTTGTTTTAGATATTTTGTATTAAAAAATCCAAAACGCGCATTTTGGACTTTTATGCAGATCCTTCAGATAAAAAAAAAAAAAAAAGAAAAAGAAATGGCATAGCTCCTCTCTCTCCAGCCTCTCTTTCAATATGGGCTTCTCTCTTTCTCACGCCTGCGACTTCTTATCCCCACAGAGGCCGCTGCCAACGACTTCGCTGTAGACGACCGACGACCCTGCTGTTGACGACCCACAACCCCACTACTGACAACCCTGCTAACGACAACGTAGCTTCTCTCTCTTTCTCTCATATTTCTTGTATGTACATTTGTTTATTTTTCCTTTTTCCTTGTAGATCTGCCAGTTTTTTGTGGAATTTGTTGGATTTTGTGCATTTCTGGTTCTCGATCTATCCCTCCAGACTAGTTCTTCACGTCATTCTTGAATTGTAATGAAATTTGCAATCTTGTCTTCTCATTTCTTATATATATACACACACACATATACAGTAGTGGCCGGCTCCACTGCTATAGCAGTCGCCCACTGCCATTGCCACTACCACTGCTATATATATATATATATATATATATATATATATATATATATATATATATATTATATTTACTTTTTTTTTTTGGTAAATGTGAAATAGTTCCTTCGCTTGAAGTTCTTATGTTATTTTGTCATTATATATAGATCCATGTTAAGATTTTGTTGCGCGATACGTAATTTCATTCGCCAAGAGCATGCTCTAGATAGATTGTTCACTGAGTATTGATTAGAGAACGTGATATTCCAAGAAGTGCCAGGGTCCAGTGAAGATCAAGATGCTATACAATTTGATGCTAGTCAAACAGGTCAAATGGCACAAGTCAGAGATGAGATAGCTATGCAAATTTGAAATGAGTATTCCTGGAGACATGTTTAATTGCATTAAAATAATTTGTCTTTTGAATTAAATTTTTTGTATAAAAGATGAACTGTGCTTATTTTGCCTATTCACAGTGGTTCGATGTTGTTACAATTGAACTACTATCCAATAAATGAACTAATATATATTAATTACTTTAGATTTCAAGTTTTACTTGTTGCTAGAGTAACCAAATGTTTATCGAATAGAGAACTGAATGATTTATTGACATTAAAATTAATATAATTCAATAAATCAACCATTTTTTATATATAAAATATCAAAAAATAAATATATCAAAAAATTACAAAGTAAACGCATTTTTCAGTTTTCTATTTTTAAAAACAGTTTTCCAAAATCACAAATAGAACATGTTTTCAGCAATCCTAAAACAAACAACCATAATTCAAAACTCAAAATTCAAAATCGAAACACAAAGAGAACGACTCCTAAGCTTTCAAGAAATTTTCGAAACTTGGTACTGTCTACTTAATGATAGTCTTATCTTCATAGCCTTATTTACTCAAGCAATTAAGCTTTTAAGGATTTTTCTAAACCTAGTAATCTAAAGTTATCTGATTTGGGAGTTACCTTCTCAAACCTTGCTAAAGAGGTCACTTAGAAAGCTTGGAGATAAGACTTGCACATAAGACATAATAATATCTTTTATTTTTCTTTTTAGTCTTGATGACTCGGGTAAGTAAGCTTTTAATTGTTCTCAAAACCTAGTGCCATAAAGTCATCTTACTTGGAAGTCATTGGTCCAAAACTTGTTACATAGGTCCCTTAGAAAGCTTAATGAGAAAAATTTTATGGAAAATGAGAATTTTTTTATATATTTAGATTAGATAAAGTGTTTGGTATAAACTTTGAGGCTATGGAGACTGGAGTGTGAAATTGGGAACTGCTTACCATCGATCTTTTATGCAGACTTGTATTTGATTCTGATTGCTTTGTGTGAACAAATGCAATTTACTTATATTTAGAAACCACATAAGTAGAAGGAATCTCGGGATTAGAGAGAAAAAGAATGAGAAAGTTATTATACATAAGAGATGCAAGAAAAAGAAAATCAGTGTCTAATCACATAGTATCTAGGTTTTGAAAGTCATAAGAAACATCATGTTGGGTGTATTTTTATATAAGTATGCATATGGTATTGAGTATTCACACACACACACACACACACTGTGGCACACGGCAAAATTTTCGCTTTATTTTCAAATTCTAATGACAACAAGTGGTGTACAGAAATTTGCGAAAATACTTTTATCTTTCTTTTCATAAGATAGTGATGTAAACAACGTCACTTGACTAGGATTTCAAAATTATTTTACTTTAAAATAAAATCTATTCATTTAAAAAGTAACAATAAAACATTTAAATAAGATTTTGACTTTAAAATCTTTTAGATAAACAATAACAATAATAAAATAGTGAGTTTGGTAGTTTAAACACAAGACCTTATTCAGTGAGTCCACAACTCACAAGTTGTCTCATAGCGCATCACTATCTATCTCGTCGTTTGAAGATTCGCATCAATTCCTTTTACATTTATGTTATTACCTGAAATGTTAGATATCTTGGGATGAGCATACATTTTCCCAGTGAGTGGAATATGGTGCACATGTACTATTGCATGTAGACAAGTCATCTTCATGTATTCAAGTCAAGTCATTCATATATTCAAGATCATATATTTTTTCATATTAATCAAATCTAGTCGAGTCAAGTTCAAGTTCATGTATTTACGACCAATCATATATTGAAGACAATTCCTATATTCATGTCAAGTCTTATACTCAAGTCAAGTCTATTCCCAAGTCAAGTTATTTTAGATTATATGTATTTCAAGTTATATCCAATCTAGTCAAGTCAATTTCATATATTCAGATCAAGTCAAATTCACATATTATAGTCAAGTAAAACTCATATATTCATGACTTATGCAAATGTATGTATTTTCAAGAGAGTATGACTTTTAATGAGACCCATATTACAATCAATTACTATCACGAGCGCACACAAGCAGGGAATGTAACCCTGAGTTTAAGCATGGAGTTTATTTCACGAGTTCTATTACAAGCATGGTTTCTATACAACGGGTTTCAGATAGGGAGTCCAGATCCCTGAAATTCATTAACAAATGTAACAACATCGTGATCCAATTACTGAACTTAGTGGCATGTATATCAAGACAAGCATCACAGGCGTATTAACAAGCGAGATAGATTATGACTGTAATGCAAGAAGTTTATTTCTATGCAATGCATAAGGAAAAACATGAAAATCCCTTTTAATGCAATGCATGTTGGACACACATCACGAAGTAGCATTTAAGATCATGTAATCAAGTACAAGTCCAGCCAAGTTAAGTCAAGACTAGTTCATGTGTTCAGGAGTTACACACAGACAAGTTAATTATCATATATTCAAGATCAAGGTAATATCCAAGTTATGTCAAATTCATATAATCATATGTTGTGTCTTTTAACAAGTAGATGACATATTATTATCTATCAAGACCATATTATCATCTTCATTATGTTAACAAGTGTAAGATCTCATAAATAAGAACAATGATTCTTTTAAATATCAAGATAGTACTGATCAGTGTATTATGTATCGATACATATTAATATGTATGGATACATGCCCTAATGTATCGATACTTAAGATGAGGACATAAATTGTTTGAAGTAATCAATGTATCGATACATCATACTATGTCAACAATTACCATCTAATAATACAAACATAATCAAGGGCACAGATTACTCGAGATGTATCACTTTAAGTCAAATAACAAGAGCACGTGCAAATAATATTAATTAAGATTTTTAAATCGTTAAGTCAGGTTAATCATTTTTACAAGTAGATGACAAGCCAAGAACCATTATATCTCAAGATACCCAAATAATACTACTAAAATGACAAACCTTGTTAATCATTCTTTTGTATTAAATAAACGGATAAATAAACATTAGCATCAATATATGATTAATAACCTTGATCATCTTTTATAATAAGGATAATTAATATCAAGATGATATTAACAAAGATATAGTAATCGTATGAAACTTATAACAAGATCACGATAATGCCAAGATAATATTGACGACAATATAACAATCATATTAAATATGGGACTTATAAAAAAGTTACGAAATTCATATATCAAGTAAACAATTAAACATATCTCACTCATCTCGATCAAAAAATGTCCGAAAGAAGTTCTTTACTTTGCAAAGGTTTTGATACATGCTGTCATTTAGGATATCAAGAACATGTTATTAAATTAACAAGTCTCGATCCTAACACAAGATTCAAACATAATAACTCTAGCATTTTTGGAGGAAGAATACTATTATCTCTCTAATATTTGTTAGTTTCATTTCGGTGTGTCATTTCCTTTCAATTGGATGGCTATTTACAGGGATCAAGGGTTGCACGAGAAGAACTAAGTCATGACCATATGGAATTAAGCTCCTAAACTAAGTAGGAGGTGGAAGGATGAAACCATGCAAGCATGAGGTGCCTTATTAACATTGAATGACTAATAAATTCTATAAAGCAGGAGGTGTAAACTTAAACTGGAGGTGTCTAAGCTATATTGGTGACTCACAAAGCCTATGGGTCGGTGGTAAAGGAAATAGGCAAGCACGTCACTTGTTCTAATGCAAGGTTTCTAGTTTCATGGTGCGATGTTTGGTCTCTAATTTGAGGTATCAAATAGGATCAAAATATGGAGTTCTTGGTACCATTTCGAAGTACTCACGGAGTACTTTAACGTGCAATTTATGGTGCAAGAAATGGATAGCCGAGGTGAAAGTTATGGCCTTCCGAAGTAGGTCACTCAAACTGTTTGCGGGTTAATCTTTTTTACCGTCTTAACTTTAAAAATTCACCGAGGGCTATCCGTTGGTCTAAATGATAAACCGTTTTCATATTCTTGAAGTTCACTCCGAGAAATTTCCTGTACATGTGTCACATGTAACTTAATGAGGTCAGGAATGCTAAAAAATACTTTTATTATGTCATAATGGATTATTAACGACGTCAAAATGTTCGGATCTTTACACACACACACACGCCCCCATGAATTGACGTTCTTTTCTAAAATGTATTTTTATTCGAACCTGAGGCATAAAGTAAACAAGTTAACAGCGAGCCATTTGTGTCATCGAGCCTAGTTTTAAAATCATATTATTAGTTTTATTTTGTTCAAGATGAACAAATTTTCTAGTTTGAGGGTGTTTGATAAATATATTTTATACACTTATTTAGCTTCTAAAACTAAGCATTTAAATCGTTGTTTTGTAAAGTTTCTACTTAATTGGTTGAAATTTGTGTTTATTTCAATTTTCATCCCAAATTCAAGATAATGGAACAATCAAGGTGAATAAAAACCAAATAAAGTGCATTATGAACTAAGTTTTACAACATAGAAGTGAAGAACTAGAATCAAGAGTAAAACCCAAGCGATCGTCAGGCATATGCCATGCGATCGTCTAAGCCAAGTTAAAAGATGCAGAACTCGATTGAGTTCTACCAAGCGATCGCCTGGATTAATGCCAAGCGATTGCTTTGTTAAAATGGGAGAAATAATTTCTTCCTTTTTAATTTCGAATTTTATAAATTCCTTTTTATTTGGACAAGGATTCTACCTTAATTATAAATAGAGACTATACAAGATTCATGGGACTATACAATAATTGATAAGAAAGCATGAGAGAGAGAGAGAGAGAGAGAGAGAGAGAGAGAGAGAGAGAGAGAGAGAGAGAGAGAGAGAGAGAGAGAGAGAGAGAGAGAGAGAGAGATCCAAATCAAGATTCCTCCTTCAACAAGTTTAATTTCTACATCCGGATGATGAATCAGATTAATTTTTGTTGTTTATTTTTAATTATGTGTCTAGGCTAATTAAATTTGTATTAGGATCATGAAAATACTTTAAAATTTCAAGTTTTTATTTTGGTTTATGTTTAATTAAATACAATATATGGTTTTGAGCAATTAATTCTATTATTACACGTTTCTACAATAATATGCGCAATGATCGTATGATTTGATGTGACATGCTTTTAAATTCGAAATACTAGAAATTCGTTATGATAAGTGTATTTTATACACTTATTTCTATCCCAAAAGTATGAATTTATATGTTTGTTTTAGAATATTTGCTATTTATTTTGTGTTATTTGTTTATATTTCAGAAATAATTCCAAAGTCGAAAAAACAATGGAATTGGAGCAAAAACAAGCAAATTGGATGATAAAAGAACCAAAGTATGCAAATCAAGAATGGATGAAGTAGATCAAGGGCTAAATTGAAAGAAAAGTCAAAGAAAGAACCAAATTGGTAGATTTCAGAAGTTCAAGGACCAAATTGAAAATATTCAATAGTTGATTCGAATCAAGATAAGATACTTGAGGACTTTTAGGAGTCAATTGGATGCAATTAGAAGTCAAAAAGGAATGAAATATGGTAAGAATATTACCATAAATTCATTCCAATCAAACAAGATTTCTGGCAGATTTTTAGTCAGATTTGAAAGCTAATTTCGGGGCATTAAACGTTTGAATTGGGAAAATCATATTTCAGGAAGAATTGTAGTCCTTTAATTTATATCTCTAACGGACTTTGAATCACCTCAATTGGATAAGGGAATAGAAAGATATGATCAAAATACTAAATGCTGTGCAATAAAAGGATGATGACCAAATTGCTGAAATTTAAAGAAGAAAACTGTTGCTGCCGGTATAACCGTGCGGCCGCACGGTTGAAAAAGCGTGCGGTCGCACGGCCAAAAAAAAATCAGCGACTGAAGGTTGGCTTTTCGAGGCTGCGATCGCGTACTTTTGAACCGTGCGGTCGCACGGTAGTCCCGACTGGGCCGCAACTGGGCTTTTTTCGCGGAATTCAGCAGTTTTCTCCTCCATTAACCTAATTCTCGAGGAAATCTATAAATACCAGACCTAAGGCACAAAATGAGGGGTTCCCAACTTGTGAAATTCATGCTAAAACGTTGTTCAACTGTTGGGGGATCCATTGAAGGTCAAATTCAAGATTGAAGAACAAGGATCAAGAATATGAACGGGGTGACATCTTTTCATACTTCTTGTGATTTAATTTCAATCATGTATTTAGGCTAGGTTTTCATTGTTAGAATTATGATGAAGCTTTAATTTATTGATTCCATGTTTTGACGGTATATTTATATTATGCAATTTATGAGATTGATGCAATTAATTACGTTTTATTCTCATCTATGATTGTGGACGCATAATTATTGATGATTGTGATAGAGTTCTATATTCGAAAGAGTAGGAATCTATTAGACCTTGATTAATTTCCGCGAAGTCCGATAGGGGATAGAAATATACCCTTATACTTCGTGTTATCGTTAAAAGTGTTCATAATTCGTTAATAATTTTCTACATGTTTGGATTGGTCATAGAAATATAGGCTCGTCTCTTGTAGGAAAATGTGTTTATGCATCGCTCGAAATGGGACATAAATAAATATAGGAACACGGATTTTCAATACTCATACCTTATTATTAAATGTTTAAGTCAAATACATGGTTGATATGATTAATGTGGATTCATAATTCTAACATATTCATCTCATCGTTTTAACAAATCAAATTTTCTTATTTTCTTTAGTTTAATTTTTAATTTGTTTCTCAAATTCAAGATTTCCAAATCCTAAGCTTTTCTTGTTCCGGTTAAGGTAGTAATCTAAAAATACGATTTAAAACAATCTCAGTGGGAACGATATTCGGACTTAAAATCCACTTTATTACTTCCGCGACCCGTGCACTTGCGGATCGTTGGTTTTTGGCGCCGTTGCGGATTGTTCTTTAAATTTATTCTTAGATTACTTTCACTAATTCAGACTTTTTTTTTTTACCGCTTTATTTTTATTTTGTTCTTGTTTTTATTTTATTTTAGGGCTTTAAATTCTAATTTTAGTTTAGTTACTAGTTTCGTTGTTTTTCTTTTAGTTGTGTATGTTACGTTCGAAAAAAGAGAATCTTTTCGAAATTGACCCGAAAATAGAACGTACTTTACACCATAGATTAAGAGAACTTAGGAAACTAGATAAACAGAAAAATAAAAAAATCCAAATGGCAAACAATATGGCTTTACCTGGAGTTGAGCTAGAAGATGAGGGAAATAGACTTGTAGGAGATTTCATGACCCCACAAATTTTCCAAAACCAATCAAGCATAGTTTATCCACATTTTTGGTCTTGCAAACTTCCAATTAAAGACCAATGTGATAAATATGTTTCAAAATGGACATCAATTCTATGGAAAACCCGATGAAAATCCACATGCACATGTGTCTAAATTTTTAGACACGTGTGAACATTTTATATATCAGGGTGTGTCAGATGAAGCCATAAGACTTAGGTTGTTTCCATACACCTTACGAGATAGGGCAATAGATTGGTTAGACTCCCGTCCTCCTGCAAGTATAACAACTTGGAATGACTTGGCCCAAAAATTTTGCACAAAATTCATGCCCCCAGCCAAAGTTGCTAAACTCAAACATGAGATAAAAAATTTTCAACAACAAGAGTCTGAGTCATTTGATGAAGCATGGAATAGGTTTAAAAGCATGCTTAGGAAGTGCCCTCAACATGGATTACCTAAATTAGACTCTTTGATGAATTTCATACAAACCAACCATTCAGTGAAAAGTGTAGTAACTGGATGTGAGGAATGTGGGGCCAATCACAATACCTCAGATTGTCCAATTTTGGCAGCTCAAGCTGAGCAGGTCAGCTTTATACAAGGGGGACATCGCCAAAATAATCCATACTCCAACACTTATAATCCTGGTTGGCGAAATCACCCTAACTTTTCATGGAGGGAAAATCAAAATGGAACTGACCAGCAAGCCCCTCCACAGCAGGTAGTGGAGAAGAAACCTCAACTTGAGGAGAAAACTGACCAGTACATGAGCCAGACCAATCAGTTTATGGCTAAAACTGATCAGTTTATGACAAAAACTGACCAATTCATGAGGATGACTGAAACTACACTGCGAAATCATCAGGCTTCAATCAAAAACTTGGAAACCCAAGTTGGTCAGATAGCTCAGGCTTTAGCAAATAGAGCCCCAGGTACACTGCCTGGTAACACTGAGGTTAATCCTAGGGAGCAAGTGATGGAAATAAAAACTGTTGAAAGAGAGGTAGATTTTGTGCCAGGAAGGATCACTTTTGCTCCATGTGACAGAGTTTATGAACCCCCCACTCCTTTTCCCCAAAGACTGAAAGGTTGGAAAGAGAAACAAGGAGTAAATGCAACTACCACACGTAGTGGAGTGAAATTACCTAAGATTCATGTTCAAAATCCAGATGAAGACAAGGGAAAACATGTTGAGGCACCTGAAAAGCAATCTGCTGAGAAGAAAGAGGAGCATGAGGTAAAATTGACAATTAAACCTCATGAGTCCCCTATTCCATTCCTGCAAAGATTACAAAAGCCTAAGGAGGATCAGCAGTTCAATAAATTTCTCAACATGCTCAGAAAGCTGCACATTAACATTCCTTTCCTAGAAGCCATTACCCAAATCCCCAGCTATACCAAGTTCCTGAAAAAAATGATGTCAAGTAAGAGAAAACTTGAGGAACTTGAAGAGGTGTCACTGAATGAAGAGTGCAGCGCCATCTTGCAACAAAAGCTACCACCCAAGCTGAGAGATCCGGGAAGTTTTTCAATTCCTTGCATAATTGGTGACTTAAAATTTAACAAAGTTTTATGTGACCTTGGTGCAAGCATAAATTTGATGCCTCTTACAGTCTATATGAAGCTAGGATTAGGGGACCCAAAGCCAAGCCCAATCATCTTGTAGTTAGATGATCGTTCCATTCGATACCCATATGGAGTCATTGAGGATGTGCTGGTTAAAGTGGACAAATTCATATTCCCTGCTGACTTTATGATTCTAGATATGGAGGAAGATAGTAAGGTGCCACTGATTTTAGGCCGACCCTTTTTGGCTACTGCTAGAGCCTTGGTTGATGTGGAAAAGGGGGAGGTCATGCTTCGAGTAGAGGAGGAGAAAGTAACATTTGACATGGTTCAACTAGTGAATCAAAATCCACTACTTGAAAACTGTTCAAAAATTGAAGTGGCACAACATCTTCATCTTTGGGAACAAGTTGAGTATGGGGTCAAGACAAATGATAGGGCCTCAACATCATGTTTCATGCCACCTTGAGAAAGTTTGCCAAAAAGTCTAACTCTAGACTTTAAATGAAGCGCTTGTTGGGAGGCAACCCAACTTCTCAAACCATTTTTCTTTATTTGTTTTATCTATTTTCTTTATTATTGTTTTGATGCTATACACTGCATTTTAGGATCACTTGCATGCTTAGAATTCATATTTTAACATGTTAGTGGCATTGAAAACTTCATTGCACCTATTCTTGCATGTTTTAGCATCTTTAGGATTTATTTGTTTTCTATTTGTTATGTAACTTTTTATCACAATCTTCCACTTGATCACCTAGCTTAGGACATGAGCATATAGTGTGGAGGTTAGTTGCAAGCATTAGAAGGCATTTAGGGGTCAAAAACAGGGTCCAAAACTCAAATTTTGAAAAAATTCAAGTCACTGTCCATTAACACCATGCGGTCACACGGTGTTATAACCGTGCGGTCGCACGGTACTTTTCTGGGCAGAAACGGCAGATTGTATATATTATGCCAAAGCTTTCATTTTAACCACTTCAAACCCATTTTTCCTCCCCCAAATCGCCCAACATTGAATCCCCAACTGTTCCCCTAAGTTTGCACATCATTTTAACTTCAATTCATGTGTTGCATTGCTTCCAAAACATTAAAAAGGTAAGAATCTTTCACCAATTTCTATGATTGTGCATAATTCTTGTGTTCTACAAATTCTTTGTGAAAATTGATATTGTGAATTGATGGTGATGGGCTTAGGCTAGAACTTGGAGATATTGAATTACGTTTATTAGGCACAAAATTTTGGTTTAATTCAAGTCTCCAATTCTATGATTTTCATTGATTTCTTTATATGCATGCTAGGTGCTCGATAAAATGTCACGATGAGTGTTTTGTTGAGTTTTTGTAATTCTTTTTGGATGATCACCTTCACTACATGTAAAACATCATTTGTGCATTATCCATTCATTGTTTACACAGATTTAAGGTATAGAACTCAACATGAACATCTTTACAGTTCATGGCACCTCATTGCAAGGCCATTGCAGGTACCACTGCACCTGTTTTCAGTTTCACTGCACCTACTTTGTAACATCTTTTCATGACCCAAATGAAATTCAAACTTGCTGAATTTTTGATATGTTGTAGACCGAGTTATATACTTTCATATGCCCGGGACATGTCTCGGGAAATTTTCACTTTTTCGAGGCGATGTCAAGGGCTGAAGATTAGTGGTTGACCACTTTTCAAAAATTTCAAAATTTTTTCTAAGTCCTAGTTTGGGTGTGTTGTGTTGATTTGTTTTAGATCCTATATGATATTCATGGTTCTAATGACCATTAATGTTTATTTTCCAGGAACATATCATCATGAGACAATTCACGCCAAACATGGAAAAGGAAGTAAGGGGTCTTTTCATCCAACAAAATATTCAAGTCAAAGCTTCAAAAATGGGAACACCAACTCTCCAAACCCGGGAAGTACATTAACCCTCTTTGTTATTTCTATGTTTATTCTCGTTATTTATTTTGAATACATTGAGGACAATGTATGATTCTAGTTTGGGGGTGGGAATCTCATTCATGTGTTTTCATATACACATTCGTTCGATTTTGAGTAGAAAAAAAAATCATAAAAAGTGAAAATTTTGAAAATTTTTGTTGACTTATTTATTGCTTATGATACGATATGAATTGACTTTTGTGCTTTAGTTAGAAAATTGGACAACGTGCGAACTACATTTTTCTTAACATTCTTCCATGTGAGACTTTAATCAAGCTTGAGCACATAGCCACTTCGAATAAAAACTTGTGTAGGAAGATGCTTGATACTTGTGGGATAAACTTGTGCGCTTTGAACATAGAATTGATCGAAAAATCCTAAACCTTAAGTAATTAGATCCCGACCTGAAATGTAGAACCAAACTACTCAAGAAGCAGTTTGGGATGGGAAGGTTAGTATGAGTATGCATTGATGGATTTAAGATTTGGAGTTTTTAATTGTACATCTTTAGTGTAAGGGATTTCGATCAACGGGTATAAACCATAATAACAAGCATAAAAACAGAAAAATGCTGAAGGTCTTATTCTACTCTTCAAATGCCTTTTTGACTCGAGCAAGTAAGTCTGAGGGATTCTCTGAATCTGGTACCCTAAAATCAACTGAGTTGGGAGCTGCCGACCTAAAGCTCGCTACAGGAGTCAACTAGAAAGCAAGTACGGAGAGTGGACTTATACATAAGACGTTAAAACATCTTTAACTTTTCTGTTTAAGCCTTTATGACTCGGATAATTAAGTCTGAGGGGTTCTCTGAACCTGGTACCCTAATCTCAACTGAGTTGGGAGCTGCCGACCTAAAGCTCGCTACAGGGGTCATATAGAAAGCAAGTATGAAAATTATTGCACAAAGATGATAAAAGACAAGGACATTAAAAGAAAAATTCGTCCATATGAAAAAAAAAAAAAAGGAATAAAATGGTATAAGCTTTGTTGATTGAAATTCCTAACACTTTGTTAATTATTCTTGGTCTGTCGTGCATACTTGTCTACTCCTAACTGCTTGTGGGGAAAAATGCAATGTATACATGTTTAGAAACCACATCATTAGGAAAGACCTCGGGATATGAGAGAAAAATAATAAGGTTGTGATCATCCATGAGAGGGTAAGTAAAATCAAAAGAAAATCATTGTTGACCACACGGGATTCGGGCTTACTCTTGCATAAAAAGTCACACATTGTCAAGTTTATTTTTGCATAAGTTTGCAGTTGATTTTGGCTATTCACACACACACAATGAAGTTGAGCATCGGATGAATAAAAATATTTTATGTTGTTCATATTTCTTTGTCTAAAGTGAATCGTCAATTTGGATTGTTGAAGCGCGTGGTAAATAAGTTGACAAAAGCAAAAACATAGTTTTTATTTAATTTGCCTTTTTACACTTATAGTTCAGTTTTATTTTGTTCGAGGACGAACAATAGTTCTAGTTTGGGGGTGTTGATAAGTGTATTTTATACACTTATTTCTATCCCAAAAGTATGAATTTATATGTTTGTTTTAGAATATTTGCTATTTATTTTGTGTTATTTGTTTATATTTCAGAAATAATTCCAAAGTCGAGAAAACAATGGAATTGGAGCAAAAACAAGCAAATTGGATGATAAAAGAACCAAAGTATGCAAATCAAGAACGGATGAAGTAGATCAAGGGCTAAATTGAAAGAAAAGTCAAAGAAAGAACCAAGATATAAAGATGGAATAAAAAGTGTATTCTAGATCCTAACATTATAATCTCATTATAAAACAAAACATTCTTTGACAATTGTTTGCTTTAATTGAATTTTCTTTTATAGTCAATTTTAATTTAGATCTTAATCCAAAAATAACAACTTGTTTTCCGTTTCAGTTAAGATTAGTAATTTAGAAAATAACTTATCTCAATGCTTGTGGGTATGATATGTCCTATTTTACTACTTGTTCGATCCGTACACTTGTAAGGAAATAACGCAACAACTCACCATAACCACACAACTTCATATAACATTTTAGTCAAGCCATATGGTTCTCTATTTGGCAAAATTTGGTAATAATTTTTGTTTATAAATGGCCATGTGACAATATATCATTAGATAATTTTTTTTTTTTTTTTTGAAAAGTTAACAATTTTGACTGATTAAAGATTTTTGCCTGCCATTATTGAGTTTTTTAAAAAAGGACCAACAAAATTTTGTCACGTCACTATTTATTAAAAATATTTATAAACAATTGTTTATACATAGTTTACCAAACATAGGCTAAATTATAATGTCAAATTATATTTGTTGAACCAATTGGACCAGCCCAAAAATCAGAAGCCCAGTCTTTATGAGTCCAAAGCTGAAGCCTTATTACTACAGCTCAATACTAAAGGATTGATACCCATTTTGGAGACCCAATTTCCGGCCTATGCGAGAACTCGGATCTTTGGCCCAATCTGATTCACCACCCCTTTTATCACAGCCGTTGGATCTAATATGTTGCATCTCATCCGTCCATTGGAGGATAAGGACGATTCCTATGGCTTCTCACATTCAATCTTCCAGAACACTCCTCATCTCTCTCTCTCTCTCTCTCTCTCTCTCTCTCTCTCTCTCTCTCTCTCGTTTGCTTTGTGATCTATTGAGTTTGTAGAGAGAAATCTCATCTCTCGTGTAATCTGTGTGGTTTTTATCCTCTAATTCTGTGTGAATAATCAGAGATTCATCTTTGTGGTATATTTACAGTGATATTCTGTATGATTGTGTAATACTTTGTGATTTTGTGCAAGATTTGGGTATTTTGAGGAGATTTTCTTCTATTTGTAAAAACCTTTATGATTCTGTATTTTTCTTTTATGATCAATAAAGTTTTTCAAGGTTTTTGTTTAGATCTCTTTGTGGTTACTGTGTGATAATTTTGAGCCTTAAAATCGTAACAGTGGTATCAGAGCCTTAGGGTTCCTGTGATTTTTTACTGATTTATGACTCAGAACCTATAGATCCAGAGTTTGTGTGGTTGGATCTGGTTTTACTGGAAGATTCTGTGTGGCTTTCTCAAAACGTATTCTAAGGTTTACTTTCTATGTGATTTTTTCTTCAAGAAATTTTTTTATCTCTTTGAAGTTTTTATAAACCCGTAGTAAAACGTTTTAATTTCTGAAAAACTTTGTGAAATTTTCAGATTTGAAGGATTTTCAAAATTCTTTACTGTAATCTTCGTTGTATCTTTACTTTGTGATATTTTTATTTGAAACCCTAGTTTTCAATATAAGGGTTTTCTTGTTATTTCTGGATCTTTTGACCTCTGAGTCAAATTCATACGATCCCAAGAAATCAGTATATTTTTATAATAAACTGAACATTCTTAGAGGGGATCTGACATTCCTTGGTAGCTAAACTTTGTGATACTGAAACTTGGTGGCAAAAACTTCGTGGATTCTGGATAAGCTGTGTGGTACTGAAACTTGGTGGGATTGAATCTTTGTGGCATTATATCTTTGTAAACTGCAGTAACCATTAATCTTGAAAGGAGGCGATATCTTTCCAAGATTTCTTAAAAATTCGGGGATCTGAGGGATTTTTAGGCTAACCCAAAATAGGTTGAGGGATATACTGGAAGAACATTTTTCTTTTCAGTATTTAATCCTTTGTACTTTTACTGATTAGTGTGATTATTCTTAGTGAACTGTGATCACCTTGTTTGTTATATTACTTAGTGATTTAATCTTGAGACCGTGACATTATAATTTTCTAACATTGTGATTTACCTCTGATTACTTGAGACACTTTGTGATCTTGTTTTATTTTTCTCTATTTCAATCCGTCTGATAATCTTTTGAAAGAATAAGGCTTAAATTCTTTTGAAAAACACCTTTATAAACTTTTTGGTCATTTCTTCAATGGCTACTATAAAAGTAGATGTTGAAGTCTAGAATGGAAAATGAGATTTTAATCTTTAGAGCCAAAAAATGAAAGCCTTATTACTTCAAATAAAGTGTGCAAAAGTTATTGATCAATCTTGGCCAGTTAATTTAGCTCAAGATAGACAAATTGAAATGGATGAAACTGCCTGGAGTACTATATTTCTTCACTTGTCTGATAATGTCATTAGACAAATAGGCAAGACTAAAACTGCAATGACACTCTGGGATAAATTGGAAGAAGTATATGACACTATTTCATTTCCTGATAAATGCTTTCTTTGGAAACAATATTTTTCTTTTAAATTTGATCACTTCAAAGATGTTGATGATAATATGAATAGGTTCACTAGGATCACACACAGCATGTTAAACTGTGATGAAAAATTGACTGATGAACAAAAAGTTGTCTGCCTTTTAAATGCTATGGGTGATAAATTTAAGGATCTTAGAAATGCCTTAGAGTATGGTGGGCAGAATTGACTACTAAAATAGTTCACACATCCCATAAGAATAAAGAACTGGAATTTAAGAACAATCAAAAGGAAGCCTATAGTGTTATAGGAACTTTAAAGAAAATGAATTCTTTTAGGGATAATAAGCCTGTGAACAATTTCAACAAAAGTTGGAATACTCCTAACAACAACAGAAATTAGAATAATACAAATAGAAAACCTGTTAGGGGTAACTTTCAAAAGAAAGACAACTTTTATAATCCCAAAGATAACTCCTTTAGAGGTCAGAACAGTTTTAGAAGTCAGGGCAATTATAGAAACCAAAATAATTTCAGGAGCTAAGACAATTTTGTAGGTCAAGATAATATTGACAGACCTCCTAGGCTATGTTATTACTGTGGCAAGCATGGACACCATGTGAAAGACTGTTTTAAGAAACAAAATGAAACAGGCAATTGTAATCAAACAGAGGCAGTGACTCAAAATAATAATGGTGTTGTCTATGTTACAACTGAATTTGATAACAAGCATGAATGGATACTTGATTCTGGTTGTACCTTCCATATGTGTCCTGAAAAGGGTTTATTTACTAACTTTAGTAGTGACTGTGTTGGTTCTGTGAAACTTGGAAACAATTTAACTTGTGATATTCAAGGCACTAGTAAAGTCTTGTTGGAACTTGAAAATAACAAGACACTTGTTCTAAATCATACTAGATATGTGCATGATTTGAAAATGAATTTGATTTCTCTTGGTGTTCTTGATTTTGAACTTTATAAAATTAGACTGCATAACGGTTACCTTATTATTTTTAAAGGTAATTATTTACTGTGCAGCACTCCCAAAACAAATGGAATTTATGTTCTGAAAACATATCCTTTGTGTGTCAATTCTTTCAATGCAGTTTCTGAAAATGATGTTTTGTGGCATAAAAGACTAGGACACTTAGGTGAAAAAAGTCTTAAATTGCTTGAGAAAAAGGATGTTTTTGGAAAGGATGTTGTACATAAACTTGACTTTTGTGAAAAATGTGTTTTGGGAAAACAAAAGAGAAATTCCTTTGGTAAAGGCATACATAAGTCTAATAATATATTAGAATATTTGCATGCTGATTTGTGGGGTCCTGCCCTAGTCAACTCTATTTCTGGTTTTAAGTATTTTCTACTTATTGTTGATGATTATTCCAGAAAAACTTGGGTTCACTTGCTAAAATCTAAAGATGCTACTGTGTGGGTGTTTAAAAATTGGATTGCTCTAGTTCAAAATTTAAAGGATGGAAAGGCCAAAATAATTAGGACTGATAATGGCCTAGAATTTTGTAACCAAGACTTTGATTCTTTTTGTAGCAATTTAGGTATCCTTAGACATAGGACTGTTGCATATAGTCCACATCAACATGAGGTTGCTGAAAGGATGAATAGGACTCTTTTAGAAAGAACAAGGTGCCTACTACTTGATTCAAACTTGACAAAAATTTCCTGGGGGTGAAGCAGTTAAAACTGCTTCATATCTGATCAATCTTTCTCGCTGCAGTGCTATTGATTTTAAAATCCCTGATCAGATTTGGAATAACTCTCTTCCTGATTTCTCAAAATTTAAAATTTTTGACTGTGCAGCCTACTCACACCAAACTAAAAACCAAACTTGACTCCAAATCTTTAAAATGTGTTTTTATGGGTTATGGAGAAGGGGTCAAGGGTTATAGACTTTGGGTAAAGGAACAAGGAGGTTATAAAGTCATTATTAGTAGGTCTGTTATTTTTAATGAAATTTTTTTCCCTTGTAAACATGAAATATTGGATGATCCTCTTAGTGAAAAGGACTTCCTTACTTCTTCACTGAGTACAGACCATTTGAATGATGATAATGATCTGCCTATACTCAGTTTCAGGTGGAGCAACCCCTACATTCTGGTAATAACAGTCCTGAACCAGAGTCTACCAGCTCAGTTCCATATACTGAAATCCTTCTTGAACCAGAAACTGAAACTAATCTTGACATTTATCAACTAGCTAGAGATAGATCTTGAAGAGAGATCAGACCTCCTCTTAGGTTTGAAGATCCTGATTTTGTTTTTGCATTTACATATTCTGAACCTTTACAGAATGAACCAGAATCATTTGAAGAAGCTATTTCTTCTGCTGATTCTAATCTTTGGCTTGCAACAATGCAAGAAGAAATGGATTCTCTGATTAAAAATGGTACTTGGATTTTAGTTAATAAACCTGTTAATAAAAGGATAATTGACTGCAAATGGATTTACAAAATAAAAAAAGTGAGTCCAAAAGTGTGAAACCTAGGTTCAAACCTAGGCTTGTTGCAAAAGGTTTTTCTCAAAAAGAAGGGATTGATTATAATGAAATTTTCTCTCATGTTGTTAAATTTACTTCAATCAGAATTCTATTTGCTTTAGTTACTCAATTTGAATTAGAACTAGAACAAATGGATGTTAAAACTGCTTTTCTATATGGTTCATTAGATGAAACTATTTACATGCACCAGCCTAAATGATTTGAAAAGAAAAGTAAAATTGATTTAGTATGTTTATTGAAAAGTTCCTTTATGGTTTAAAACAAGCCTCAAGGCAATGGTATAAGAGATTTGATTCTTATATACAAAGCCTTAATTTTCAGAAAAGCCAATATGATTCTTGTTTTTATTTTAAGTCTGGTGAAACTGAATGTATGTATCTTTTATTATATGTTGATGATATGCTTATTGCTTGCCCAAACATGCATGAAATTGATCTGCTTAAGCATAAGTTACATTCTGAATTTGAAATGAAAAATTTAGGACATGCAAAAAGAATTCTTGGAATGAATATTTGTAGAGATAAGAATTCTGGAAATTTAATTTTAAATCAAAAACATTATATTGAAATTCTTTGAAAAGATTTAGCTTATTTGATGCAAAACCTATTTCATTACCACTGCCTGCTCATTTTAAACTATCTGTTGAACATTCACCTAAATTTGATGAAGTGATATTTAGAATGAAAAATGTGCCATACTCAAATGCTATTGGATCTATGATGTATCTCATGGTCTGTACTAGACATGATATTGCTTTTGTAGTCAGTGTGTTCAACAGATTTATGAGTAACCTTGGTGAGTTACACTGGGAAGCTTTGAAATATTTATTAAAGTATCTAAAAGGATCTACAGGACTTAGTTTAGCTTTCTCTAAAACCAAAACTAATTTCAAATTAAAAGGTTTTGTTGATTCTGATTTTGCAGGGAATATTGATAATAGGAAATCAACATCTGCATATATTCTTTACTTTAAATTGTTCATGTATTAGCTGGAAATCTCAGCTACAAAAACTTCTTGCTTTATCTTCAACTGAGGCATAATATATAGTTGCTACAGATGCTGTTAAAAAATGCATTTGGTTAAAAGGTTTGCTGTCTGAAATTAGCTGCATTGACAATTCTGAAACTGAGATTTTTACTGACAGTTTTAATGCTTTACATCTTTACAAAAATCTTGTTTTTCATAATAGATCAAAACATATAGATGTGAAGTTTCACTTTATTAGAGATATTACTGAAAAAGGAAATGTCAAACTTGTAAAAATTCCAACCCGGCTAAATCCTGCAGATGTTGGAACAAAAATTATTTCTATAAATAAATTTAAAGATGCTTTAAAGTTTCTGAATTTATTAAAACTTTGATACTGTTTTTTGTACGTTTTGCAGATATAGCTGATCCAATTGAGGTGGAGATTGTTGAACCAATTGGACCAGCCCAAAAATCAGAAGCTCGGTCTTTATGAGTCCAAAGCTGAAGCCTTATTAATGCAGCCCAATACTGAAGGATTGATACCCATTTTGGAGACCCAATTTTCGGCCCATGCGAGAACCCGGATCTTTGGCCCAATCTGATTCACCGCCCCTTTTATCACAGCCGTTGGCTCTAATATGTTGTATCTCATCCATCCATTGGAGGATAAGGATGATTCCTCTGGCTTCTCACATTCATTCTTCCAGAACTCACTCTCTCTCTCTCTCTCTCTCTCTCTCTCTCTCTCTCTCTCTCTCTCTCGCGTCTGCTTTGTGATCTTTCGAGTTTGTAGAGAGAAATCTCATCTCTCATGTAATCTGTGTGGTTTTTATCCTCTGATTCTGTGTGAATAATCAGATATTCATCTTTGTGGTATATTTACAGTGATATTCTATAAGATTGTGTAATCTTTGTGATTTGTGCTAGATTTGGGTATTTTGAGGAGATTTTCTTCGATCTGTAAAAACCTTTATGATTCTATATTTTTCTTTTATGATCAGCAAAGTTTTTCAAGGTTTTTGTTTAGATCTCTTTGTGGTTACTGTGTGAGCCTTAAAATCGTAACAAAATTAATAAAAAAAATGATAATTAGAATTTATTTTAACATAATGATAAAATTGAGTGTTCATTAAAAAAGTAATTTTAACAAAAAAAATAGTAATTTAGGTATTCGATGTTTTAGAAATATCTTTTTATAAAAAAGAATTTTAATTTATAACATTTCCTATTTTTTTTATTTATATAATCAGATATATTCTACACCAATCTATGAGTGCTTTTTACCAAGGATTCTGAGTATAATTTTATTCACCCCCAACATAACCCCCAGTAAAAGACAGGAGAAAAAAAAGGTGGGATCCATCATTTTTAAAACCAACATTTTCTAAAACCCAATTACCCATACATCACTTTTCTCCCTCCATTTTCCTACCCCGTTCCCCCACCTACCCACCCTAATACACTTTTTCATTTACTTTATTTTTTCTTTCATCTTAGATTTTTCATTATAAATAAAAATAAATAAAATTTTCGTTGATTTCATATTATATGATTTAATGAGATATTCAATATGAGTACAATATTAATATATAATTTTTGGTTATTTTAAAAATAAATTTTTATTACATGTAAATTATCTTTTTTTTAACATTTTGATGATTCATTAAACGGTACAAAAAAGCTTAAATTTATGCTTAAATTTTTTGTGATAATTTATGATTAAATTGAACTTATTAAAATTGATGTTTAAGTGTCTGAAGACTACTTAATGAGGAGAATAATTTTTGGTGTTTTTGAGGTAAATTATGTGGTTAAAAATTGAAAAGAGAAAATGTGTGAGGTTAAAAAGTGATTGGAGAAATTGTATAATTTAAATTGTATTTTAATGAGCTCATTAATGAGCAAGGTGAACTCTCACCAATTGCCGTTTGGGGAACAAATACATTATCATTACATTTCTTCCCTGAAAAAATTGAACACGATAAAAAGAAATTTTTTTTAAGTGACACATATACATGTAAAAAAAAAAATATTAAAAGAAAGATAATTTACAGGTAATAAATATTATTTTTAAAATAACAAAAAATTATATATTAATATTGTATTCGTATTAAAGCTCTTAACAAATAATATAATATGAAATCAACGATTTTTTATTTTATTTTTTTTATTTTTATCGATGTTGAAAAATTTAATAAGATAGAACAAAAAAAAAATGTAAATGAAAAGTGTAATAAAGGTAGGTGGAGGATGTGAAGGGCTTTGGGGTGGGGGGTTAGGGTAGAATTAACTCTTCCTTAGTAGTTAACTTTAATATGTAAACGTGTCACATAACCAATTTTTTTTTTATTATTATTATTGTGTTCAATTTTTGGGGGATGAAATGTAATGATAATGTATTTGTTCTCCAAATGGAAATTGGGGATAAATTTAAACATCAATTTTAATTAGTTCAATTTAAGCATAAAATATCATTAAAAAAAAAAAAAAAACATAAATTTAAGCTTTTTTTTCTACAGTTTAATGAATCATCAAAATGTTATAAGAAAGATAATTTACATGTAATAAAAATTTGTTTTTAAAATAACAAAAAATTATATATTAATATTGTACTCATATTGAAAATCTCATTAAATCGTATAATATGAAATCAACGAAAATTTTATTTATTTTTATTTATGTTGAAAATTTAAGAAGAAAGAACAAAAAAAAGTAAATGAAAAAGTGTAATAAGGTGGTAGGTGGGGAGGGGGATGGGAGCTTGGGGTAGGAAAATGGAGAGAGAAAAGTGATGCATGGATGAATTGTATTTTAGAAAATGTTGGTTTTAAAAATGATGGGTCCCACCTTTTTTTCCTTGACTTTTATTGGGGTGGGGGGTGAACAAAATTATACTCAAGGATTCTGGCACAATTTAATAATTCAAATTCTAAAAATGCCTTATGGTATTCATTTCACTGAGACAATGTCAGTCTTTTTACTGTAGAAGACATTAATCTCTTTTTTGGTGCAAAAGACATGCCTACCCTTCTATAATTTATTCCTCCCCACCTTCTCATTTTCTTCTCCCAACTCTCCATAATCAACCTGAAATTCGAGTTCTGCTAAGCACCGATAATTCGTGCTGGAGGAAATAACTTATCGCATTGCACTATGTTCTGCAAACTGAAGCTCCATCCATTACTGATACCAAACATGCTGACATGAATCCCGACTTCCTTATGGTACGTTCCCTCATGCGCTTATGTTCCAGCAAAATCATGGTATGTGTTGTATTATATGTTGATTTAGAATGATTAGGTGGTTGGAAAAGCTAGAGGGTGTTGTGGTAACTCAGAATGGTGCTCTCAGACTATTCTAAAAAGCCTTAACTTCAATTTTACAAAAATGAATTTGTACGTATGTACTTATAGTAACTGAATTTTTTGTCGATCTTTGTAACGTCCCAAAAATTATTACGTCCTTAATTATTCATTATGATGTAATAAGTTATTTCTAGAATTTATTTAATTTTTATGGAAGTCAAAGAAAGAAAAATGATATAATATTAATAAAATGAAAAGTTACGAAAAACGTGTTTAAACACCTCTCTTTAGGAGACTCATTTGATCACTTCTAACCTCCGTTGAATGCATATGATATATGCAAAGATAAGTTCTCAAAATGAACTTCGAGAATATAAAATTTGTTCTTGAGCCGATCAACGGATAGTCACAGGTGAATTTTTAAAGTTAGTACTTTATCGAACTTTTAAGAAAATAATTTTGAGCGGCTAACTTTGGTAAGCAATAACTTCTTCCCCGATTAGCCAATTCTCGCATGGTAAATTGCACATGAAATTATGCAATGAGTACTTTAAAATGGTACCAAGAACTCTAGATTTAGACCTTATTTGCTACCTCGAAAAGCCCAAACACGTCTCCCTGAAACTAGAAACTTAAACAATAAACATGAGGTATCTACCTAGATTTCCACCGCTGCATTCCTATCCTTCAACACGCATCCTATCTATATTGTACCGTTCCTCCTTGCATGCCAAAGACCTTCCACCTCCAAGTAAGTAATCATTTTGAAGATAAACAATCTTAGTCATCTCTTAACCTCCAATCTAAGTTAAAATCTCTTACGGCCATGAGTTCTCTTTCTTCTCTTGCACCTAAGTAATTCTATAAATGCCTAGGGATTTGAAACATAAAGCTCACAACTGAGAATCAAGGCAAAAATGTTGAAAGAATAGTTCTTCATTTTCAAAATCTTAGGTAACAAATTTTTTCCAAAATTATGTTTCCGTCCGTTTCAATTCATCATTTTATGGGAAACATATTTTATCAAATCCCCTTATCAAAATATATGATTTTTAATGAAAGCAATCGAGATTTATAAGTCATAGTTTCTGGAAATATGCATGGTGTCGACGTCTCGACATTTGGTGTCAACATCAAATGAAGAAGATGAATATGATATCGACATCTGAGATAAAAACCATGAGAAATGGCTCTTTGACATTTTGGTGTTGATACCAAAGCCCTAGGTGTTACACTAAATGGATAGTCCGACAGCATAACTTCATTCAGCCATAATTTTTATTTTGCAACTTCGATTTGCAATCTATAAAGTCCTTTGGACTCTAGGTTCTATGATCTTTTCGATGATATATTATACAACCCGTGAAGATTTATGTACTAGGAGTTATGAACTTATTTCTCCACATACTTTGTACAAAAGTTAGTTGAAAGACTTTAATTCCAAAAGAAAACTATTCTACGAGCTGTTTATGAATCTATTCATCCATGAAATTGTAAGTTATATATGCTTATGTGAATTATATGATTCATTATTAGTGAGTTAAATATGTTTATTTAAATTATTTGATTAATTATGTGAGTGCAGTATTTTGTATGATTAGAATATGTTTAGTTAAATTATACCATTTTACTTAATGTGGGTTGTTTATATTTACTTGAGTCATTTGATTAATGAAGTGAATACTCAATACACCCTTATATATAATGTGTTAACATGTTTTTAATACAATGACATTTGATGGATGGTAAATCATAAAGAAAGTTGTGTGCATAAAGAAAGTTTTCTGCATATGGATTGTAGATTTAAGCATTAAGCCCCTCGATAATAAAAATGTGTTTGGGGGATATCGATGTTTGTCGCGAGGACCTCGTGATTCCAAGGTTTTGATGTATGACATGATGATTTAGTAGCCCTGTTGGAGTAGAATATGATTAAATTTGACAGGATGTAGAAGTATTAAATGATGAAATAGTCTTATGTAATCTGATTTGTTATTACCATTTTATCAATATCCAATTTATGAAAATGTTAGACGCTTTGTGGTAGATGAGATAATCTATAATTGGGCCCTGTAAGCATGATTTTTAAAAAGAACATGCATGTGCATTGATTACTCTTATTTTTGAATTAATTGATTTATGATATGAGTTTTATATGTTATGTGTTGAACGTTCAAGGTACGAGATGAGAACTATAGGAGACCCATCATGTTATGCGTTGAAGTATAGTACGCGATTATCAATATTGGAAAATATATCTATAACGTACAGGTCATCAATGATGCAATACGTACGGGATGTCTCAAATATAATTGGCTATTTTTTCGAAATAAAAAAATCTTGGGTGAAAACATTTGACCAGTTGAAATTGTTGACTTTTAAAAAGAAGTCTAATGAGATGTTGTCACATGATCGTTTATAAATGATTTTTTGCCAAACACACTGTAAATTACTACTTTTTTTGTTAAACAACAGTGTTTTTATTTTTTTTTATTTTTTTAATGAAAAAACTCATTTTTGACATCATACTAAAATAATTATTTTATATATTAAAATAAATTTAATATTATAAGTTAATTAATTGATCTGGTGACTTGACTGGAATGTTATATGAAGTACGAATTACCAATCTGTTCGATTTCTAAAAAAATCATTTATAAATAGATCTTTTTTTATGTAAAATATGTTGTTAAAAAGTTGTTTGAAAAGTGTATGTGGTTAAAAAAGGAAAGAAGACATAACTAAGATATTTAAAATGCACATTTTCAAACTTAATAAATTTAAGATTTTAATCAAAAAATCATTCATAATTGATTATTTAGTTAATTTAATATATTTTATTGTTTAAATATGTTAAGGTTACAATAATCTAATTTTATGGTCACAGTCACAAAACAAATTTTATAAGTCATAAATTATCAAATTAATTTATCACAATTTATTTTCCGTTCAGAAATCAAAAAAATTGTTGGTAACAATATACTTATGGGTCACAACTTATTTTTCAATCACAAATCTCGAATTTTATAAGTCATAACTTATTTCACGATCATAAATTTTAAATTAATTAGCCACAACTTAACAATTACCATAAATTCAACCCAATCCCAAATATTTTTAGTTCACATATTATTTATTGGTCACAATTAATATATTTTATCTGTCAATCATCAATAATTGGTCATAAACACTATTCAAAGTCACCCCACCCATAATCCAACACCACCACCCTATTGCATCGCCACCAGCAACACCCCCACCCCCACCACCACACGTCTACAGTCCACTGCGACACCTAAATACAGTCCACTGTGCCACCCCCACCCACCCACCCACTCACCTACCCTACCCCTACCCTACCCTCACAACACACAACACACATCACCACCAACCAACCATCACCACATAACCACCATCACCATCACTATCCTCACCACCGACAAGTGGCGGTAATACCTGCAGGCATGCTCGCGAACATCCAACAATACATATGCATCCACACACAACCAACATCGACTCATGACCAGGGTGACATTGGCGATGCTGGCGCATTGTGCGCAAGCTGTCAGTACCACCCACAATCGAACACCACGACCATTGATGCAATAACACCACCACCATTGTACACCACTACCATCACCACCTCTAACCACCATAATCACAACTGTAACCACATCAGTCACTCTGTTGTACAGATGGTCTCATCTCGTGTAGTGACGACTACTTGGCACACTGAACACGAAGCGTCGTTGCTTGGTACACCAGACACGAAGTAGCGAACGTTGTCGAAGATCTAGTTGTCACTTGGAGTTATTGAAATGAAATGTGGATGGTATGTTAGAGCTGAATCGGGGTGGGGAATTGGAGGAGCACGACGTGGAGGGCACGATGTGAGGGATTAATTAACTTTAATAATATTATTATTTAATATTAAAAATTAAGTATAACCTGATTTTTATATAAATAACCTACAATCTTGATTTTTTAATTATGAATTTGAGAAACAGGTTTTAATGTAATTTTTATGGCTAAAATGTGATATGAAATATATGAAAAAAAACTTGTAAATTAGCCTTTGTTTTGTAAATTTGTTTATAAATAAGTTTTTAAATAATATATTTTCTCATACAACTTTTTAACTACACAAATTTTCTTTGGGTGTTTTGGTTTTCGGTTAGGTTACAAAAAGAATTGAAACCGAACAGAAAATTTTGGTTAGGTTCCAGTTCCGGTTCTCAAAACTCAAGAACCGAATGATTCTAGTTTCGATTCGATTTTAGTTAAATGACAATGATGACATATAGACACATTTACCATAATATAAAACCATTTAACTCATTTGAATCTAGGTATACTTTAAAGATAAAAATGATTTCTAATAAACTCTTATTTTAAACTTCAATGTCAAACCACAATTTACTAATGCACCTCTAGAAGAGATACATATATGTCAAACCACACTTCCTCCCTGAAATTAGTTTAGTATATATCATCACAACAGTCATTGCCTTAATATGTAAATATTGCACAAAAAAGATGTACTAATCCAGTGCGGGTGAGAGACCAGACACAAAATTTCATGTAAGATGCAACATGATACGAATAATTCAACAATTTTCATGTAAAGCAATACAAGTGTCATGTGGGCTTAATTAAATTAAGAATGTTGGGTTCTCGGTTCAGTTTTCAATTTTCAAATAGGAACCGATCGATTTTCGGTTCTCAATTTTTCTATTTCGGTTCTTGTTTTTTCTTAAAGAATCGATCGATTTCGATTTTTTTTTCGGTTTCAGTTCGGTTCTCTTGATTCTTATTTTTTTGTCCACCCTTACCTCAAACTACTTTTTTATTAAATATTTTACTTCGAAAACATAACTTTTTTTTGTTTATAAATCAAATATTTTTACCAAATGGATAGTTGGACCGACAGTAAAATAAATGAATTAATTTAAGTGTACAATTCATTTGACAATGTAGAAGATAATTTGATGATGTGGAGGTGTTATTGTTGTTGATTTAAAAAACAATGTGATGTGTAAAAAGAGAGAATTGCGTCACGTAGGTAAATTGTGATTCTCATTGTGATCCTAATTATGATTGTAGCAAAATTGAAAATAAATTTGAGTGGTCATCATAGCCATGAGTGTACTTCTTTTCTTTTTACCCTCCTTTTACCCGTTTATTTTTCTGGAAATTGATGCAGTGCCCCAGTTGGCCCTCTGCTTAGCTGGCTTATAGCTCTCTCCACTGTTGGTTTTTATGGGGTTGTCTGGTGAGAGAGACCCTAGTTTCAGATGGCCCAATCAATTAACCCTAATTGGCCTTATAGTAGTACCGCCACCTGCATGACAACTCCCATTCAGCTTTCTATCTCTGTATGTTGTTTTCGCTTTTCCATCACCTCATCATCTTCATCATCTTCATGCCCACAAAGAAAGGAGAGGGGAACTTTTAAAATCGTAAACCCAGGTCAATTTCTTCTTTGATTCGGTGGATCCACAGATCTAATCTCTTTCACTTTCAGACGTTCCTCTCTTTCGATTCTTGAAGGTAACATCTTTAACAGATTTTATACAATCCCATGTTTGCATATGTGTATTTCTTGCTCTTTATTTAGGAAAGAAGTAATTTTTGAATTGAATTACTGTCACTGGAGAGTTTCGTGATCAGTAAATTGAATTTTCCTTCTTGTATCTCTCTCTTGTGTTGGGAATTGATTTTTTTCTGGAATGAGAACGGGCTGACCAAACAGTACTCCGACGAAAAAGCGTAGTTTGGCCACTCATACTATTGAAAATCTCCCTCACCTTTTTCTTGATGTTGACTTTTCTCAATTTTTAACAGCCTGTTGTGTTCGTGTCTTTTTTCTGTTCCTAGTCAAAGATCTGTTTCACATTTGAAGATCTTGTTCCTCAGTTCCTGCGTAGTCTTATAGCAATTCGCAGCTGAATCGATCATAAAGTTGAGACCTTTACGTATTTCTAGCGAACTTCATCTGTTGGATTGTTATTGTTCAAATTATAATTCTATACGTTTTGTGCTCGATATTCGTGTTCATCTAGTCTTTTGTTGCAGTCTTTTTTATTAAGGGAGGATGGAATTTGCTCTAGTCCTCATTAGATGTGGAGAATTCGTAAGGTGGTTTGGATGAAATGAGGTATGTTATCAGGATTGATGAACTTATTGAGGGCCTGTTTTCTGCCTAAAGCAGATCAACACGTTCACACGGGTTCCGATATCAGTGGTCGTCAAGTTGGGCTTCTGTGGTATAAGGACACAGGGCAACATTTCAATGGGGAGTTTTCAATGGCGGTAGTTCAAGCTAATTATTTAATTGAGGATCAGAGCCAACTTGAATCGGGTAGTTTAGGCGCTCCTGATTCTGGGCCATATGGCACTTTTGTGGGGATTTATGATGGACACGGTGGCCCTGAGGCTTCTCAATTTGTCAATGATAACCTCTTTCAACATCTCAGAAGTAAGTGCCTTGAAGTTAACTAGTCTATGATTTTTCATTAGTTTTAATGTTCGATTCACCCAAGGAAAAAACAAAGATAGAAAAAGACTTCAGGATGTCTTAAACTGATCTTTTGTATATATGATCCTAAGGGTTGACAAAATAACCGAACCAAATCAGACCAAATTAGGACCGAACCAAACCAAGACATCGAAAAAATAATGGTTTGTTTTTTACAATCAATACTATTTAGTTTCGGTTCTAGTTCTGGTTCTCTTTCCAGAACAAGAATTAGAACCAAGAACCAAACTCAATTTTTTTTATATAGTAATATATATTTTTTTACAAATCAGTGAATATTCATCTTATCAAAAAATTCAAATCTGAAATTATAAATGTAAAATGTACAAAAATGTTATTTACCGTACATTTTACCTCAGACAAAGATTTTGAATCATAAATCTAAATTCTAACTCTAATTCATTTATCTTATTTTCAATTATAGACACACATTCATACTACTTTACTTGCACTCTTATAACACAGCAATCGTTGCACTCCTTAGTCACCATTGACGACGTTGATGTTTATTTATTAAAATTTATGTCTATATAAACCTCAGTCCAATTCGTCAATCCTAACCCAAACTCAAGTTGCAAATTTCATCCCTTACTCAGACGGCGTCACGGCAGAATGGACAGAGTCAGACCTTCATCGTAACTTATAACTATAACTCTAAACGGCCTTTATGTTCGATTATCTAAGTTTTGACGAGTCGGCGAACTTCCTTTAGACGGGTTTCTTCTTCTTTCATTTAGAATAGCATGTTATTTTTTCTTAACTTTTGTTTTGTTAACTAAAAATTTCATTTTCTATTTAGTAATAATGTAGATGAATTCTAATGAAGAAGGGCATATAAACAAGTTTTAATTTGCATTTATTATTTAAAAACTCAAGTAATGATCTCATAATCAAACCAGGCCAAACTAGAACCGAGCGGTTTGGTTCTATATCTTTAAAAAAACCAATTGGTTTCAATAGTAAAAAAACCATCGGTTCATGGTTTGATTTGGTTCGGTTCTTCTAGAACCAGAATCAAATCGAATCATGTCCACTCCTATATGATCCTATTACTAATTATTACATTTGTCAACTGAAAAGTGTGTTCCTAGTTTGTCAATATTTCTTGTGAGGTGTGACATTGGATTAGAATTATTAAACTGCTAACTTATAGCTGTAGAAGTTACAGTTGTTCAAAAACTATATGTTCTCAACTGTGCAGGGTTCACCTCCGAGCATCAAACTATGTCAACAGAGGTGATTCGGAAGGCGTTCCAAGCAACAGAAGATGGTTTTTTCTCAGTTGTCAGCAAACAGTGGCCAATGAAACCACAGATAGCATCAGTTGGCACATGCTGTCTTGTTGGAATTATCTGCAACGGAACTCTCTACGTTGCTAACCTTGGCGATTCCCGAGCTGTTATGGGCAGACTTGTCAAGGCAACAGGGGAAGTACTGGCCATTCAGCTCTCAACAGAACACAATGCGAGTATTGAATCTGTGAGACAGGAACTGCAATCTCTTCACCCAGATGACTCACAAATAGTAGTTCTAAAGCATAATGTGTGGCGTGTTAAGGGCATTATACAGGTCAGTGCAATCATTGTTGTGGTAAATTTTATCTGATGAGATTTTACGAATATTGACATCAGGTCCTTCTGCACATTTTCGCATGGCACCAATGATATCTATCAGCTAGCCATGGGGATAATGTTCTGTATGATTTTACTTGATGAATTGTTACGAATCTTATACTTTGTTCTTTAACGCAATCATTACAATTCATAAACCAAATATAAGCGACGTAATTTCCCAAACTACTTTTTGACCACACACTCCATTTTTCAACAACACATTTTACCTCAACAACACAAATAAACCAATTTATAAATGCTACAATGTTGAAGAACAGAGCCTTATGTTTTATGTTGCTCGCAGATATCTAGATCAATTGGTGATGTGTATTTGAAGAAGGCTGAGTTCAATAGGGAGCCATTACATGCTAAGTTTCGGCTTCGTGAATCTTTCGAAAGACCAATCTTGAGTTCAGAACCATCAATTTCCATGCACCAATTGCTACCTCAAGATCAATTCATTATATTTGCGTCAGATGGCCTGTGGGAACACCTCACCAACCAAGAAGCCGTTGATCTAGTAAAACATCATCCACACAATGTAAGATAATCAATGCTTCAAATATTTGCAACTTTCTGATGTGAAGAGAACTATGTAACATAGTTAAAAGTTTTATGAGACCTGTTTGGTTAAGCTAAAATAGTTGATTAAAATATAAATCAAATTCAATAATTAATTTTAACCACACATTTTATAGAATCAATAACTTTTCAACCACACATTCAATTAACTTCTATCAAAATCTATTAAAAGCTAATTTATTTCTGAACCAAGTAGGTACTAAATTTGTCCAATAACACCAATATCTACCAATCCTTGCCATTATTTTGTTGTTGATATTCATAACGAATCCTCTACTGATGTAAATTCTATCAATGGAGATAGTGATGATGTAGTGACGTATACTAGTCGGGTGATACACTAGCTGGTTTCAACTCTTTTCCTCCTTAAATGACTCATTTGTGCAGGGGAGTGCTAGGAGATTAGTGAAAGCAGCACTGCAAGAAGCTGCAAAGAAGAGGGAAATGAGGTACTCTGACTTGAAGAATATTGAGCGAGGAGTCCGTCGGCATTTCCATGATGACATCACTGTTATTGTTGTGTTTCTCGACTCACATCTTGTGAGCAAGGCCAGCTCAACCAAAAGTCCTAACATATCTGTGAAAGGAGGCGGCGCCATCAATCTACCTCCAAATTTGCTTGTTCCTTAAGCTGGAGCTACTTGATGATGCTATCTCTAATCTTATCACCTCTGTACTGTTCACTTCACATGTGAATAATACTGATAGTTCTTAAAACTTAAGAGTTGCCCTTGAATCTCTGATGTACACCCTTTAGCTTTTAACCGAAGACGACATAATAACTTGGCCATAGTTTCAATAACCGAGGAGGCTGAAACAAGGATAACTCCAAGGTAATAATAATTATGGTTATGTTGTCTGGGTAAATCTTTTACTATCTGTTATTTCTCCATACTTTTGTGTCATTTGTGTAAATTCTATATTCTTAATAACTAAAATAACTTGATTGATAGCCAATGCGTCTTTACAGAAGGCAGTGACATGCTTCTGTAAAAGGGGATTAATATTCAAAGAAAGTGATCTTGATGAGTTGTATAGAAGTGTGCATTTTGCCAGTTTCTTACTTATTAAGCTGCATCCCAGATTCCTAGTTGTCTGATCAATAGAATGGTTACACTGGATCAAATCTTTTAACCAATCTAATGTTGGGATGTATTTGGACAAGGCTGAGTCCAGTCCATTGTACTCTCTCCCTCCCTCCTATGTAGGGGTTGCATTGGGTCGGGTTCGAGATGGATCGGGCATGCCCTGCCCTGGAGCTCCAGTGATTGGGGCCCTCGCAAGTTGGGGTGTGAATCGCAGGGTGGAAAACCCACCCCAAATCCGCCCACGGACCCTATTAGTCGTGACCCACTAGTTTTGGATTTGTCGGATTTTTTTTTTTGGTCCCTATCTCTGTGTGAAAGAGATGGTATAATCAGCCTCTCAGGCCTATTCCCACCACTCCTATAAAACTCTCTTGAGGTTTCTATTCACTACACTATTTTCAGTGATGAGATTTTTTTATCATAATCAATCTAGTGTCAATAATCATATTATACGATTTATTCAATATGAGTATAATATTAATAATTCAACATATAAATTTTTACCATTTCAAAAATAAATATTTATCATATACAAATTATCAGTTCAATTTAAGCATAAGTCTCTTATAAAAGTCTTTTTGTTTTTAATAAATAATATTATATTTTTGAGATAAAATATGTAGTTGAAAAATGATTTTAAAAATGTGTCGTTAAAAAGTGGTTTGAAAAAACGTGTATTTTGAAACGTTTGGTTCAAACATTTTGTCTAATTATAATTCATCAGTTGTTATATAATTTTGAAGATGAATTTATAGAGTTAGTGAACTCGTTAGATGGCTTATTAAAAACTTAGCTTCATCTAAAGCATAATTTTGAAATGGGAGCAAAAAGAAATCGAAAAATAGATTTTTAAGGACAGGTAACTACAATGATATAAAAAAGCGAGTGACTTTTATGAGCTTTTTGAAGTGGAAAATTAAAAACTTAATTTTGTCAACAGTGCAATGGCCGAAAATTAGATGAAAGTTGACCGTGAAAAAAAAATGAGAAATACATTAATAAGGGATAATTTGAAACAACTGTAACTTTTACTACAATTGACGAAAATTATAATTTGAAAATAATGTAGAAAATACATAGTCCCTATTTGAGACTCATTATTTGAAATAATGTAGTTTGTAAAACCTCATTTTAAAAAAAAATGAGGTCTTAAAATAATTTTAAAACCTCATTTTTTTTTTTTCAAAATTTATATTCAACCACATAAAAATTGCCCACTTTTTTATATCATTGTGATTACCAGTCCTTAAAAATCTATTTTTCGATTTTCTTTTTACTCCCATTTCAAAATTATGCTTTAAATGCAGCTATATTTTTAATAAGCCATCTAACGAGTTCACAAACTCTATAAATTCATCTTCAAAATCATATAACAGCTGAAGAATTATAATTAGACAAAATGTTCGAACCAAACGTTTCAAAATACACGTTTTTCCAAACACTTTTTAACGATACACATTTTTAAAATCATTTTTCAACTACATATTTTATCTAAAAAATATCATATTATTTGTTAAAAACAAAAAAGACTTTTACAGAAAGAGATTTATGCTTAAAAATGAACTGATAATTTGTATATAATAAATATTTATTTTTGAAATAGTAAAAATTTATACATTGATATTATACTCATATTGAAGTTCTCGTTAAATCGTATAATATGAAATCAACAAAAAAAATTATTTGTAATATTGATTTTAAAAGATTTAAGAAGGAAGAAGATGAGAAAAAGTATTAATTAGGTGAGTGGGTCCTTTATTTACTAGAAGGGGGGGGGGGTGTGTTAAATCCAACTGGGTCGCTTTTTTTGCGGATTTGGGGGGTTTTAAATCAAAGCTGGCAACTTTAATTACGTGTCAAATTCTTATTGGGTGTCATACCACCTGGAATGGTATGACCGCCCCCACCTAAGTTTTTCTCCTTTTTTGGAGATTTGGGGGGTTTTAAACCCAGCTGCAAACTTTAACTACGTGTCAAATTTTTATTGGGCAGTCATACTACCTAGGATGGTATGAGCGTCCCATCCAAGTTTTTCTCGAATGGTTGATATATTCTGAAAAGTGTATATAATTTATTATTTATTTCTTTAACGACTGAACACGTTTTTCAAGAACTAGTAGCAATCACGTGTTTCATACTTATTATGTATGTAATGAATGTTAAAGTAACATGTTTAACAATTAATATTATTTTTGAAAGTAGTTGACATAATTGATATTGTTAAAAGAAAATTGTTAATGACAAATTGACTTCAAT
This sequence comes from Ligustrum vulgare, assembly GCA_963555705.1. Lineage (NCBI taxonomy): Eukaryota > Viridiplantae > Streptophyta > Magnoliopsida > Lamiales > Oleaceae > Ligustrum > Ligustrum vulgare. The sequence goes on along the minus strand of OY743174.1, from coordinate 45,488,131 downwards.
TTTTAATATATTAATATTTTATTGAAATTTTTGTTCAGTTCTTCGACATATGTATTAGACAATTATTTAAAATTTCATATTAATAAATAAATCGTTTGTGATAGATCAAAAAATAATCTGATATTAAAAAATATTAGAGAAGAAATTAAAATAAAATTTTAAATCAAATTAAAGTTAAAGTCAATAATTAATTTTAACTAGACATTTCATTGGATCAACAACTTTTCAAACACATTTTATTAATTTTTTCAAAATCTATTAAAAATCTGATTTTAGGGTCTGTTAAGCGGCTATTATAATCAGATTAAATTGATTATTTGAGTTTTGTAGGTAACATATATAGTTAAAAATTATCTAGAAAAAATGTATGGTTAAAAAGTGATTCGAAAAATTGTAAAATTTAAATTTTTGGTTAAAGTGATTTTGCCAAACAGAGACATAATCAACACCAAAACAATGACTATATCAATTTAAACTAAAACTTAGTTTTCATTTTTTTCTTTTTCAAAGAATTTTAAAATTATTTATTTTATATTCTTGACCATTAAATGATTAAAATTTTTATTTTTATTTTTATATAAATTAATTGATGTTTTTTATAAGAGTTTAAGTGAGTTTAAAAATAAAAAGTTTCACATTCACCCTACTTTGAAAATAAAAATAAAAAAGTCTATTTTTATCGATAATTAAAACATAATAATTTGAATTAAAAATATAAAAAGAATCATTAAAAGCAAAAACAGGTTATTTGAATTGTTCAATGAAGTTATCATGGGAAATGAAAATTGATAGAATAATATTTTAAAAGTAAATTAAAAAGTAATGACACTAAATTACAATTTATTGAATAACCAATTTCGATTTAGTCAACGTAGATAAATTTATATTTTTGAAATAAGAATTAAAATAAATGAAAAACAAGTTTCAATAAATGAACTATTATTGAGAAAATAATAAAATGGGAAATCAAAAGATTCTTATTCATCTACACTTTTAAGATATATATATATATATAGACGTAGATGTAGATTCATGGGTATTGCTCAGATTGCATATAGTTTTTCTTTCTTTTCGTTGCTCAGCAGTTAGTCAATATTGAAGACATGGGTGATATTATGAACAACTAGTTGTCTACCCGTGCGATGCACGGAATATATAATTTTTAAATCATAATTTTGAAAATATATTGATTCAATCACATCAAATAATAAATATAATTTTAATAAAACTTCAATAAAAAAATGTTATTCAATTTGAAACTTTAAAAAAGACAAAAATATTCAAAATAAAAAATGATAAATGTACACTAAGTATAACGCGTCACTCAAAATTTCACACTCATTTAAATTATTTTATTTTATTTTATTTTATTTTACTTTTGATTACGTTTTTCTCTAAAATTTGCTCACCTCATCACATATTTTCCTTTTAATATATTATAATTTTTTATTAACTATATTTTTTAATATGTTGCTTACATATTTTTTATTTGAAATCCAATATATTAATTAATATATTTTATTTTTTCTTGTATTTTAAACATGCCAATTTTTGTCAAAATGGTGAAATGATAAAACCTCGATTTGGTAATAATTTTTAATTTATAAACTTGTTTATTTATGATTTTGAAGTAAAAAGTAGTGGCTGAAAATTGGATAGTGAAAATACGTGTGGTTAAAAGGTTGATAGAAAATAATTAATTATTTTTGTAACATACGTATTGAAGAACCTAGTCATTTATTGACATATTAGGAAGTAAAATCTCAATAATTCTATTTATTTATTTTCAAAATATATTAATTCAATTTTTTTCATTTCTAACTTAACAAATTTATAAGGCATATATTTATTTATTTTAAAATATATTAATCCAAATTTTTCATTTTTAATGTAACACATTTACATAGATATGATATGACATTTATTTATATTCAAATATATTAATCCAATTTTTTCATTTCCTATATAACACATGTTATTGAATTTGAAACTTTTAAAAAAAAAAAAATCTAATCAAAATAAAAAATTATGCATGTACACTCAATATAGCACGTCACTCAAAGTTTGACATGTAATTAAATTTTTTATATAAAGTTTCTTTTGACTTTTATTTACGTTTTTCTTTAAAAATTTACCCGCCTTATCACCTATTTTCCTTTTAATATGTTAATTTTTAATTAACTTTATTTTTAATATGGTGCTTACATATATTTTATTCGAAATCCAATATATTAATTAATATATTTTATTTTTTTTTATTTTTTAAACATATCAATTTTTGTCAAAATGATGAAATGATTAAATTTTCTACCAATTTATCATTGTTGGTAAAAAGTTGATAGCAAATAATTAATTATTTTTATAATATACTTATTGAAAAACCTACTCATTTATTGACATATTATGAAGTAAAATTTAAATGATTTTATATAATGATTTTTCAAAATATATTAATTCAAAATTTTTATTTCTAACTTAACAAATTTATATAGCATATATTTATTTATTTATTTTCAAATATATTAATTCAAAATTTTCATTTTCAATGTAACACATTTACATAGATATGACATTTATTTATGTTCAAATATATTAATACAATTTTTTTCATTTTCTACGTAACACATTTACATAGATATCACATTTATTTATCTTCAAATATATTAATCTAATTTTTCCATTTCCTACATAACACATTTACATAGATATCATATTATTTATGTTCAAATATATTAATCTAATTTTTTTTTTTATTTTCAATGTAACACACTTATACATAGTACATTTATTACAACTCTTACTAAATATGTAATAAATAATAATAATAATAATTTTTTTTACAAAAATCTTTATCTTTTATTTATTTTTTTATTTTTTATATATAAAAGTAGAAGTGAGGAGAGATAGTCATTAAATGCAATTTTCCCTCAAAAATGACTCTCTCTCCTCACTTCTACTTTTATATATATAAAGATAAAGATAAAGATTATAGTTATTGGGGAAATTTAAGTATTAACTAATACTAGTATTACACCCGAGCGACGCACGATCATTTGTCACTCATATATATCGAATTTATATGTTAACATATAAAATAAATATTTTATAAAAAATAAGAGACGAAGAAAGACAATTAATCACAAAAAGTACAAATTATATATACTTTAATTATTTTTTACTGTTAGTATATTTACCGTTTTAAGAAATTTCTTTAAATATTGTAATTCAGATTGATTTAAAGCTTAAAATGAGAAAATAAAATTACATTTCAAAAGAATTTGTAATACATAAAAAATAGATATATCTATGATATACGCTCACAATTTTATTAAAAAAATGGAAAATAAAAAATAGATCGATGAACGTTCCTATTTCATCCCTTTTCATTTTCTGTTTTTAAAGAGAAATATTTATGAGATATTGACAAAGTTTTTTTTTTTTTTCAAATTAAAAAAAAATAAATTGTGATTGATTTTCAAGAGGGAAGGCGAATCAAGAAACTTAGGGACTTGGAAAAAGCGGTTATTTAAAAATCTGCATTCAACTGGATTATTTAAATCAGAAATTTGTCCAAAATGAATAATATATAGTTAATTAATACTACTTATCATTTTAGAAAATATATTTTGACGGAAAAATGGGACAAATCCCGTTCATGCTCTTCCTTTATGTATTTCATTTTTCTCTTGTGAACATATTTAGTCCTTATTTAAGCCCTTATTACATGCAAAATGAGTTTTTTAATATTGATTTTTTGGAGAATATGTACTTAAACCCGACTTATTATTTTAAATAATGTTGTTTGTAACTGTAAATTTTTGGAGAATGAGTTTTTAAAAGTAGGATTTTTTTTGAAGTTATACGTAGATTATTTTATTAATAGAACGTTAGTTGAAAATGAGTTTTGATTAAGGAGTACCTAGTAGGGGTCAAATTTTTTACCAAGTGGCTACAATTGTAATAGTTTGAAACTTGAATGACTTGCTGGAAAAAAAATCAATGACCATTTGCATAACTATTCAATTTTAATGATTATATTAACGTAATTAACCTTTCCAAAATATAATTTCTAGATTATCAAAAATAAATTTATCTCTACTCGAATAACAGAATAATATTATTAGAATTGGTACTATCTTAATATAATATTTAATATTTAAATATATTAAACAAATAATTCATTTCATGTTTACTTTAACATTACAAATTAAATACACGTGGTCCTATATTTAAATGAGTGTAACAAATTAAGCAACCTGAATTGATCGAAATATGAAATTGCAAAAATTATTCGTATTTAATTAAATTAAATAAAAGTTCGAATATATATTATTTCCTTTAATTTGATAAGAAAAACAATTCGAATTGAAATTAATTATACATGACAAAACTAAATCTAGTTAAGAAATTATAAATACTATTATAGGACTTAAATAAAACAATTTTGAAATAGAGGGACATTGAGAAAAAGTAAAAGGTATAAAATAAATTTTTTACCTTTAATCTTTGATGTGATTTTAAGGATGACATGTTTACAATTGACTCTAACTTGTGAGATCGTATTAAAGCTATCGTTGAGATCTTCGATTTGATACCTATATTGTATATTTTTCGATTTCAAAATAATAGTATAATTATCAAAAGTATTCTCATTCATTGAAATACTTCTATTTTAGGAAAGTTAGTTTAGGCAGGAAAAGTTTCAATAATGTTTTTGAGTTACTTTTATATATTATAAAGATAAAGATTTAAAACATCACAACCAACCGTAAATTAGCCTCTTTTTGCCAATCACCTAAAAAATTACGATATGTCAATATTTCGTTAATCCTTTTTTTTGAAAAATAAAAAAAATGATGAGTAAGGATCTTTGATCAGCCGTGACTAATAAAATGCTGCCACGTGATGGTTTATAAACAAACAAACAAACCAAGAGCATCTCTAATATTAAACACATTCCAAAAAGAGATGTCGAGATCGAGATCGAGATCGAGATCGAGAGAGAGAGAGAGAGAACAAAATTGTAGCATTTTCTATGAAATGTATCTAGCGCATCGTCTAAAAATGGACATCATGTTAGACATCTTTCTACAAAAAATGCACTCACATTAGTTTTGTCTACTCAGCATCATCGTGAATCATGAAGTCTTCTGAACATTCAAGATAGAAGGCAACAATGCTAGACACCTTTTCAAAGATGATATGGTAAGAAGATAAGACTGTGTTCGACGGTCTTCAAGGATTTGAAATGTGTATTATTTGTGTTTTCTAGATAATATGTATGATTTAAAATTGGAGAAAGAAAATATTTGTGGTTAAAAAGTGATTTGAAAATTGTGCCCATTAAAATTTGGAATTAAAATGGCAAAATGTGCAATTATCGAACACTCCCCGAGAGAGAGAGAGAGAGAGAGAGAGAGAGAGAGAGAGAGAGAGAGAGAGAGTAAAATAAAAGGAAGAAAATGAGGGGAAAATAGAAGAGTGAGAGATGGGCACAAAATTGCAACATTTATTCTGAAAAATCTCTATCATACTCACTTAAAAATGGACGTCATGTTAAACGTCCTTCATAAATGTTGCTACATTAGTTTTGCCCTTCCACATCATCGTCATCTCAGCTAAACATTCAAAATAGAAGACATCATTGAAGATACTCTAAATATCTATCATTGACCCACTACTTGCTTTCCTAGGGTGAAGTCAGGCATAAGGATGGTCCTCCTATGAAATTGAAGAGCAATTCCATACAATGGCGGATCTAGAGAATTTTTTCAGCACTGACGGATATCGATAAAAAAATTCAGTATGGACGGACTTCAGTAAAATAACTGTATTTTTCAAGTAGCAGCCATAAAAAAGCCAAAAATTCTTACTATATATATATATTTTTTTTTCCCCGGGCGGATCTAGCACGAGCGAGCACGACAACTCACCATGTGGTGAATTCGCCACTGATACCATACAACATAACATTTCAAAGTAAATATATTTCACTAATTTAGGTTCTTGAAAATTATTTTTGTACAAGTTAAGGAAATACATATCCTAAATAAGCATCTGTAATACCTAGCAGACAATCGACCTCCAAGTCTTAGGTGTAATAATATTTTGCCCCGTCCTATACTAGGTACAAGGAGATCAAAAATTGAGAAATGAGTACAAATTCGCTCACAATTGTAGCTGGTGTGTGAATGCCAAGAAAAGGGACAATGTCAACTTGCAACCAACTTTCAACTGCTGAACCCACCACAGCACCAATCACAAGGCCTCCTATTGTTATGATAGCTGCCTTCCCTGCAAAAGCATAGCCCCCAATTACTTCTCGTAAGAAGCTGAAGTATTAACAAACACGAGCACTATCATCTCCCTACATCATTTAACTTGAAACAAAATTATCTTGATTCAATCACCATCCATGGTGAGAAACAGCTCATACTCTTTCTTTCTTTCCACGCACCCAAGAACGTGGATGAATAAATGTTACAATATCAACAATCCAAAGTTTTATGTCCACAAGTACAACAGAAGTTAATGGAAGAAGTAAAACTCATGCCCAAACTACCATAAGACATTTTTTCCTTAACAGGCCACTACCTATGTTTTAGAAACTACAATATGTTTGAAAATCTAGAGTTTAATAATATGCAATACATTAATCCTAACTCTAAATATAAGGATGCCATCAGCAATCTTAAAAACATCCTAAATCAGCTATGACATGGGTTCATCACATGCACAAAACAGAGACTCACCTCTCTGAGTCTCTGTAACTAAAAAATAAAGCCGCCACAGAACAAGCGTGCAGCTTCCAAGTGAATCTGTCTAGCAAATTATTAGAATGACAAAATTTTAAGCAAGATTTAAGATCCACGCGAACCTGAATGAACTCAAACTTGGAGCATATGAAGGTGCACGAGAAATGTTGCAAATTAGGGTATTGTTTGCTAATCCCATACATAGTTATTAAGTAGTTTCTGTAAATATATGGATTTTATTATAACTTGCAATCAGTTATTCACAAATATGCAAAATTGGGCCTTGGAATGGCTAGTTATGAAATTGGAGTCTCGAGTCAATAAATTGAAGTTCATTCACATTCACAAATTGAAAAGCATGTTATCCAACCATTGTGTATCTACCATTTTTCCCTCCTTCAATTACTACTTTCTAGGTATGATCATGCAAGGAAGCAAGTATCTACCTAAGCCTCTGTTTGAGCTCATTATTCACAACCTCATTTTTTTTAAAACTCATTTTAAACCATACATTTTGTCAATAAAATAATTTACACATAAACAAAAAAAAATTTCTCACTTTTTAACCACAAATTCTCCCCAAAATAACTATCACAAAACTCATTTTTATAATAAATAACAGGACTCAAACAAGGGCTAAGTGCATTCGAACAGTTCTGGCATGAAAAACTCATAACCACACATCCATGTAAATAGGAATAGATACAAATGATCATGTTAAGGTAAGTTTTGCGGAACCATTCTTTCTGCGGGTCATGAAATGCAAGCCACCAGGCAGTCACAGTTAACGACAGTATTGAAAGAAAAGGAATATAAAAGAGAAATACTGCACCAGTTCATGACTAATGGGAAGAGTTAGCGTTAATTCCTTACCTAACTTGACATTTTTCTTGGTCAAGAAGTACAAGGATGCTCCGAAACTAGTGGCTAAAATCAGACCCGGGACATCAGCGCCAGAATATGGGGCAACTGAAGATGCTGAAGCTCCATTAAAATATGTTAAGACCATTAAAGCTCCGTAGGCCCCAGCTTGCACACCTAACTCGTTCGTAGATGGTGCTTCAACTGAGATAGGTGAGCTTCTGGCAGTAGTCTGCAGCCACTTGGGCATTGACCCCATTCTTGGAGCATTTACAGGTTTAGCGTCGGCATAACGGATACTGCTATTTACAACTTTCCCTGCTCTCCTTTGTGATAACCTCTGCATGAGCAGCATATCATATGCAGCCTCTACCTGATAACGATATACCACATTAATCCAAGCAAATATTGGTGAAAAAATGGAAAACCACCGCTATTGTTGGTGACCTAAAGATGATCTATATATATTCACAAGAATAGCTGCAATAATTAATAAACAAATAATATGCCTGCAAGCAACGTTCATCTAATAATCAATACAAATGGGTTGAGGGTTGTTGCTCTCAAAGAATCAGATCGTAGATGAAAGAAGTTCATGACACATAGTATTTATCCCGGTGGATTTAACAGTCTTATAAGTTATATCTGACAGGTGAACACTTTTCACTTCAATCTTAATCAATTCATGACTGCAGAATTGAAAAATTAAATGGACATTAGAATATTCTAGAGTTATTGTGGATTAAAGCAGATCGAGAACAGAGTTTTAAAGCAATTATGAACTAAATTAGAACCTGCGCAATCGTATCTTGGTCATCTTTACAGGTAGCAAGGATTGAATTCTTGGCTCGGAGAATATCATCGAACGAAGCTCCCTCAGAGACGCCCAACACCTTGAGAGCACTCTCTACTGACATCTCAAACGGCGCCGAGTCATCGGCTCGAGACCCAGCTCGCAGCGCTGTCGCTAACATGCGCCGGTGGCCCAACAGGTAGCGGTGGTGGGACTTGAGTATCTTAATTACGGCTGGTGCATCGAACCGGCGAGGTCTGGTCCGCTTCGGGAAAAACGGTTCGCCGCCTAAAATAGCGCGACTGGGCCGGACCGACAGGGTTGTCGCCATTTGTTTGTGTGAAGGAGAAAAGTATTAACGGTAGACGCAATGAAAAATTCTTGGGGATTTGGTTTTGAGCGTAGTGGGGAAGGAAAGAGATGACGTGGAGTATGTGTCTATTATTTGAAGTTGAATCCACCCTGCTGGGCTGATTTTGATTGCTTGTTTATTATACTTTATTTATTATTTATTTATTTATTATATTTTGTGGTTGTAGGGTGATGATGGACAAGTTTTATCTTGCTTAATTACCCAGATAAAGAAAAAAAAATAAGAAAATACAATCCATCTAACAACACTAGCATCTATGTGATCAAATTCAACAGCCAAATTATATCATAAAACGTGGTTGGTGTTGTAGTTTCCGTCTCCTTTTTTGTTGAAACCTCATAAGCACATAAGTAGCCGTTGCAAAATCAGAAAAGAAAGCCGTGCTGAGAAACATGTTGGGTGGTTGTAGGGTGTTGCCCGCCTTCCCAAATCATACGTCTAGACGCGGGTTTTGCTGTAGAGCAGAGGATCAACCTGTTTACACTGAACGTCAGATCAAGAAGAAAGTTGTTGTCGTTGGTTCTGGCTGGGCAGGCCTTGGCGCTGCCAATCACCTCTGCAAACAGGTATTTATCACCTTAAGTCGGAGTTTTGCCTGTGCATTCTATTAGTTTTGCTAATACAAACCTTGAATGAATTGTTGTTCTGGAATTTGGTTTTAGGGCTTTGATGTCACAGTTCTTGAAGGTGGTTATGAATTTGGATATAAAAATAAGTCCCTTAGTCCTGATGATTATGGTATTCGAGGTAATTGATCTAGTTCTTGACTTCTAGTTACTGCCTATTAATAAGAGCATTTTCATTGTTGGAATGGTTTCGCACTAATACTAATGAACACTTGTAAATGGTACTAGGCTTCTGGTATCCTTATAGAAATATATTTAACCTTGTTGATGAGATTGGTGTAAAGCCATTTACAAGTTGGACAAAGACTGCACAATATTCTGAAGAGGGGTTGGAGGTAAGCTGCATTTCTTCTCAATTATTTTTCCTTTTTCTAGTGACGATTTGTTTCCATGGCTCCATGGATAGATTTATTTTTCAGGTTGAATATCCCGTCTACAAAGATGCACTACAGTTGCCAACTCCATTTGGAACCTTATTCAACACAGAGGTATAAATCCCTCAAGGATTCCTATTCATTTCAATCAGTAGCCTATTTGTACAATCTAATGCACACTATCCACTTTATCTTGCCACTGCAGTTCGTCCGATTACCATTGATCGATCAGTTGACGTCCCTTCCTCTAATGGCTGCAGGTATGTTCAACTGCAGTCTTGTCTCACTTAAAAGAAATGGTGATTAGTTACTCTTTTAACCTGTGTATACTTCTGGTTGCAGTAATAGACTTTGACAACACTGATGCGGCCTGGAGAAAATACGATAGCAGTAATGAAAGTTTTTATACTTTTCTTTGTATAAATTAATTACACCCGTGGATAGAATTGAGATAATTTGTTCAAAATGTTCAGTCACTGCAAGGGAGCTATTGAAACGATTTGGCTGCTCGGAAAGGCTATACGGAGATGTTTTTGAGCCCTTGCTTCAAGTGGGTTTGTTTGCACCAGCAGAGCAGTGTAGTGCTGCTGCAACTATAGGAATGCTATACTATTTCGTTCTTGCTAATCAGGTCAGCTGGATTCAATTTATCAGAATAAAAATTCTGATATTTGTACTTTTTGTAGACACAAGGAACAGTAATCTGTTTACTTTGCAGAAACACTTGGATTTGGTACTGTGTCGTGGAGCAGTAAGAGAAGAAATATTTCAGCCGTGGATAGAATCCCTGAAAACCCAAGGTTGTAGGTTTCTGGAGGGTAGAAAAGTTACAGATGTAGCACTCAATGAGGAAACAGGTTGCATAACTGAAGTAGTTTGTGGGAAAGAGAGTTTTAAGGCTGATGCCGTAATATTTGCTGTTGGAATCTCTACCCTACAGGAAATCGTCCAGAACAGGCATGCCTAATAAAACTTTTACTTCCATCTGATTTATGCTTAACTAGCATCAATCTTGTCTTGGTAACTAAAATTCAAGAATCGATTCGCTTGTGCTCTATCCTTGTAACTGGCAGTTATATTTTCTGTAGTGCAGTGTTATGTACCAGAGAAGAGTTTCTGAAAATTATGAACTTGAGCAGCATTGATTTACTTACTGTTAAGGTGGAACTTGATAGGAAGGTATATATGTGCAGTTTCATTACTTCTCTGAAAGTTAAAGTTCTATCAGAAAGCTTCATGATTGAATGAATGAACAGATTAACCTTCCAAAGGCGAGCAACGTTTCCTCTGGATTTGAGGGTTCTTGTGCATGGACCTTTTTCGACTTGAACATGATTTATGATGAGTACAAAGAGAATACGACAACAGTCATCCAAGCCGATTTCGTAAGAATAACATTTAGTTTTCCGTTTTAAAATTGCACAGAATTCAGATTTGTGATTTGTTGTGATTCATATTTAGTGCAGTATCATGCCAGCGACTTCTTTCCCCTCAAGGATGAGAAAATTGTAGAGAAAACAATGTATTGGCTTTCAAAGTGTATTAGGGACTTTGAAAATGCAACAGTGATTGATAAAGAAATTGAAAGATATCCAAAATCTTCGACTCATTTCTTTCCTGGTAACTTTCACTGCTCTCGAGCAATTATAAGCCTGTGTTCGGCGCTGTAGCTGCCTTTATTTTATTTATTTATTTGTGTTTTCTAGGTAAATTTTGTGGTTAAAAAGTTTTTTCGAAAAATGTGATATTGGAAATTGTAATGATTACAAATGTTGATTATAATCAAGTTGCCGAACACAGGCTAAGTTTCTCTTTATTGTTGACTCCTACTTAACACGATCCTTCTTCTAGGTTCGTACAAGTATATGATGCGAGGATCTACATCTTTTCCAAACTTGTATATGGCTGGAGATTGGATAATAACCCGCCACGGTTCATGGTCACAGGTTAAAAGTTAATGTGTTCTCTCATCTCTTAAATTAAATCTCTCTTTTGCTTCAAGATGGTTGAATAGCTAGTTCATTCATTCATTTCATCAGGAGAGATCTTATGTAACTGGACTGGAGGCTGCCAACAGAATCATCGACTATCTCGAGGAAGGAACTTTTGCTAAGATACTGCCTGTTGAAGAAGATGAGCCACATATTCAATCGCTGCGCAGTCTAAATAGAAACCTGAATGATATAGTAGAGCAGCTTCCATGGTCTAAATACTTTCTGCACTGATGATCTTGCATCACTTGAAGCACCACAAATGACAAAAGTATATACAAAGAAGAAGTTACAATAATACCCAAACTATCCTCACTCCTAGATTAGGTGGGGGGCAGATTTAGAAATTCATACAACTATATTCTAAGAATATGCTATTATTGTAAGTTTATTAAACAACTTATTAGAAATAAAAGACAGTCAACTAAAAATGTACACAGCAAAATGGAGAAACATGTACTAAAGTGTATGTGCCTCCTGGATTATGTGGGGGCAGATAATTGATTTTCGAAATTTATCATACAAATTCTTCCTGTGATAAAATTTCTGTTTAAATACTTGGAGCACTTTATAAGTTGCAACACAGACAATCTTTTTTGAAGCACATATTCATGTATGTTCTTCTTAGAACAATTCAGCATCTCTGAATGCTACCTAGTAACTTTTCGCGCAAAGAAATCATTTCTTGGTCAAAGCCTCTCCTAGCCTAGCCTAGGGATCGAAGCTTCTCTTTCTGTGAGAATCCCGCCCAGATAAAAGATCATACGCTGCCCTCGATAGGCTTCAGACTACCTGCTTTACTTCATAGCATTAAGGATCATAACAAGCTGTTTTCGGCAATTAGAATAAGAATACGCGGGGTTTCCTTTCCTGCTTGAGAAGAAGGGGGACTTCCATAAGGAGAATGGTGAGACTGTGAAAACACCCGATCCCATTCCGACCGTATTAATATAATTTGCTGGTGTGAAATTAGAGAATTCGCTTCAACTATATTAAGTTTTTAGTTTTGTGGAGCTTTGTTTGATTACTAACAAAAATTAAGAACTTAGCCCTGTAATGAATGTCTCTTATTGTTATTGAGTAGGTTGACAGATTTGATTTCCTTGTTTTTACATTCGAGCTCCTTGCTCCATTTTCCTTCTGAAAACGATGAACTTCATGAATAATATTAATGGTGGCTTCTCTTTCATACACTAGCAAAATACCATGAAAGGATATAGCACTGCATACGCAAGACACTACTAATTGTCAAATGCCTACATGTGTTTGGATTATGCTTTTCAGTTTGTCACGCATAAATGTCGCGAATCTTGATTCCTTTTTGCAGCCTCTTCTATACTCTCCCATCTCTGTTTCCGTCTCACATCCTCTTGATTAGTTGCAGACTCGCGAAGATCAAGCTGTGACAGGCACTTTGAGTAGAGACTTGGTTCCATTTCTTCCAACATTTCCTCAACATTTTCTGTGAGTTGTCGAACACTTTGGCTCCAATGCCATTTCATATTTTTCTCCATACCTTCGACTACAATTGGAAACACCTCATCTATGTCTTGTGATGCCATTTTCACGAATTGCTCATTGTTCCAAATGTAGAGGGCACGTTCTGCAACCTGAGTCAAAAGCACAAATAAGAATAAAAACAGAGAAGTTCTGGGTTATTGAATTGAGACCCATTATTTCAAATAATGTGGTTCGTTATAGTACATTTTTGGAGAATTCGTGGTTGAAAAGTAGGGATTTTTTTTTTGGATCTACGTATAGATTATTTTATTGATAGAATGTGTAGTTGAAACTGAGTTTCGAAAAAGGGGTTCCAAACAGGGCTAAATGATTTTCCAGGTATAAAGATTAACTGACCGGCTTCTACAACTCGGTAAACTGTGAGAGAGACCTTGAGGAGAAACGATAGCATATTGGAAAGACGGAAATGTGCACATTACCTGTGAGTTACAACTATTCACACACTTTGTAATTTGTGTGCATAAAGGCAGAGCTAGAATCCTGTGCTGTTGAGGTTCCATAATCTCTACCAGTTCTTCCATTTCCCCAATAAGTAGAACTTCCTTCTGACAATTAGTTAACGGCCAATATCGCAAAATGCCTCTAACGACGTCTACTCCAAGCACGGGCTCCTTTTCCACAAATTGGTAAACGCAGTAAGCCAATTGCTTATAGTAAACCTGCATACCTTTTGGCCTGTGCAAGTGAACGAGCACTCTTGTCAAGAAGAGCTTATGCTCTTCCTTCAACGGAACACTGAAACCATTAATGATTGTACCCCAAATCTCCAGCAGATCTCCAATCCCGCAGTGTTTCTGGTCCGTCTCGGATATGTAATGCAGGAATACATCATTCATTGCTTTCCTCATGAATGATCTGTAGGATGTGAAGTTGGAGTATATTCGGTGGTAAACATTCTTCAAGTCTTCTCTTTCTCTGGGATCTTCTGACTGGAAAAGGTGGAGCAAGTTAAGAAGGAAAGAATTATTTATATGACCCTTAAGTGTATCTGGTTCCAAGTTAATTATAAGGCGGAGGAGGATGTCATAAACAAGTTGCAGGTGAGGCCAGGCAGCCGCGGGTGTGGCAATGAGTTCATCATCATCCGGTAATATGCAGATAATCGAGGTGTTGGGAGGTGGGAGTGGTCGAAAGAGGTTTGCTGATATCATGGCGAAAAGAGGCGATAGGATTTCATTGGGAACCGACCTTTTCAAAGACTTGATAAGACTTGACAGCTTCAAGAGTTTTTCGCGCTTGAGATTTTGCTGCAAAGGAGATTCCGAAGGATCAGTGAAGGTGTAGATATAGGAGCAGTAATAAATGATAGACAAAATTTCCTCGTTTTCGGGATTACTACACAACTGGCGGCTTCGTGTATGGTTGTTCCCGGAATCAAGATCAAGAAGGTATTTAAGTGTTTTTTTCTTGGGAGATATTTTTGGGCTGATTCTAGGTACACCCATTTTCTTCCCCCCCTTTTATTTTTCCTTCTATTCTTCAATCCTTTGCTACTCAAAATGATAAGAGGAGAGAATAACCATTGTGTACTTCATAATATACTTCTCATGCAGACCTCAAAGAACCCGACAAAGGTAACGATGTACCTTATGTTACAAGTATTGGAAAATCCGACGTTAGTATATTGAAATACAGGTAAGATCAGTTATTCTTTTCTTAAGCTTTGTTTCTAGCTTCTTGTTTGTGTGAATTTAAAAAGCCTCGAGATATGAATATTATGAGAAAACGACGCACCGTCTTGGATCAAGTCAGTGCCTCATGCACAGGGACGAATCCAGGATTTCGGTTCAGCTAGAGCGGACCTTTGACCTTTGACCGTTGACCAACCAACGATCATGAACGGAGAACGGTCCCATTAAAAAAATATTAAATTTTTTCGAACAACATATAAATACTATAAAACGTAATTGTTATTTAATACAAAAATAGCAGGAAAAATACATGATGTAATCCTACTTTGTTGTAGTAAGCTCGGACAACTGCATTCTCCGAGGCCTCATACTTTGAAAGCGCTGCAAAATTGCCTCATTTTCAACTTGTTTAAAAATCTTGCGCTCCGTGTAAATTATCAAACTGTCATTCAACCAGTCATCTCCCATTTTGTTGCGCAAGTCACTCTTAATTAAATTCATAGTAGAGAATGCCCTTTCAACACTTGCAGTTGCCACAGGTAATATCAAAGTCAATGTGATTAGCCGGTAAACCAACGAAAAATAACAAGACTTTCCTGTTTCAACTAACTTCTGAGCTACATGAGATATATTGTTGAGATTAAAGAAATCTTCGTCCCTTGTCACAAGCATAAGAAATTTGTCAAGTTGATGTTTAAGCAGTATGAGGTCTTCATTGGTGAAATCCAAAGGATAGAACTGAGCAAGACGAAGCAATTTTGCCCTATCAAAAGCTGCAAATGAGGCTTTTGGACTCAAACATGAAATGCAAATAAGGAGCTCAGTGGTTGTCTCTGAAAAACGATCATTCAACTCTTGCAAAATTGAGTCTATCCCATGACAATACAAATCAACATAAAAGCGATGATAGTAAGTCACCTGCTGAGCTCCACGCCTAGGTCGGCCTCTCATTACAACAATATCCTCCATATTGGGCACTATTATATATTTACCAACACAAAATTCAATCACATCATTCAACAAATTATCCCAACCATTATCCCTCATGTTCTGCAATGGTCATGTGAATTTCACCCACAATTTGGGCCTACGGTATGACCTACCATAATATTGGCCCAATTCTGAATTATCATCTGGGTTTGGAGTTGAAACTGCCGATTCAATTTATTATAATTATAAATTCAATTTATTATAATTATATAAAAAAAAAAATCTGAAAATTCAACAGGATCCAGCACGAGCGGCCGAACGGACTGGCCGCATGCTAGATCCGTCCTTGCTCATGCATGTGCATTTCACCAACCATAAACCTGTATTGGATCAAGAGAAGGCACATAATGGAATGGAACAATGTGCCAGCTTTTATATATACAAAGAAATAGTTTGACCCCATGGAATAATAACGTATCAATCATCTCATTTCGTGATCCAAGATTCATTTCAAAATTTTTGGTAAGTCTGCATTTTATCCTCAAATTGATGGTCGATCCAGCGTATAATTCAAACACTCGAGGATATGTCGCGGGCAAGCATATTTAATTTCCAATGAGATTGGAGGAAATAGCCGCTCGTGATTGACTTCTTATACAAAATAATGCTATTAGTATCAGTGATGATAGATCATCTGTTTAAAAGATCATAATTAACAGGACCAATTAAATAATTCATGTGATACTATATTTAAATAAATTTATTATTTAATGTCACTTAGCCTTTGTTTGAGACCCATTATTTGAGAAAAATTATGGTTTGGAATAGTATTTTTGGGAGGATGTGTGGTTAAAAAATGTTTGAAAAATAAAAAAAATGGTAAGCTTTACTAAAATAGATGATTTAGATTAAGTGTTGAATAAATTTGATTTACAAATAATGGGGGACAAACAAGGACTTAGTTGTGACGTAGATTAGTGATTAGCATCAATGAGACCGAAGAATGAATTTCTTAACTCATGTCTGCTTTTCGTGATTTCTTTCGTTTGTTATTTTTTCGCTCGGGAACCTTCAATTGGCATGCCGAGAAAGTTTCATTTGCCTCTTTATGGGGAATCCATGTGATGTTGGTGAAAATCAATTTTTAGGACATGAATCGGTACAAGAAGTTAAACATGCAAAATTGATTTTGCAGCCCAACTTTAACTAGAGGCGTCAATGCGGTTCAGGTTGGCCCGTCGATATATAAGTCACGTAATGGTTCGAGTGAAAAAAGCTTATCAGCTGTGGATTTACAGCATGTTTCAAAAATTTTAAACTATTATCCAGGTTCGCCCGTTGGTCCATGCGAATCACAGTTCGTTCCAATTTAGCCAGTATAAAAATGAGAAAAATACATAACTATAAAACTTATAGTTAAAGATCACTTTTTAAAATTAATAAATTTCAAAAATTTGGTGGTAATTAATAAAATAAGTAATTAAATATATTTTATTGATAAAATAGACAATTAAATATGTTAAAGTCACAATAATATACAATTTATAGCCACAATTATTTATCGATCAGAAATCTCAAATGTATAGATTACTCTTACTTTTTGTCGTAAATCACAAATATAATATATCACAAATGATCAAATTAATCGATAACAAATTATTGATCACACATTTAATAGTTACAACTAACTTCGTGGTCACAAATCACAAATACTATAAGTTACAATGGCCATAAATTATCAAACTAATCAATCACATATTATTAAATTTATCGATCTTGAATTATTTTTGGGTCATAAATCTCGAATTTTACAGGGCATAGATCTTGAATTTTATAGGTCACATTATTTCTTGATAAAAAATCTCAAATTTTATAACTAACAACTTATTTTACAATCACAAATTTCAAGTTAATTGATCACAACTCAATAAATTGTGAGTCGTTGTTATAAATTCAATCGTTTTCTCAAATATTTTTAGGTCAAATATTATTACTAGTCACAACACTATGAGAATCCGACCAGAACAACCCAATAATAAGCTAAAATGGGCCCACACTAGCAGGATGCAGGGTTGGGCGTGAGTTGGGTCGGTTTGGAGCCCAACCTGAACCCAAATCGATGACTTCGAATTGGAAAGAATTCAACCCAACCAAACCGATTATGGGTTAATAAACCAAACCAATGTTGATCGGTTTGGGTTGCAGTATGGGCCTCCATATTGGGCCTCATATTGAAATAATAATAGGGTTAATTGCATCATGTACTTCATTTTTTAGCTCAATTGACAAAATACTATTTGAAGGAAAAAAACTGAAAAATTACGTTGTCTTCTTCCCCAAAGCCAGATCGTCTTTGTTGTATCACCTTCATCCGCCCAAACAGCACAACCACAAGCCACTACCCGCACCAAACAACAACAACAACCACCACCACCACCACCACTTCATCCAATAAATCTGCTGCACCACCGCTGGAGAGGGGACGAGACTGCGACTGTGAAGGCGATGGAAGATGACGAGAAATCAGGCTTTCCTCGCGCAATCTTCTGTAACTACTACTACTGCCCAATTTTAAGCATTCTCGTCTCTGAATGATTGGATCTTGTAGTGCAAGTGGTGTGGTGGTGGTGGTGGTTGTGGTGGTGAGTGAGGGTGATGATGCTTGTGTACGGTGCGGTGGTTATCGGTTGTGGCAGAGATGGGTTGTAGTGACATGTAGTGATGTGCTGGTGGAAGTGATGGTGGTGGTTGGAGTTGGGGTGGCAGCGTCAGTGAGGTGGGTAGTGGGGTTGATAGTGTCGCTGGTGGAATCCTTCACCGTCATATTGGAAACAAAGTATCATAATCAAAGTGTAAAGTTTCAAGTTGTGATTCTATAATTTCGTCCAAAGTATCGTAAAAATTTGATAAAATTTCAAGTTATGATACCAAAAATTTAAAAGTATCATAAGCATCATGTTATGATACTTTTATTTAAAAGTATCATAAGATCTTTTGAAAGTATCACGACATGATACTTGATCAAAACAGTATTTATCCAAAAAAAAAAAAAAAAATTGAAATATTTTTCAGTTTTTTTTTTTTTTAAATGTAGTAAATTTCAATTATGATACAAAAAGTAAGATATTTGTTCAAATGCCCCATAATAATATTTGTTAATTTTTTGGCCCAACTTATATCATTTGTTGTCATATTTAATTTTTGAACCAATTTCTTGGCTCAATTGTATTTGCAATCCATAGTCCAAAGATTAAAATTCAAAACAAACTTGAAACATAAATTGAAAAAATCAGAAGTTGATGAAATTTTAACTTTTAACCTTTTTTTTTTTTTTTTTTTTTTTTTTTTTTTTTTATATAGTGACGGGTCGGTTTGGTTTCGTTTGGGTTAGTTCGGTTCTTTTGCTTGAACCCGAACCCGAACCCAAACCCAAACAAAAACCAAACCGAGCGAAAATTAAATTTTTCAACCCGCAGACAAATTCAATTATCTAAAAATTCGACCCAAATAGATCGATTTGATTTGATTTGATTTTTGTCCAACCCTAGTGAGATGTAAGAACATAATCAACATAATCTTTCACTGTAGGTGTTAAGTGCGCATAATGCTATGTCCCTTATTCATAACTATACCAACTATAAAAGTCCCTACAATGGTGAAACTTTTTTAGACCATAATAACCTCTTCAATATTTCATAATTCCCTACTTGTCCTTGAATTAGTCATATTAATTTTTTATTTTTATCATTTGATAACCGTTCTTTATTCTTTAATTACTGTCTTCCCCCCTATAAGTCAAAAGTATGTGAATGTCTATCTACAAAAACACTCCATCACCAAATTCTCCAAAAATCCACAATCAAATCCCCCAAAAATCCATCCACCCAAGAAGTTGAAGGCATTACCTACCGTCGGATTCCTACTAGTTATTATCAGTTTTCAGAAGTGTAGTCCTTCAACCTTCCTCGCTGTAATCCGCCCCTCCATTTATCTGTTCTCCTTCAAATGGGAAAATCCAGGTGAATTTCTTTATCCTTAGATTTGGTAGTTGTGCAGTTTATTTTGTCAGATTAATCTAAAGTCGTCTCATGGTTCTCTAGACTGTAAGCTTATTTTTCACATACGTTTTGTATGTGCGCTAATAAAGCTTGAGGGAAAATCCTAATATTAGTTTCATAATTATAGAGTGGCGCATATCAAGCCACTGCCACTGGTTGCTATAATCTACTTTGCTCGGGTTTCATTCAAGTCAGCAGCAAGCATCTCTCCCATTTCTGTCTATCGAAATTCCGAGTACGATATTAGCATTCTTGGCTGGAAGGCTGCTTTCTTCTGATCTCTAGCCTTGGCAAATATGACTGTAAATCCATCAGCGGAAGCAGGATTATTTACGTCCCACTCTCAAAATTTCGGCAATGGCCGACCTTTATCATGCTGCAGATAAATATTTTACTTAACAAAATAAAATTACAACTTAATATAATACATGTGGCAGTGATTATCTTCTTACTTTACATGGCAATAAAGTTGTCACTTCAAGTAGCATTTCTCCTAATTTCTAACAATTTAATTGCAATTCTAGCTAATTTCTGTGGATATACTACTACTTTAACATTGTCAAGTTTTCTTGCATGGAGAAGTTACGTGTTGAGATATATCTGTATATGAAATATAAGTTCTAATAAATTATATCATATTAATTAATAAATAGACTGTCCTTTTAGATATGTTTCGTATCGTGTTTATCTGTTCATTGGCTATGATCTTGGTGGATAGTGAAAATAATAGATTTTGTGGAATATTATTATGGAGGTTATAAGAATACAAAGGGGTGGAGAATTGCATTTTTATAATATACATGTATTTTCATCGTCATTCAAATTGATCAAGAGTGAAGTCTTACCAGATGATCCGGGTTTGAGTCTCTTTTAAGGGAGGGTGAAATAATAATAATAATAATAATAATAATAATAATTTTATATATTATACATTTTTTCGATATACGAAAATTGCTTGTAGTACATCACGTTACAATTATTTACATAATCATGTACATCATCTGTTAATGTATGTAAGTTATGACATACATGTAGCACAATCATTCGTTCTATATACATAAATCTACACAACCTCAGTGCACTAAATTTTTATTCTTCATATGTTACATAATAATTCTTCAATCACTTAAAAATAACATTTTTTACCAAACCAATCTGTTCTTATAGTAGAGCTTTCAGTTACGCAAGATCTACAGTTGAATTATTTCATGAGAAAGATGAACCATGAAACTTGCATCAATTTCTTGAATAACTTAACACAGAATCCACATGCTTAAGCCTAATTCATTATGTGTATTTTATCAACCTTATTTTATGGATTTTACATAATTGCAAATTTTTCAGCAACAAATAACATAAATGGGGGAAAAAATGCCATCTTAAGCATCAAAGCAATAAATTAATCAAAGATAATTTAACTCTAAAGAATGGTCATGAGTTCCTAAGATTATTTCTTAATTGAAAAAATGACAAAAGCATCTCGAAGCTTACCCTCAGGTGACCCCCTCCTCACATGGAGGGGGTGAAGCCCACTTGTCGGAAGTGGGCTCCGCCCCCTCTATGTAAGGGGGCGGTCTCGGGGTTAAGCCCACCAACCTTTCAAGCTAATGATACATAAAGGCAAAAAGTAAATCATTGAAGTTTCAGAAAGTTAGATGAATTGCAAAATTACTTGTATTCTACATACCAAAATAACGGAGCAAGCAGCAGATTTACATAACCAGTAAACTTGTATATCGCTCATGGAACCAGATATGTTAGAATGAAATTTAATTTACAGCAAAATAATCCATGCAATGGACTTTAAAACTCATATGATTCAGTAATTTTAATCAGAATACGCAATATTATTCTAGCATTGTTAATTACGTTTTTCGAATAAAATAATTATAAAAAATTTCATCCGCAATACAAATCTCCATCTCCAACTTTTAAATTTGTGATCAAGGGATTGGGGGAGAGGGGGGGGGGGGGGGGGAGGATTCTGAATGCAAAAAAGCTTAATTTATTATAAAATTCCTCTAATATAAATTCCAACAATGAATTCATTCTACGAAAATCATCTCATAATCAAGCAGCAATTGCATTTTATATTCAATAATAATTACACAACCAATCGATTCTTA
The DNA here is from genome assembly GCA_963555705.1 of Ligustrum vulgare. Lineage (NCBI taxonomy): Eukaryota > Viridiplantae > Streptophyta > Magnoliopsida > Lamiales > Oleaceae > Ligustrum > Ligustrum vulgare. The sequence continues at coordinate 45,466,092 of OY743174.1, read as the reverse complement.
CGTGTATTCTGAAATGGTACCAATTTTACTTAAACTCTCAGCTACATGTTTGGCATTCTCTGCTGAACCCAAGAGAAAAAGGATAACATGTTCTTTAGTCTTGGGGGGTGGGGGTGGGGGTGTGTGGGGGGAGTGGTGCATTTGTCCTCAACATTAGGGGTGGGCAAAATGATCGGACCGAACCAAATTAAACCGGGTGGTTTGGTTTGATTTTACAAAAAAAAAATTAATGGTTTGGTTCTTAGGAAGGAGAACAAAACGGTTTTAGTTCCGGTTCTTGTTTTAGAATCAAGAACAGAAGCTCAAGCTAACTTTTAGATCAATTTTTTTTAAAAAAAGTATTCTTAAAAGTTAAAAAATTAACTTTATCTAATATTTTGGTAATCTAGGTCTTAGCTTGTTTATGCCGACAGAAATCTAAATTTATTTTTCTTTAATCCTCTCTTATTTTTCCTTTTCCATTTTTGGTATGTAGCTTGCAAAATGTTTTGCTTACTGTGTAACTGAAAATATTTCAATGTGGCTCTCATATCTCGTTTTACTCGATGGAAGATTTCATGCATTACATATCCCTAACTTTTTTTATGAAATCTGGACATTTGTTAACTCGTCCTAAAATATGATGCTTGTAGTTTAAAGAGGTATTATGGGATTATAGGCTTCATCTTGTGTTTCGTGCATTATTTTTGTTTGTTTTATGGTAATAGTTCCTGGGTAAGCATGAAGACGTAGTCATGTAGCTTGATATAATTAATCTCTATCAATGACTCATTCGTCTACATTTTTAAATCATTGTTATTAGACAATATTTTGTATGGAAATGTAACTTGATATTTGTGTATTAGTTTGGACTTTGGTAAATGAATTTCGTTAATCATTACTAAGTACTAATTTATGGTCGTGGTGGATATGGTATGTGATGATAATTTGCATTTATATTTTAAAATTCAAGTAATGTACTGGGAACCAAATCAAATCAGAATCGAGCGGTTTGGTTCCAGTTTGATTTCATAACTTTATAAAAATCGATTGGTTCCATTGGTAAAGAAATCATCGATTTATGGTCCGATTTTATTCCAATGGAACCAGAACCAAATCGAATCATGTACACCCCTACTCAACATATATTGCTAGAATAGCAAGTTGGTACCCACACTTTTTAAAAATAAGCAATATAATCCTGAATCTTTCGAAATAGTTTTACAATTAGTCTCAATGGAACAAAGTGTCTAAATCCCTCAGCCCTCTAGAAAACAGCATCTGCTCAAGTTAATCCCGGTCAATCACGTGCAACACATATGTAAATCGCTAGTATATATAAGGGAACAAAAGGGCAGCTACAGTGCCAATTTGGTTCCAATTTCGAGCAGCTGCCTGTCCGATATATATATATTTTTAAAAAAATCAATAAAGACCAAATTGAACAAAACACGTATACTTCGCATTTTTCATTATTTAACATTTTTTTAACAGACTCAAAACATTCAATAAAGATTAAATTGCACGTAACCTATATCTATATTTACATCATGCACGCAACACGTGCTCAACTTATTAAAATGTGTAAGAAGAAGTTCGTCAATTGTGATCGCAATCTTGCTGTCTTTTTTTCTTCTCCTTTAAATTAGCTGAACTTTGAACCAAAACATAATCAATAGTTTTAAAATTAACACGCAAATACTTTCAGAAAAAAAATAAATAAATAACACGCAAAGAAAAATTGATGGTATCAGACGTTGAAGTCTATCTCATATAAATGGAATCATTACCTAAATCAATTGCATTAAAATAATAGGATGTGTTTGATTGAAAAAATGAAAAATGAGTAGTAAGAAAATATTTTTCAGGAAATTGATTTGCTTAGCAAATATTTTCTTGAAAAATATCAATTGAAAATGTTTGATTGGATTAATTTCCTATATAAAAAAAACAATGTTTAGAAAATCGGATCAAATCGGCCAAAAAACCGATCAGGTTGACCTTAAAAACCGACATGTAAAAATCAGCTCGAAAACTAGGTTTTCAACCGATTCAATTGGGAACCGGCCCGTTTTTTATAAACCCAGTCTTCAATTTTTTTGTTGTTGTTGTTTTGCTTTTGTCTAGTTGTTTTAACCTACTTTTATGTATAATTTTATTTTTTAAATGAGTAAATATTAGTTTATTTGTAAAATAACTTGCTTTTTAGAAAATTTTATGATTTTTGAAATAATTTTTTTTATGTTTTGTTCGACCTGGTTGGACCTTTTGACCAATTGCTTTTTTTAGTTCGAACCGATTTCCGATTTTCTGAACACTGAATTTTTTTTCAAGTTTTGTTATTTGATTGAAATTATTTTTCATGACAAATAAACTAAAATTTAACTATTTTTATCAAGTTTTTTATTTTTACTTTTTAAGACATTTGTACATGATAATAATAATGTTATTTTTTGGGGAAAAAAATAATTAATAACAACAAAAATGATCAAACGTCGAAAAAAAAATTGCCTTGTCTTTTCTCAACAAAAAACTTGACAAACATTTTCCTTCAAAAGTGATCAAACCAGGCGTGTGGGTTCATACTGGCCAAATATTTTCCATGCCAGATTGTTGCTATCAAACAAGGAAAAATGATTAAAGATGAAAAATATTTGGATTTCCATGGCAAATGTATGGTAATCAAGGAGAATGATATGTTACCCATGACGGACAACATAACTGTCCACCATCAATAATGGACTGTTTACATCGAACACTTGATAGCTACCATTGATTGTGAGCAATTCTTATATTGTCCATGATGAACGTGGATAACATACAAAAATTCTAGTAATCAAACACATCTTTATATGGATGTAGTTATCATTAATTGTACCATACCATTCAAATATTTTCTATCGAATCTCACAAATATATAGAAGATTGATTAATGCTTCAGAATCTTATTGAGAAAAATAAGAAAATAAAATTCCAAAATCTTTTTATGTACTTTACTGCCCAGATTTCCAGGCATAATGTGCACTTATAGAGAAAACGCCAAGGCAATGTAATGTAATTCCAGAGAAATAAATCCTCAACCAATAATGTATAGAAAAAACTGTAGTGCTGTGTACAGAAAGAAAAAAATTAGAAAATTCATTAAACTTTTCTCATTCAAGTCTGTATTAATTCATCCTCTTCTTCGCTCCCTTGCTCAGAAGAAAACAAACCCTTCACGGATATCAACACGACGTCGTTGAAGCACTCAAACAATCCACAGCACTTCTTCTTTATCCTCAGGAAAAAAGACCCGCGTTCAGCGTCCTCACACGCCGTCATCATCGGCTGTAGGTATGCCCACGCTGCATGCTTCACCAGCGGATCCTTGATGGATATCTCCCGCCAGCTGTCCATCCGAGTCGTTGACGGCGACATAGTAGACGCCGGAAGCACATCCTTCAGGCTAGTGTAACTAAAACACTCATCGTGAGTATCCATCTTATATTGAGATTGATTATTATCGCCGATGGCGTTGGCTGAGAATAGGCTCTATGGAAAAATAATCTCGATTAATTGATAAAAAATCCATATTAGAAGTGGTAAAAGACTTATATAGCTATTAATAATGAATCATAAGAAGGATTTCATGTTTGGTTGCAACACAATTAACAGAGAACTTCCTTTGTTATAGGGAGAGAGAGTGAGAGACGGGAAAGAGGGAGAATTCTTGACAGTGAGAACTTCTTTTGTGAGAGAGAGAGAGGGGTCCACGCCGAGGGGTAAGGTTATATTTTTAGGACGCGTGTAGCGTTGTGGTTGAATTTGGGCCCAGGTAGCATCTGGTAAATTTGTCTACAATGTAATGACAGTTGAGTTTTTGGGATGATTTGTGTCAGCATTGCACAAAAAATGTGACAGTCAATAGATGAGCACGTTAGATGCATGAATGACTAGCCTCGCTTGTAATATTCTTTTATTTATAAATTGATTTATTTATAATTTTGAGGTAAAAATTAGTAATTAAAAATTGAAAAGAAAAATGTGAATGATTAAAAAGTAATTTGAAAAATTGTATAATTTATAAATATATTATAAACAAAAATTTGACTTTTATCGAACACTGACAAAACTATAAAAGTTCATAAAAATGTTTCAAAATAAAAGGTATAATTATATTGACACCACTAATTTTATTAAACACACCACATTTTTCATATTCATTAAATTGACTGAAATAATCATCCATTATTTTCATAATTTTTATTATTTTTTATTCTTATGTACGTCAGAAATATTAGAAACCAAATTTTATATGTTATATGCTAATTTCAATTCCAATGTTCATTTGTATCTTCTCCGTCCAACGTTTTTGCATTGATAAAGTAGGGTGCTCATTCGCTCCAGTTAGGGGTGGTCGTGGGTTGGGTTGGATCGATTTTTTGCCCAACTAGAATCCAACCCACTATGGTCGGGTTGATAAAAAATCAATTCAACCCAACCCAAACATGAGTTCAAACCCAACTCAACTCAATCAAGTTTCAGTCGGGTTGGGTTAGGTTGGGTGGTTTGGGCTTTGGTCCAATTAATTAAAAATTTTAGAAAATTAAAAAATTATACCCATAAATCAACTATTAACTCAAATAAATTATGTACAATACAATAAGCTCAAATATAATAAATTGAATACTTGCTAATAAAACTAAAATATGTTCAAATCATATTTGAGTTTCATCCAAATTAAAAATGGACTTAAGATTCTTGAAATTTAAATGGTCTTATATTTTTAAAATTTTGATTGGGTTGGGTTGGGTTGGGTCGGGTTGAGTTGGGTTTGTCACCCAACCCACAACTCAACCCAACCCAAACAATTTTTTTTTTTTTTTAGAACCCAATCCAACCTAATTTTCATCAAAACCCAACCCAAACCGATCGAATTGAGTTGGGTTAGACGGTTTTGGCGGATTGGATGGGTTAATGTCCACCCCTAGCTCCAGCTATCTGCTTATGGTTTAAATTCATGTGGAATTGATATGTACAATTTATTTAAATAGTTGGAATAGGAACATTGCGTTGCTCTCAAATATACAATTATTTTGTGCATTTATTGTTGGAAAAATTGATTTTGACTAATTTATGTGATTATTAAAGTGGAACTATTAATAGTAAATGAAAAATTAAATCACTTAAAATTGTGACAATATTGAAAAATTAGAAGAATATTATTGAATATTCTAAAATTAATTTAAATGAAAAGATGTGTCTTTTCATAATGAAAGATTGTGACTTTTGAAATTAATATTTTACAATAGTTGTGTCTCTTCAATTAGAGACAAATTTGAAAGGACGTGTCCTTTGAAAGAGTTGTGTCTTTTGAAACACAATTTTTCAACATCTATATATAGATCGAATATGCTTGGATATTCATCAATTCATCATTCATTTATTTTTCATGATTGCATTATCATACTAATGCATATTCACTTCAAAATATTTTGCATTTATTTGGAGTCGAGTTTCAAATGAAGAGAGTTCAAAGTATAAGTAATATTCGTTGGTCTTCGTAATTTGGAGTGTTCCTATTGTAGGACGTGGTTGTTGTATCTTGGGAGACGAATGCCGGAAAATCGTTAGCACCTGTGCGAGGTATTATCGTCTTAAGGACAAAGAGTCCAACTCATGCCTCGACCAAATTCTTATTCATGCATTTTTGGTTTTCTACTTCATATATTCGATTTTGGTAAGTCGGAATTCTGTCCAACTTTATGCATGTAAAATGTACGTTATTAGAATATAATTATGCACATTAACTTTTTACCAACAATCTTAAGACGATAATTTTTCGTGCATAATATATTCTATTTAAATCTAAAAACTAGAGGATGTATTGTTATATGGTTTAACGAATTATATATGCATAGAAATTTCAAGTTGACTCTCTTGAGTCTTGAGTGCTTGCATATTATGTTGATATTTTGCTTGGGTTAATTTTGTTTGGTATATGAATTGTTTACTTCAGTCAATATATGCATTTACTTTTGTTCTTGGAAAGTTGCAGTTTCATGTTCCATAATTAAATTCATGTGACTGAATATATGAATTCTATTTGGGCTCTTCCTCATTTTTCACGTGTAAAAGAAATTGATTTTGTTGTAAAGGTCTTCCAATTACACTATGTATGGTAGTTTAAATGTTTGTCTCTCATAAATATGAAAGTGCATGGGAGATATTGACATTCATAGTTATTTTATATGTTGACTAAAGATGGAATAAAATTATTTATTCAATGAATATAGTTAACGATATGGTCGAATTTAAAAGAGTTGATGAACTCTAAAGTTCAAACCTTACCCAAGATTTGTGGGGGTAGTGTTACTACATGAGCACGTGATTCCTAATTGAGGAATTGTGATGGTAACTTATTTTACAAGTTACAATCTTTATACATTGAGTCATAGAAAGATGTTCTATGAAGATGGAAAGGTAGAAATCCCTTATACTAATTTTAGAAGTATAAGGATGGTTAATAATAACCAAAAATGTTTGGTGATTTGATGAAAAGGGCTTGTAATTGGAAATTTAATAGGCCAAGGGACTTGAGTTGCAATTTTTACATTAAGGATTTAATTGCATATTGAGTACTCAAGATCTTAGGATATGCAACTTTGGCCTTATAGTCCTTCGAGTTCTGGACTTTAAAAATCTAAGTCCTTAAGTTTCTTGATTTTAAGATTTAATCCATAAAGTGTTGGTTTTCAAATCTTATCTCAATCGTGCTGAGTTTTTGTTCGAGTATATATCAAAATTTGAACTTGGGACTACCCGTCAAGTGTGGGGGGTGGTCTTGCTTTCTTCAAATTATAACTAGATTTTGACCATTATTGAACTGCACTATTCCCGGGAAAATTTGTTGTTGCCATATTTGGGCATAGACATCCATTGTAAGGATTTATATCCATTAGTAAATGTGTTTACTGTGCTAGTGCAATATTTAAAAAAACTCGAAATCATTATGAATTTGAAGATGAATTTTTTTTAACTAGAGCTCTAGACAAAGTGAGAAATAAGTATTTTATTTCAAGAAAATTTGGAAGCTTATTTATTCGATATCCTAGACTTGTGGGGGTTACGAATAACTGTAATAAAGCTTCAACTAAAGTGATTGAAGCATGTTGGTTTCAAAGTTCCAAAAGTGACAAGTCTATACTTGGTTCATTGTTTGATTGTGTCTCAAACGGTATATATCGTCTTGTATTGCAGTTGATCTCAGATGGTATTATTTTGTGGACCCACTATATCGAAAAACTTACCAAGAGATCATTAAACTACTGACCGAAGGGAATGAGATTAAAGCCTACTACGCTTGTAATCTTTGTAATGATAACTCAACCATGCTAACTGGAGATCCCAAGAACTTGGTTCAATGAGACAACTAAGTTACGAAGATTCAGTACGCACTTAGGATTAAATTCCTACCTATTCCTATGGTCAAACCAAAGTGCTCTCTACGGCGTCCAGGTTAAGTTTTAACTTTTAATGATTCCTGTTGACGCCACCAGCCTCTGGGGTACTTACGGCTCGACCAACACAGCGAATTGTCCATCGTGTGGTGTGGATTTGTTCCACGTGAGGTGGACGCGTCCCCAGGGGGTTTCGCACCTTGGACCTTTGGAATATATGAATTCAAGACATCATGTTCACTGATTAGCCAAGTAAATTCGATAGTATTTCATTAAAGTAGGTTCAAAGCCAAAAGTTACATCTCCTGATGCAATAGCCTTCCGCGTGTACTCTCTTCAGTGTCTGCATAGTCTTTGCATTAATTTTCATTCATGTGGGGGATTGTTGGAAAAATTGGTTTTGACCAATTTATGTGATTATTTAAGTGGAACCATTAATAGTGAATGGAAAATTAAGCCACTTAAAATTGTGACAATATTGAAAAATTAGAAGAATATTATTGAATATTCTAGAATTAATTTAAATGAAAAGATGTGTCTTTTCATAATGAAAGATTATGACTTTTGAAATTAATATTTTCCAATAGTTGTGTCTCTTCAATTAGAGACAAATTTGAAAGGATTTGTCCTTTGAAAGGGTTGTATCTTTTGAAACAAAATTTTTCAACATCTATATATAGATCCCATATGCTTGGATATTCATCAATTCATCATTCATTTATTTTTCATGATTGCATTATCATACTAATGCATATTCACTTCAAGATATTTTGCATTTATTTGGAGTGGAGTTTCAAATGTAGAGAGTTCAAAGCATAAGTAAGGTTCGTTGGTCTTCGTAACTTGGAGTGCTCCTATTTCCTGATGTGGTCGTTGTATCTTAGGAGACGAATGTCGGAAAACCGTTAGCACCCGTGCGGGGTATTATCTTCTTAAGGACAAAGAGTCCAACTCTTACCTCGACCAAATTCTTATTCATGCATTTTTGGTTTTCTACTTCATATATTCGATTTTGGTAAGTCGAAATTATGTCCAACTTTATGCATGTAAAAAGTACGTTATTAGAATATAATTATGCACGTTAACTTTTTACCAACATCTATTTTAATGGGTAAAATACACAAAATACCACTTACGTTTGAGAAGAATTTCAAATCTGCCATTAAAGTTTAAAACTCACGCAACATATCACTCAAGTTTAAGTTAGCTACTCAAACTACCACTCAGCTAACCATGTTGGCAAAAACATCTAAATTTAAAGTTGATGATTTGATGTATAATTTTGGCCAATTTTGTAAAATTGCGAAAAAGCTCCCACCACCATCCATCTCTCCGGCCACCCTCAACCCAGCCATCAAGCCCATTTCGCACCGGAGAATAGGTGCTGTTTCGCACCGGAAAAGGGCATTTTCAGGTGCGAAATCACGCACCACTTTGGTGGGGGAGAAACCTCCCCCAACTGGTATGAATCGCACCAGTTAGGGGGAGATTTCTCCCCCCTTTTCCTGTGTGAAACTGGTGCATTCTCGCACCAGTTTTCCCCTCCTTTTCCTGTGGGAAATCGCACCAGAAATTGGTGCGATTTCGCACTTGTTCTCCGGTGTTGTTTCGCACCTGAAGAATGGGCGTGGTGGCGGGTGGATGGTGGCTAGAGAGATGGGTGGTGGCGGTGGTGGGAGTGGGAGCTTTTTCGCAATTTTACAAAATTGACCAAACTTATACATCAAGTCCTCAACTTTAAATTTAGATGTTTTTGCCAAATGGTTAGCTGAGTTTTAGTTTGAGTAGCTAACTTAAACTTGAGTGGTATGTTGCGTGAGTTTTAAACTTTAATGGTAGATTTGAAATTCTCCTCAAACTTAAGTGGTATTTTGTGTATTTTACCCCTATTTGAATTGGTCTTTACGTTCTTGATTTTCTCTGTGTTGAAGAATTCTCTTTAAAGAACGATACTTGATAAAGCCAATTTTCTTGGCTCCGTCTGTACAGTGGAGGACGCAGATATTTTGAGCGAGGGGGTCAAAATACGATTTGAAATTTTTTTGACCTTATACGTAATGACTTAAAAAAATAATGTAATATCCAATATAAAATTTCCTAATAGATTGATAGAAATTATGTTGAAAAATGTATTGCATAAAAATAATAAACATCAATGAAATATTGATAAAAAAAATTATGAAGAAGACATGAGTTAAACTTTCATTTTTAGATACATTTTGAATTATTTCTTATGTCTGTTTGGACATTTGATATGTCTACAATGGAGTTTTTGAAACCAACTTCGAGATGACATGGGAAATTCGTGGATTCAGCTAACGTACTATTGTAGACGAATTTTTAAAGTCAGGTCATCATCGAAATCTCAATACTCTAGATTAGAACGTTCTACATTGACACGTTGTAACTTTTGCTAAATTTGGCTATTTCACGTGTCTTCAACAATGCTGGAAGTTAGGTTATGAGCACTTCAAAATGATATCAAGAATATAATGTTTCGACTTCGTTTGATACCTCATAACAATCCCGAAACTTGAGACGAAAAGATGGCAAATTATTGATATTTCAAATTGAAATTTTGCATGAACTGGTGCAACTTTTGAGACCTATATCTAACTTTGCATAATTGATTCATTTAAAGTAATTTTTTAATCTTCAAGATAATCATTTTATATTTTCCACGACCTTGGTTAGGACAATTAACTCGATTGCTGTCATTTCTTTTCTCAAAAATAAATAAATAAATAAAATAGAAAAAAAGTAATAAAAAAAGGGTTAAAAGTTGGGGGGTCAATTGAACACCCATGACCCCCCTTTGTTCCTCCAATGCGTCTGTATGCAGTTTACTTAAAACTTATCTTCAATTCAATCTTGGTAAAGATTAAGAAAATTATGAAAATCGGTATATTTTGGGGAGTTCTTGACAAATTATATGAAATCATAGAATTAACTACATATCAATCAGAGCGAAGAAACCACAAAGCCCCTATATTATCTGAGCGAGTATTAACAATCATTAAATAGACACGAAATCTTGGTAAAGATTAAGAAAATTATGAAAATCAGTATATTTTGGAGAGTTCTTGACAAATTATATGAAATCATAGAATTAACTACATATCAATAAGAGCAAAGAAACCACAAAACCCCTATATTATCCGAGCGAGTATTAACAATCATTAACTAGACACGAAAGTTGATAGTTCGAAAAGATCGAATGAGTTTTCAAATCTAAATTCAGTGGATAGACCCAAAAACCTTGAACTTGATAGGAATTTTGAATTCCTCCCACTTCGGCACACTCCCACCACAACAGCCACCACCCTTATAACCATAACCATTTTCGCTGTATTGAAGAGGGGTTTGGGGTAGAGAGATGAAGATGGAAGAAGTAAAAGAAGGGTTGAGGGTGGAGAGATGAAGATGGAAGAAGTCTCTTGATAAAGTGTGGTGTACTATCTTGTTTTCATTTGAGTTAGAGAAGGTTATTTTTGTAAAAGTGAATGTGGTACAATTATAAAATCCATATTTTAATAAATGTGTATATATAATGTGACCTACAATGTAACCTACAATGTTCCATTCATTATATCAAATATTATATGATCACGATCACACACAATGTCTCCGTTGGCACAATAACAAGTGCCAACGGTTGGCACTTGATCATTTTCATTGAAACCTAGCATCTGCTTGCTTGGGCTTTATTTTTTAAGAAATATTTTTTTACAAAATAAATTATCAACCAAGCATTCTTCCATAAACTAATGTTACATGTAAAATCAAAATTTTTCCTTGATTGTTTTTTTTTTTTTTTTTTTTATAACTTTTTTAAAAATCACATTCTAAATTCTATTCCCCTCCCCTCCCAAATCTCATTTTAATGCTCCCTAAAGAGGGGCTTAATTTTATCAAGGACCATTGTCGGTTCTCAATTTTAGGGGGCCCTGTGCAAACCTCCAGTCCCATTGATCAAGTACAAATTTTTTCATTAATAATTCTAGAATGCCCAATGATTAATAATTATAACTAATCATTAAGTCATTAAAATATCCACTATTTTGTTTTTCGAGTATTTTGACATCCAATATTTTTATAGATGTTTTTGCGTCTATTATTCGCGAATTTTTTATGTAGGATTGATATGTATTGGTTAAAAATACTAAAATACAAGAAAAAAGAGAAAATTAAATAAAATTTTCAAGCCTGGGGAATCAAATCATTTACCTACAAAATAAGCTCAAATTATATCTCTCAATAGCACCAAATGTGTTAAGCTTAACTTGTTGTCTATTATTTTATTTTTAAATATATATAAACAACATTTAGTTTGATCGGGGTCCTTAAGCGGTAATCTTGCTGATCACCTACTCTCAGGCTGACATGTCAAGGACCACCCATGGGAATATCAGTGTTCTTGACAAATGGTTTCTTCTATCTAATACTAATTGATGAAGCCGGTAAGAAGTGAGTCTTATTTGGAAAGACCCTTTTTTCATACCTAATTAGAAAGGGCTATTAGATGGGTGATTCCACCTTTGGGCATGAAAAGCTTTGCATTCTTTTCGGTCTTGAATTAGGGTTTGATATATTGACCAATCCAATCTCGATGAAAGAAAAAAAGTTTATAGTAGTTAAATCAAGAACTTCAATTCCTTACGTGACTGACACTTTCTTGGAACTAATTTATAGGCGCTTTGACCTACGAGATAGTTCGATTTCTAGTCAATAGAGAAAATTCCTTTTCTAATTCTTTCTCGATATAACAATTTATTGTGAGCCATTAAACATATAATCCAAGTCGCAATTACGAACCAAATTCGTCTTCGGATTCTTCAAAGGATGTGACAGATGTAGCATATGAAAGAGAAGAAGCACTTAGCCTTGGCTGAGTGATTCCAATGATACGCATATGATTATAAGTTTGGTAACTCATTTATAATGTTTGTTTATAAACAGTGTTTGGAAATAGCAATATTTCATTAATCCATTTTTTTGAAAAGTGAAAAACGGTAGACAAATTTTTTATCAACCGAAATTATTGACTTCTGAAAAAAAAATGTTCAATATGATTTGTTTTTTAATTATAATTGTGTAAGTGGAAATTAATACTTAAAAAAAATTCATTAATTATTTTTGTTTAAAATGGTAAATATGAATACTAATATACTTAATAGTTTATGCTTTAATTTGTATTATTTTTTGACTTATAATTTGTGGAACCAAAAGGGTATTATAAACCATAAATATAATAGTGTGATGGTAGAATGGGAAATCAAAAGCAATTGGTCAAATCATATGAAAGAAAAAGATTAATTACTAGTCTCTGAAAATTCAATTCAAATTAGCCGTATTTTTTATCGAGTTTGACCAGTTAATAGAAAAAAAAAAATCATATTCTTCTTCTTTTTTAATTTTTTATATTTTTAGTAATATTTTATGTCATTTTCACACATCTTTAACCTATCTATTATGGAGCCGGAGCATGGCATCTCTGAGCATCAGGCGCATGATAGTAGGCTGCGTCAAGTCGGAAGTCTGGATATGACATTGATCGACCATGGGTTGTAGCTGGCTATTTCCATTCCGCTTTTACACATAGAGGAGAAAAAAAGGTGAAAAACTAGTTCACACCTTTTCACGGTAGTACGAAAATTGTAGTCATTCTGCACCATCGGCCACAGATAATGATTTTAGCCCCCATTCTACTCGCCTATAATATATAATAGTATTAAGCACGCACTAAATGTCAAATGTTAATAATGTCTTTGAAAGTAGTTTAGATAATTGATATTGGTAAAGGAAAAATTAAAATCCAAAAGTACTACAAGAATATCTTTAAAAAGAGATGACAAAAGTTGTCTCTGAAAGTCAAATAGTCAAATGTTGTTACTATTTGATATTTGAGACGACAAAGTCGTCTCTGTTTTTCGTCCCTAATTATGAAAATATTTAATTAATTTTTTATTTATTTATTTTGACTAGATTCAATCCCCTTTCAACTTGTCCCAAACCTCGATCTGAACCGCCAACCCGCGAATTTTCTTTAATTCATATGATAATTGTGCTTGGCTTGGATTCGAACTCGGGACCTAAGTGTTCGATGGTCATGTCCCAACTACTAAGACAATTGAATTCTTGTATTAAATTTTGCTTTAAATAATATATATTAGTTAACGTAACAAATATCTATTCTATTAAATTATATCTTAATAATATTATTCTCAACAAATTAACTTAATTAATTTAATTCTTTAAATGTAAAAAATTAAATAGATCAACAACAACCAAAAAAATTTAAAAAAATATAGAAATTGAAAAAAATATACTATTATAAATCACATTAAAAAATAAGATTAAAAAGAAATAATAGGGACGAGAAGGTTGTCTCTATTGGTCTAACAAATAGAAATGACAAAAAAGTCGTCTCTATTGGTCCGATCAATAGACGACTTGAGATTGTTGTCTCTATTGATCGGAGGATCAATAGAGACGACTTTTCTTGTCGTCTTTATTGGTCTCTATTTGTCGACCTATGTCGGATCAATAGAGATTACTCCATAATGTCGTCGCTATTGGTCAACTAATAGAGAGACCAATATAGACAATTTTTCTTGTCATTTCTATTTGTTGGACAAATAGAGACGACCTTTTTTTTTTATCGTCTCTATTGGTCCTATCAATAGCGACGACGTTTCTTGTCATCTCTATTTGTTGGATTAATAGAGACGGTTTTTCGTGTCGTCTCTATTAGACAAATGTATAGAATATTATCCTTAAAAAATAAATTATGTGTCATATATCAAGAAATAATCTTACATCACAATATAGTAGGCAAATGAAAATTTGATTTATAAAATAAGTCATAGAAAAACATGAAAAAACTTTGCACAGACAAATCAAATTAATTTTGGTGCATATGTTTCTAATAGAAATTTTTTAATATTATGTAAGTTGAAATAAAAATTTTATTTTTTATTTTTAATTTTTAATTTTTTTTAAAAAAAATTTGAAATTATTTGTTTTATATACTTAATTAGAATATAATTAATTAACTTTCATTTTATATGAATTAATTAAAGATCTTTAATAAGAGTTTACATATTTTATTGACAAAAGGAGAAAAAATATTTAAAATTATAAAAAATAAATGAGAAAATATAATTATATGAAATTATATTATAAAATTATAAATTTCTAGATAATAAACTAATATAATAAATTATTTAATGTTAATAAATAAGGGGTAAGGATATATATAGGGCATATATCTAAATATATAAGGAAAAAATATGTATTCAAAAGTTAAGGAAAATAATTATATGAGTAGTTATATTCTCACCACAATTTTTTTATATTTACACCACATTTTAATTATTTGAAAGGTTTTTAATATTTTCTCACTTTTACTTTTACGTCCTCAATTTTTTTTTTTAAAACATTATTATTCTTAACTTTCAATTAATTAACATATTTTGTTTTTAATCACAATTTATATCCAAATATTCTGCTAATGTGTATTGAAAAGAAGGATAAATATTTATTTTTGACTTTTGTATTAGTTATTTATTTCAATTATTTAAAAATACGAGAGATGAATAAGTTTTTTTTTACTGTCATAAAAATTATTTTGGGAAAAAAATAATCTTTATGGAAAAGATGTGAAAATTAACAGATGTTTGATGGTAAATGGTTTATATAAAAAAAAAGTTGGGAGCATAAGTGTAAAAGTAATAAAAGCTTAGGGATATGTTCATTAAAAATAAAATGTGGTGTAGTTAACAAATGTTGTTGAGTCAATATAATTGTCCTAATTATATTTCATTAAATATAATTAAATGTTAAGGATAATATGAACTAAAAAAGGTAACAATTTAATGGTAGAAAGAGAAATCAAAAATATAAATTGATTATTAAATTAAATTAAATTAAATTAATTAAAAATATAATACTATGAAATCATATTAACCATTTTAAATTATTAGTTAATAAATTAATTTGATAATAAAATTATAAATTTCAGTTTTTTATTTTTGTTTTTCAGAAAGAGTTTTGAAATGATTTATTTTATATACTTAATTCGAATATAATTAAAAACTAACTTCTTTTTATATGATTTAATTAATGATTTTAGTAAGAGCTAAACTATGTTATTGACAAAAAGAGAAAAATATTCATAATTATAGACCCATTCGTACCACTTTTTATATACTTTAGATTTAGACTAGATAGATAGATATATAGATTGTAGATATAATTAAAAAAAATTAACTATATTTTTTATATGAATTAATTAATGTCTTTAATAAGAATTTTAGCGTGTTATTGCCAAAAAAGAAAAATATTTAAATGTATTATATATTAATAATAATAATAAATTTATTTAATGAAAATAAATTTAATATTAAAAGTAATATTAACAAAAAAAAAAAAACTAAACTATTTAATTATAAAATGAGAAATCAAAAGTTTCCTACTCTTCATCACTTTTAATAGGGTAAATAGCACAAATGGTCCCCAACCTTTGGATTTTTTGCGAAAATGGTCACCAACGTTTAGGTGGCGTTATGTTTGTATTTTCATTTTCGAAAATGTTTTGTATTTCCTGTTTTTATTTTTGTTTTCAAATTTGCTGAAAACGCGTTTGGTTTGCCATTTCTGAAAACTGTTTTTAAAAATGAAAAACTGGAAAATACGTTCTGTTTGAAATTTTGCAGAATACTATTTAAACTATTTTTAATTAATTTGCTTGCAGAATACTACTGATTGATACTCAATTTTCCTTTCACAATACACTGAAAACATGGTTACATGCAACACACTAATGTGAGCATTAAGAGTCTATATTAACACAGTTTGGCCAGGTTCAAGATTTGAGAAAGCTCTAGTTCTATTAAAATCTAGAAAATGCAAGTTCTTTCAAAATCATCAGAGTCCATTTATCAGTGAATTTTTTGAAATATAACAACAAGAATTCTCACTTAATTTTTTTTTTAATGTTGATATTGAATTCAATAAAACTTTATTTAAACTTCGTTCTAAGTTATGATAATTCTCCCAAATATATATATATATATATTATTTAGGCTTAGTTCCAAGTTAGGATAATTCTAAAAAAATAATAAAAATTTTATATTAAGCTTATTTCCAAGTTAAGATAATTATTTTTAAAAAAAATTCCCAAAACGCGTTTTTCGCGTTTTGGACATTTTTTGTCGAAATACACACAAAACGTCCAAAACGAGGTTTTGAGCGTTTTGCGTTTTATGTACAAATTTTTTTTTTTTTTTTCCAAAATGCGTTTTCGAAAATGGTAAAGAGAACGCGTTTTTAGGGTTTGTAAAATAAAAATAGAAAACGACCTCAAAACAGTAAAGAGAATAGGGCCTTAGATTTTCGCATTTATACCCTCAGAATCACTAAACGTTTCGAAAATGGTCCCTAGCGTTATATTCCGTTAGTTTCCACCGTTAAACATGTGTAAATAGCACAAATGGTCCATAACATTTGAGTTTCTTGCGATAAAAGTTCATAACATATTAAAGTTATGTTTGGAATATTTAGTTTGTAACCTCCAAATATTGACGTATTTAGTCCCTAATATATTAAGTCCCTATACGGTTGACATATTTAGTCCCTAACATATTAAACCCCTATTTCAGACCAATTATTTCAAATAATATGGTTTGTAATTGTAATTGTTTGAAGAATTTGCATTTGAAAAGTAAAAAAAATAATTGAATTTATTTATAAATTATTTTATTGATAGAATGCGTGGTTGAAAATGAGTTTTACAAAAATAAAATTTATTCTGAATTTCTAAAGTGCACAATAAAATATTTAACAAAAATTCACCGCATTAACATTTCAACATATTGGTAAAATAATAAAATCATGGAACGTAAACAAACAAATACATTAGACATCATCTTAAGAATTGAATAACAAATATATTTTTATCAGTTCTACTTTCGATTTCGATTTTCGATTTTCGATTTTAAGAATTGATCGATTTGAAAATTAAGTTTGGATAATTTGGGTTAAAAAGTAAGATTTTTTTTTTAAAAAATTTATGCATAAATTAAAAAAAAAAAATTATTAATAGAATGTGTGGAAGAAAACGAGTTTTGAAAAAATGAAATTTTGAAAATCGATATTAATCGGTTCTCAAAATCAAAAATCGAAAATAGAACTGATAAAAACATATTTGTTATTCAATTCCTAAAATGATGTCCCATGTATTTTTATGTTTATGTTCCATGAATTTTTTATTTTTTTTATCAATAGGTTGAACTGTGAATGGAGTGAATTTTTGTTAAATATTTTATTGTGCACTATAGAAATTCAGAATAAACTTTTTTTATTTGAAACTCGTTTTCAACTATACATTCTATCAATAAAATAATCTACAAATAAGTTCAATTTTATTTTATTTTAAATTTTTAATCACAAATTCTTCAAAAAAAAAAAAATTACACTTAAAAACCAAATTATTAGAAATAATTGGTCCGAAATAGGGGCTTAATATGTTAATGACTAAATACTTCAAACGTATATGGACTTAATATGTCAGGGACTAAATACGACAAACGTTTGGAGATTACAAACTAAATATGTCAAACGTGACTTTAATATGTTATGAACTATAATCGCAAGAAATTCAAATGTTAGGGACCATTTGTGCTATTTACACGTTTTTAACTGTGAAAACTAACGTTATCTAACAGTATGGACCATTTTCACAACGTTTGGTGATTCTGATGGTATAAATGTCAAAATCTAAACGTTGAGGACCATTTTCGCAAGAAATTCAAAGGTTGGGGATCGTATGTGCTGTTTACCCCTTTTAATATATGTACGTAGATGTAGATAGATAGATTTAGACGTAGACAAATTGAATTGATTAGGCTTATGATTAATGGGTGATAAGTATCTTTATATTGATAATTAGTAATCTGGTTGAGAATAAATTGACGTGAAACACATCAAAAAAAAATTCATTTAACAGGAACAGAAACTATTCACCTTTTTTTTAAGCCAACCACATTTTCTAACATTCTATCTGTTGGGATATTTGACCCAAATTAAGAATGAGAATATCTTGGACAATTGATTTTCATATTAAAGTGGTTAACTTGGAGACCAAGTTAAATGTGAAAAAGAAAAAAAAGACTTTATTTTGATATTTTACTTCAATAAGGAAACTTACTTGAACACGAATTCTACATATTTTAGGGTTTGTTTTTACCTATAAATATGTATAGGGAGCCATAATATGGAAAAATATTATGTGAGACTAATTAGAGAGAATTGGAAAGTTTTATCTTTGTAGTTTCTTGTGAACTCTTTGTGGGATAATTCAAATGGTAGAAACTTGAGTTAGATATAAGTTCATTATTAGTATTTTCTCTATAGTCTATGAGATTGAGTTGGTGAGTGAAATTCTATATAATTGTAATAATTTATTATATAGTGAAAGACTTTGGCGATCCAAAAATTTTGCGTTGTTGTTATATCATTTTCTTGTTTGCTCATTTAATTATTGAATGTCAAAAGATCCTGTGATTTAAAGAATGAAAATCAACGTGTAATTCCAAACTGATGTGATCCGGGATAGGAGCTCAAAGGAGAAGTCAAGTCACGGATGACGCAACAACATTCGACATAGGAAAATGAACAATTTCCATGTTGGAAGCTAGTCGAGACGACGAGTGGATCAACCTCATTCAATGCGTCGAAGAAAATTGTGAAACTTCAATGTTACGGCCGTAACATATATTTACTCACGGCCGTAACCATCGCACTGCTTAAATTGATATTATAGGAAAAGAAGGATTACGGCCGTAATGACTAAGGTTCACGGCCGTAATGGAGGCGCTGCCTAAAACTGGAAATTGGATGATTTTGGACTTACGGCCGTAAGTCATATGTCACGGCCGTAAGAGTGAATCAGAAGCAAGGTTACGGCCGTAAGAAAATTAGTCACGGCCGTAACATTATAAACGCGTGAAATTTTGGTTATTTTATTTCCATAATTTTAGGTAGTTGTTTCCTTGTTTAATTAGAATTCTTAACCTAGTATTTGACCCTATTTATAGGGATGTAATTTTCATTATTCATAGACAACTTTGATATTATAATTGAGAGGCTATTTTGCTTTCACATTCTTATTCTTCATTGAATAAAATCCGAACTTGCGAGTTAATCTTGTTTGTTCAAATCTTGGGTGAGATTTATTTTCATTGTGATCAAGAGGTCAACATATCAATTGATTGTGTTGGTTGCTTGGTTCAATTAATTTGAATCAATCTCTAAATCGTGATTCTTTGGCGTTCTTGGGTCGATTCCAATAATTTGTGGGTTGCGTAGCTACAATTGCTACGTGGTTTGCATCACAAACACTATCGTTTCAATAATTGATTGAGAAAATTTTCATCACATTGCACCACCAAAGATATCAAAATTTATGCTCACAATGCGTCATTCTTTACATTTCTGTTGATTTCTTTTAATAGAGATGGAATCCAAATTCAAAGAAGATGAAAACAAACACAAACTATAAATTTATAACACAAAGCAAATCACAAAGATTTGAACAAAATCCCCCAAAAATCGAATATTTGAACACGATTCAAAATCGCTATCATAAAGCGATTATTTCCGCATTCACACTGTAGAAATTAATAATGGAATCAAACGACAAGAAGTTTTCAGGATTAACCCGAGTCTCAAAGTGTTTTTATCTACCCCCCACCCCACACACCCGAGTCTCAAAGTGTTTTTTTTTTTTTTTCACCACCTAAGACATATCAACTTGAACCTGACATTTTCCTATAAGGTTACCACTGGCACTCCCTTACAAGATTCCTAGGTTAACTAACCCTTTCCCCAGTACTTAAGGATCCAAACAGGCTCACTCTGGCCAACAATCCTATCTTTCTGGGTCACTCAGGATTAACCTAAAAACAGTATGGCTTCTAAAAATCAAGTTATGCTTTTATGATATGCATAGGATGAAATGATTTATATCTATCAACAAAATTTACATTATATGAACTATTGATATTAAAAACATGAATACAAAATGTAAAACATAAAGATAAATTTTTTGGAGATTTATTAAAACATCTTAAAGATAATACAACTAAGGATTTCCCTTTCGGAAAATCCCCAAAAGGATTAAATAAAACTTTGGGAAAGAAACAATACCTCAAGGATATTCACAGGTTTTCTATACACAGGTTTTTGGATTGAGAATTTTTCTGATATAAGGAGGTTTTTTGGAAATGAAGGCAAGGAGATCACAAGTTGAAAACTCTTGCCGTTTTCAAATGAAACTAAGTCCTTATATAGAGAAATTCTTGGGAGCAAGATTATAAGTCTGTCGTAACACGCGTCTTTCTTTTTACAGCTGTCTTCAATTCTTTTCTGTTTTTCTAAAAGTTGTCTTATGCTTTTTTGACACGCGTTTCTCCGAGCAACTCTGGTAAAAAAAGTTTGGACAATCTTATCCTAAAAGCAAAAATCTTCTGTCGGAAGCATCTTCTTTCTAAAAAGTTTTTGTCTTGTTGCGTTGGTAGTATTTTCTTTCTAAAAGTTTTTTATCTTGTTGCGTCGGCAGCATCTTTTTTCTTTCTACGTATTCAAATTATGTTCTGCAGTTGATGAAAATGACATTCCACTATCTGAATTATTGTATCCATCTCTTTCTTGATCTTCGAATCCACTATTTCCTTGGCTAGATCCGTCTTCGTTGTCTTTGTAATTGGTTCTTTTTTATTTTGAGGACATTCTGGAATTTCCTTTTCTTTTCCTTTATCTTTTGAAAAAAATCTTTCAAAAACTTGTTCTATGGCTTCGTTCATTTTTTCTTGAATTTCTTTGTCTTTTTTCTTTTTTATCACTAATTTTTTCTTTCTTTTCGAAGACTCTTCTTGGCTTGAACTCTTCTGGAGTTTCTGAATTTGTGAAAGTAAATGGTTAATGAAAACAATGTCGTCTTCTGGGTCTTGGGCTTCTTGAAAAATTTCTTTTCCTTTGGTATTCTTGTTACTGGATTCTTCTTGGGTAATTTGTATTGGACTAAAATTCTGAACTGGGCTGGAATATTTAACAAGATAGTCAAATTTTCCACTGGGCTGGCCCAGTGTGTCCCAAATTTCTTTATTCTGGGGAGGAAATTGTTGGGTCTGTTCAAAATTTAAATGGGCTTGTGTAGTAGGGAAATCAACAGTTCCCTGAGTCTGTTGGACTTTTGGCAAGTCCACAGCCATCAACGGGTTTGAAAAGTCTTTACCAGCTACCGTTTGGGCTGGACTAGCTATTGACTTCTTGGGCTCAGTAGTACCTTTTCCTAAACTAAGCTTTAAACTAATAATTTCTTTTTCCAACTCTGTGATCTTCTTTTGTAAAAGGGTTCTTTCTGAAGTGAGGTTCTGGTTTGATTCATTGATAACTCTGAAATTGTTCTTTAAACATTCGCAATGGTTACAAAAAATATTCTCATCACTACTGGGAGAAAAGTCTAGAGGAGGATCTTGGTAGTTCTTGAGAGAAGGGGAAACAAAGAAGTTAATACCTATGAGTTGTCTGGCTGAATCTAGAGCTTCTTTCAAACTTGTAAAACCTTTGTAAAGTGGGTCTTTAAAATTGCTGTTAATTTCTAAAACTTCTAACCATGTATAGAAAACACCTAACTTATGGCCTTTAATGACAACATAAAATTTAAACCTAGTTCTGTTCTGGTTAAAGTGTTCTGATAATGCATTCATGCATGCAAGAAAATATTTCTGGTCTTTGGGATTCTTATTGTATAAAATCCATAAATTGTCTAAGATGCATTTCTCTTCTTTTGAAAGTGAGACGTGTGCAAGTGCTTTGAAAGAAATATTACTACTAGGAAAAAAAATGAGTTCTTGGTTACCGAATCTTAATCGTTCTGAGTAATATGGTCTGTTCTGTGTAGATGGAGTCTGAAATGACGCAAAGGAATTTCCTGGAGGAATTCCTGGTCTTGGAGGAGGTCTAGACATCTGTAGAAAACAAATTTAAAATGAGTTAAAAATTTCCTTTGTTTTCTATCATTCTAATAAGGATGTCTGCTGCTTTATTATCTACTCCTTTGATATGTTCAAACTCTATATCTATTCCTGTATTTGTAATTCTATCTACAAAATTTAACCATCTTCTTCTACTTATTTTCTTAGAATCTAATTTTAATTTGTTATAAAAAGAAACTATGGCAACACAATCTGTTCTTATTATGATTTCTTTCTTTGAAATAATGAATAATTCAAAACTATCTAAAGCATAATTAACAGCTAAAAGTTCTGCGTCTATGCTACTCATATTTCCTTTTTCTTTATAGTTGCCATTATTATATCTACAAATTCTTTCTGTATTTTTATCTGCATACCTATTTGGTTTGCATAATAGAATGGCTCCCCATCCTAATATACTTCCATCTGTTTCTATGATTAAGAAGTCTGTGTCTAAAGGCATTGCTAATTTTGGCAAATTTTTATTTTGTCTTTGATTTCTTGTACAAGCTTTATATCTTCTTTGTTAAAGAATCTCTGTCCTGTGGGAGATGTCTTAGAATATAAGGGTCATGCTATTTTTCCCAAATCTTTTATAACTGGTCTTGCATAGTTTACTAATCCTAAGAATTTCTGGATTTGCTTTAAATCTTCTAATTTATCTGGAAATTCTAATGCTTTTTGAGCTATATGAGGTTGTAACTTTATTTCTCCCTGGCCTATATTGACTCCGAAATCTATGTATTCTTTAAACAAAATCATTTTCTTCTTACTTATGATCAAACCATGCTTTATAAATTCTGAAAACACAATTTGTAAGTGTCCTCTGTGTTCTCTTCTATTTTTACTAAAAACAAGAATATCATCTATGTATGCTATAATAAACTTACTATGCTTATTAAAGATATCTTCCATTTTTCTTTGGAAAATTCTATGTGCATTCTTTAATCCAAATGGCATTACTAACCACTCATAATGTCCTTCTGGACAAGTGAAAGCTGTCCATCTAATACTATCTGGGTGCATCTTTACCTACCAAAATCCTGATTTTAAATCAAATTTGCTAAAAATTTTACATTCTTGAATCTTATTGATTAAAACTGTTTTGTCTGGGATTTTGTATGCATCGTCTATTGTATTATCATTGAGTCTTTTATAATTAATAACCATTCTGCTTTTTCCTCTAACTATTTCTGAGTGTTTTCTTACAATAAAGGCTGCTGATCTATGTGGGCTATCTGATCTTCTAATAACTCCTAATTTCATTAATTCTTCAATATGCATTTTGAAATCTTCTAAATCCAAATTAGTTGCTTCTATATTCTTAGTTCTTATGATATATTCTGGATTTTTAATCTTTATTTCACAAAAAATCTTATCTTTTTCCCAATATTTTAAAACATTTTCTCCTAATATTTCCATCTTTTCTAATCTATTGATTAAATTTTCTATATCTTGTTCTGTAATTAGCATGTCATAGATTTTTTCATTATCTAAAAATTCTAAAGATTCATGATCTATTTCAAATTCTTCTACTTCTTCTTTATCTAGATCTTCTTCTTTTTCTTCTAACAACTGACATTCTCTTTCTTTATTACAGGGGCAAATTTTTTCTTTAGGGCTTCCACCACGCTTCTCAGCGCACTCTGATGAATAATGTATTGTTTGGGCTAGTGTAAATAATGTATGTTTCTGAAAATGTATAAAGTCTTTTGTTATTGTAACACTACCATTGTCTTTTAATAAAAAGCTTAGACCTATAATAAAATCTGTTTCTTTTAAATTGAGAGGTCTAACCCATGTTGAATCTCTTGGTAATGTATATTCTGTACTAAGTCCACAATTTGTCTCAAAACTTATTTTACTATTTGGTCTTAACAATTCTATATATGTATATAACCCACCATCCATTTGTTGGGCATTTATTGGATTTTTGGATTCTAAAATATATTGATCTGGAATTAGCTTTTTATTTATTATACAATTACTACTTCCTGAATCTATTAATCCTAAGCATTTTATTATATAGTTTCCTATTCTAATCTGACATTTTACCTTAATTGTTTTAAGTTTTTCTGTATTACAAATTACTTGGACATAATTGATTTGTGAGCATTCTAGATCTGGTTCTTCTATCATAATTTGTTTGTCTTTTCTATTTGTTTCTATTATCTCAATTCTCCTTATCATTAATTTCTGCATTTCTTCTAAATTTTCAATTCTTTTTCTAAGAATTTTGATTTCAGAAATTTCTAATTTATTTCTTTCTAATTCAATGTTTGTTTCTTCTTTTTCTAAAATCATGTTTTCTTCTAAACATCTTATACATGCTTCTTTATAACATTCTAAACATTTGGCTCTAAGTTTTCTTGATGGGTACCAATTACAAATAAAACATGTTATGTTATCTGTTCCTATGTTCTTTTGCCATTTATGTCTACATGATTCTAAAGATGTCTCCATAAATTCAGTTTCTTGTTCTGATTCTGATTCTTCATTTATTTTGAATTTAGTAAATTCATCTAATATTTCATAATCAGATTGTTCTTTTTCTAATTCAGTCTGATCTTCTATTGACACTATGCTATAAATAGATTCTTTATCTGAAATGTATTCATCTAATTGTATTAAGTCTTCATTCGTACATTCTATGAGGGTACTTTTCTT
Source organism: Ligustrum vulgare (assembly GCA_963555705.1). Taxonomy (NCBI): domain Eukaryota; kingdom Viridiplantae; phylum Streptophyta; class Magnoliopsida; order Lamiales; family Oleaceae; genus Ligustrum; species Ligustrum vulgare. The sequence goes on along the minus strand of OY743174.1, from coordinate 45,440,969 downwards.
ATCGTAATTGTTTATTCTTTTCGGGCATGTTCTTACTAAATGTTCATTGCTATTACAAACAAAACAATTTAATTTATTTTTATAAGTTCTTTCTGGTTTAAATTTTCTAACGTGCCTTTTTCATCTAAGTAAGGTTTTCTCTTATTTGATTTTCTTAAGAAATATCTTTTCTTTATTGGTCTTTTAAAATTCTTTTTATACTTTTTCTTATATGGTTTAGAGGTTGAAGCTCCATATGTCTGAGGTGTAAAAATGTCTTTACAAATTTTATAATCTGTCTTTTTTAATTGCTTTTGGATTTGTAATTCTACACATTTTCCTTCTAGGCATCTTATTACGTGTTGAATTCTTTGTCCTATACTCTAGTTCTTTTCTGGAAATTCTTTTACAGATGCTAGATCATTCCATGAGTCTGTTATTTCTAATCCTAATGGTCCTGGTAATTTATGAAATAACTTATTTCCTATTTCCTGATTAAAGGTATTACCTGAAATTGAGGTTTGATAATAATATTCATTTAAAAACCTTTTTACATACTTACCTTTAGTCCATTTATACAAATTAAGTTGTTCTAAGTCTCTCATTGCTTTTCTTTGTATACTCATATGTCCTGAATTAGGGTCTGCTCCTGTGATTAAAATTTGTACTTTATTAACAAAATTATAAGGATTACTTCCTAATTGTACTAACTGATCATATTCTTCTTTTCTTTCTATTTTATAGGCTTCCCACATTGCCTTTGTACTTTCTCCTAGAAATGTTTCTAAATATCTATACATATCTAAGGGTTCCATATCTTGTATGTTTCTAATATAATGTCCTATTATGGTATTCTTCCATACATCTATGACATTTGTCCATGTTTGTGGATCATGTGTAGTAATGTTTAGTATTTGTGCTTTAGAGGCTGTCTGAAATTCTAATTTTTGTTCTAAAGGTCTCTCACTTCCTCTTGCTGTGTATTTACTATTCTGCGGTGGTTCATTATATGTATTATAAGCTCCTCTAGGAGGAAAACCATCTCCATAAGTTAAAATCTCATGTTTTACTGTCTTATCAAAAGGGGTTTCATCAAATGTTCTGTATCTAGTTGTGTCTTCCATGAGTTCTTTTGTATAACTATGATCTGTAACTTCTATATCATTATCTTTTTCTTCATTAATAATTCCTATCCTAATATTCTGTTCTGAATCATAATACAAATACTCATTTTCTTTTATCTGTTTTGAAATATACATTTGATCTTCTAATTCTAAGAGTTCTTCTTTATTTAAAATGATTCCTAATTCTTTTGGGTAGATTATTCTATCAATATCTTCTCCTATTAGTTCTATGTGAACATTCTCTTGGTGTGGTTCTTGTTGTTCTTCATCAGAAGTCTTTGGTACATATTGATAATCAGTAAATCTTAAGCTTGTTCTACCATGTACGTCTTTATAGGTTAAAGATTCTCTAGGTGCTATTGGCTTTTCTTCTTCTTCTAAAAACTTATCCATATCCCATTCTAATCCAGCTAATTGTTCTGCTGAAAATTCTTTAGGCTTAACCATATTTATTCCTTTGCTACTCATTAGTCCTACTACCTTGTCCATATATACTTTGTATTTTGTCTGGGAATTAATTGAGCATCTTCCTAAGAATCCTACATGTATCAAAAGATTGTCTCCACTATTGGTTTCTTCACATCCTTTAGTCTGTATACCTATTTTAATTTTTTCTGAAAAGTCTCTAATAGTCATTAAGAAGTCTGGATTACAGTAGATAATCCCATTATTACTATTCATATCTACTTCCATACTTGCTATCTGTCCTTTTTCTTATTATTGAATCTTTCAACATAAATGGTAATTAATGTCTTACATCCTAAACTTTTCCTAGTTAATCCTTTTATTCCTATTACAATTAATCCTGAGTGAATAAATCTAAAATTTCTTTTTCTGAGTTCTTTTTTAGATTCTTCTGAAATTAAATTAAGTTTGACTACTTGATTTCCAATACATTGTATTTCTACTTCTCTATGATGTCTAAAAAATTGGGTTCTAGATTCAAAAATTCCTCTATTATATAAAATATCAGGATTAAGCACTCTTAATCCATGTGTCTGAAATCTAGCATAATCTTGTTCTGGATATATAATTTCTTTTAGATTCTGATTATGTTGTTCTACTCTCCTTAAAACTCTATCTAAGAAATTCCTATTTTCTCCTGATGTACTTGGTCTAGATGTTCCTTCACTGATTGTTCTTAATCTTCCTAAAAATGGAGTTGTCAAACTCATCTTGAAAATTTTAAGTCTCTTGATAACCTTCTTGTGACTTTTTCTTTTCGTGTTTCTTTAATGTTTAAATTTCCTAATTTATTTGTTATGGTTCTTAAATCACTTTCTATTTCAGGGTCTATTCATTTATCAAAAGCTTCTAATTTTTTGTGTAAACTTACTAAAAGAGTAATAATTATATTATTTTGTCTGATTAAAATTCCTTCAGTAGTTTTTGGAGAATCTAAGTTTGTTATTCCTTCTGGATCTTTATGATAAATTCTACAATAATCAAACGCTTCTTTGTAGTTTCTTTCACTACAACAAAAAGGCCCTTTTGCAACATGCAAACGGCAACATTCATCAATTGCATGTTGCTAAAAGGGGTTTATAGCAACATTCACTTGTTGCATGTTGCATTTGATTCATTAAATCGAGTTTTAGCAACATTCAACAAATAAGTGTTGCTAATAATAAGCTTTTACAACATTCATAAAAATGTTGCAATAAGTTTAGGCATTAGCAACGCGCAGCGCGCGCTGCAAAATCTTAGGCTTTGGCAACGCGCAACGCACACTGCACGTTGCCGAAGTCTAAGCTTTTGCAACGTGCAATGCGCGTTGCGATAGGTATCTATTGCAACGCGTAGTGCGCGTTGCAATAGGATTTTCGGGCTAAATTTTTACATTTACCAAATGTTGGGACTTAATTGCAAATCTCAATCCTCTAATCATAAACCTATTTTACACCAAAATGAAAAAATCTGAATTCATTTCCCCCCACACCAGGCGATTCTCTACATTTCCCAAACCTACCCACCTCGCCCAAATCATCTCTCTCAATCTCGTCGACCTGTGAGCGAGCTGAGGAAGGTGCATCTGATAACACATCTGATAAGAGATATCCAAGTCCAAAAAATAGTCCAACAATCCAACTACTCCACAGCACTCGTCTGTGATTGACTGCGACTGGCGAAGCACGCAAGCTCTACCGGGCGACGGCGAAGGTGCTAGTCCAGGCCAGCCACCGGCGACTCCAACTTCCGAGCTTCAACCAGTATCCCACCAGTCCACAGCGCCCACAGGTTACTCTCTCTCTCTCTCTCTCTCTCAAATCCCCTAACCCGGCTTCGATTTCAACCGTTCGAACTTCGACGGTTCCGCGGCTGTTTCTAACTCCAGCAGTGCTGCAGTACCTCTGAGTCCTCTCCATGCTCACGCCTGCACCAAGCTACCAGCGCCAACCCCAACGCCTGCACTGCACTGCCTCGAACTCCAGCTCCAGTTCGGTATGTTCTTGTTATGGAACGTTATAAAATTTGATTTTTTGATTATGTAAATTGTAATTTTTTATAGTTCATAATGTCTAACTTCTAATTTGAATCTGGTTTCTCAATTTTTTTAGATTCTAGATTTCTAGTTTCTAAGCCCTAATTTGAAGCTATTCTATTCTTTTTTTTTCCCCCCTGCTGGATGGTTCCTTATTGTCAAAAATGTGGAAGAATATGTAGAGGGAGTGAAGACTAGGGACTTTGACTGATTTGAAGTGTGGATACAAAGCAGTTGGTTTTCATCCTGTGTGACTTGTGTAATTAGTAGCAGACTGCAGTCATATGTAAATAAATAGTTAATCTTGCAACATTTTAATGTTATGAGTCCATATTCCTCTTTTGTGAATTATGAATTGAGATTTGGTAAATATTTGATTTGTTTATGAATTGAGATATTTGATTTTTAGGTTGTAAATTGGGATTTGGTGAATATTTGATTTGTTTATGAATTGTGATTATTGATTTTTAGGTTGTAAATTGGGATTTGCCTGTGAATTGGTGATTGGCGAATTGTGATTGGATATTAATCAAATATGAACAAGGCTAAGCTCAAATTAGATATGACTGGTGCTTGGTCATGTTTGGCTCAACCTTAATTAAGCTCGACACACATTTTTAATTTTCCCCGTGGACTCACGAACAAATTTATGAATCCAAAGCATCCGATCCTTGAATTACGTGGATTGCAAGTAAATTTACTTTTTGCTGCCGTTTTGTGGCAATTAGGCTTTAAGTTGTTTTCCTTGTGGAGATTGCAATTACTCTTTGATCAAACAATTGGGAAAAAGAGACAATAAAGAAGGTGAATCTGATCTTCATCCATTTTTTATTTTCTTTATTTAACAATTGCTAGATAAATCTATTAAGATAAATTATGTGGGGGTGTGAGGAGGAAGGTGGTTGCCCCTCTAGCCCTGCTACCAGCTCTGCCTCTAGTTATTACAATGAGTCAGAGTGTGATAATGTAGTTGTGGAAGTTGTATGTCTTTGTGATTACATTCTCATCTTTTGTTGGCCTTTTCCTTTCCCTTTCCCTTTTTGTTCCCCTGTAAATACCACATTGTACTTTCAACCCAAGAATCCTATGAGCAACCACATGGATGTCTCCTAGAAAGATGAATGATAGTTCAAAAAAATTGAGAAATTCAAGATTATAATTGCTTCTAATAACAGAATTGTAACAGTAACTAGAATAATAAAGACATTAAATTTGAAAACATAAAATATCCACTCTCCTCCTAAGGAGAGAAAAGGAAGCGCGGCAGTAGCAACTTATTAGAGCTTGATACAGCTTACGCCTTTTGCATTTCAGATAAATTGTGTTTAATGATATACCTATGGGAAAACTATGATACGTAGAGAGAATTATTTAACAGTCTTATTTAAAATATCTGTTTCTGCCACTTCTAGCATATCATGCAGGATTGAACAGTAAATTACGGAGCTCAGTTTTGGACGATTGGATCTCCTCAAAAATACAAGTAGTTGTGGCGACAGTGGCTTTTGGGTGTGTTTTTCACTCCCTGCTTCGAATAATAATAATAATAATAATAATAAACCAATCTCTACATTACTCTGGGATTCCCAGATTACTGTGCTGAAGTCATTAATTTTATATGAGCTGGTAACTCAATTTTACACATCATTATTGGTAGAGGCACAGGTTTCTGGCTGGGCTTCTTCTACCATCACCATTTGTTCAAATATAAGTCATTACATTGATTAAGTTTGAGCTGGGATATTGCAGAGATTCACTTCACCATGAAACAAACTAATACTTTTTTCTCCTAAAAATGGATTTTTTTTCTTCTGAAATTAATATTAAAAAGTATGTGTCTTCATAATTTCATTCCATAGGGTTGTAATTCTATAGTGGCATCTGAAAACATATTTTGAGGTCGCTTCCTGGCTAACTGCTTGCAAAACCAATGCAAAAGATATTCTTGAATGCCTCGTGTGGTTTCCATTCGATAGTTGTATGCTTATGGTTTTACTTTTTTAATCTCTTGTTTTTTATTTTTTAATACAGTTAGAGAAATGTGTAACTAGTTTAAACTGATTCCTTCAGCAAAATCTCTTGTTGCAATAATTTCAACTTGTCTAAAATGTCATGCATTTGATCCAGTTAAGCTCTCTCTATGGCTTATCATAATTATTCTGAGATGATGATTATCATTGTTGTCTATTTCCTTTCTGAGTTGCTGCTGGAGATACTCTGGTGCACACACGGTGTTTGAGCTGGTTTTTGAACTGCAGGATGGTATGTGCTTATTTCTATCAAATACAAGGAATGTTTAATACAAGTTTTTGTGAAACTCCAACGTAGAGATTTTTCAAGCAGTACTATTTTATCCTAATCTTTTGTCACTATATTTCTAGGGCATAGACAGGAAGGATGTCAGAGTTGTTTTCCATTTTAATATTCCCAAGTCAATGGAATCCTTCTATCAAGAGTCTGGTAGAGCTGGTCGTGATCAACTGCCCTCCCGAAGTCTACTGTATTATGGAGTGGATGATCGTAGAAGAATGGTTAGTTGCATCTTTGCCTCTATGGTACTGTCTCATTTGATGTTCAAAATTTTCACACTTATTTGCAGGAATTTATTTGCTAGCATATATGGAGAATGCAAGGTGTCAACTCTTGCATTGGTACAAGTATGATGAGGAAGAAATTGTTGCCGAAGGGAAGATTGCAACAACAGACCCAAGTGCAAAGGTGCATCACATGCCACTTGGACGAGATTGTTGGAAGGTTTAGGTCGAAGAAGTGTACATGAGTCATTTGACCTTATACAGACCTACAGATGAATTTCGATTGCTTAGTGAAGCCATGGGAAGTACTGTTGCTTGGCCTAAAAGTTGTAATAGACTTATTTGATGAAGGTAAAACTTATTTACAGATGAATTTCAATTTCTATTGTTGCGGATTAAGTTTTGAAATGATTTGGTTGTGATGAGTATTGATTCTAGATTATTGTTGGCGTGGAGTTGGGGATGAATTTTGGATTGATTTGATTGTAGTTTGATGATGAATGAGTTTTTAGTTTGATGTTTTAAAGTATTATGGTGGTTGTGATATCCCTCTACAGGTTGGCTAAGTCCAATTTATAGGAGAGATTTTGTCCAAATTTCTGTAAAGTTTTACAATCGAAAATGATAATTTTAATATTTAGTATGATTTATTTCTACATTTCTGCATTCAGTGTAGTTGGAGTCCTGATGATTAAACTTTTATAATGTCTTTACAGGTAAAAGTCAATTTTGCAGTTCTCTCATAAGATGATTTGTCATGGGCATAGTTCAAGCTAGACTTCAGAAGCCAGGGAAGTACTCATCTTTAATGATGATTCGTGTTGAAAATGGTGATAGTAGCTCCTTTTTGTATGGCTACTGGCCTGTTAGAGATATTGTTGCAATTTAGAGGGATAGTAAATGTCAAACTTTAGATGTGCAATCAAATAGATGAAAAATCTATATTGCAGATTTTGTTTTAATGTTAGAAAACAAAGTACCGTAATTTTTGTTAAGTATTACAATATGTGGTATAATTTTCTTTAAAATGCTTGCATTTTATTGTGAATAGTTGATTTGTTTTTATAGCACATGTGTTTCATATTTTACATATTACATATATGTTTGAGAAATTTGTTGGTTATCAGTGGAATTATCTATATTGATTTAAAAAAAATTAAAAAAAAAATTGTTAAAGATCAACGGCAATGCACAATGAGTGTTGCCAAAAGTATCAACAGCAACGCGCAAAGAGTGTTGCCAAAAGTATCAACGGCAACGCGTAACGAGTGTTGCCAAAAGTATCAACGGCAACGCGCAACGAGTGTTGCCAAAAGTATCTACCGCAACATGCAAAGAACGTTGCTAAAGGTCTACCGCAACACACAATGAATATTGCCAAAAGTATCAACGGCAACACGCAATGAATGCTGCCAAATCTCTACCGCAACGCGCAGTGAACGTTGTCAAAGGTCTACCGCAACACGCAATCCATCCTTTTGCAACACGCAATGAACGTTGCCGTATCCTTTCCCTCTACGGCAACACTGCGATTTGCAACATGTACATGAACGTTGCAAAAGGTCTTTTGCAACATTTTTTGCGCGTTGCCGTATGCTGTTTTTGTTGTAGTGTTTCGGATTCAAAATCTCTGTTAATTAACTAAGAATAAATTCTTTTAATTCTTCTGTCTTATTACTAATCTTTCTTGTTTCTTGCAATATTTCTTTATTTGAATCTAAAATTTTTGTTATTTCTGGAAAATTACTTGTTAAAGTAATATTTTCTTGTTTAGAAATTTTTTCTAGAATAACACAATTTTGATTTTTAATAAAGTCTAGATTTTCCTTGATATTCTTAAAATCTAAATTTTTAGTTTTAAGATGGTCTGAAACTTCTTCTAAAGTTTTATTAATTCTTTTATTAGCTTGTTCTAAATTTTTTGCAAAATTTATAACTAAATCTATTAAAATATTCTGACTTAGATCTTCTGAAAACAAACTATGTAATTTATGTGTTGATTCTAAATTACAACTTAAAATATTGTTTTCTATTGTCTTGAACTTTTTACCTTGACTAGAAAGTTCTAAGTCTAAATATTATATGTATCTTTTATTAGCTATGGCCCTGATATCAAAAAGGGGGGTATATACTTAAAATAAACACAGTCACTGGCGTAGAAGGATTTATTCTAAGGTTGGATGCAGATGTCGGCTTGTACGCGGAATTTATTGGTCTAAAAGACTTTCACAATCTTGTTTATAGTATCCTGTCTCTATTCTATATTGTTCTAGATAGAAAGGGTAAAATTCACCGTCTGTTCTTAAAATTTTTGTTTCTAAAATTTCTTCTAATTCTTTGATTTTAAATTGTAAATCAAAACTTCTCTTACTAGTTCTGTTTATATAATTTTTAAAAGGTTTAAAAGTATCACTATATCCTTTAATATCTATAACTGTATCTAAAATTTTATAGTCTTCTTTTAAAGTCTTATCTATAACAAATACTTGGGTCTCGTGTAATGATAATAGATACTCAAATTCTTTAATAATTTTTTGAAAATTCTTTTTCTATGTTAATTTCGGTTATAGTTGAGGATGATGGGTTTGAAGATGAAGGTTCATAAAATTCTTTTATTTTTTCAAATTGTACTTTTATCCTACTAGATACTTCCCTTAGTTTCCTGTATTTCTTTAATAATATTCTAACAAAATCAAAATTAGAAACTAGCCATGCCCTCGCATGGCTTGAGAAATTTTTTTTCTGATCCCTTAAAAAGGGATCTCGTGCGTGCATGGCTATAGGCCCATGTACTTATTTTAGCACACTTGTAACATTTTGATTTTGCTTGATTCTGTTCTTTTGATTTCCTTCAAGCTATCAAGTATACGAATACTTCAAGTCTTCAACGTTGCATCCATTAGATTTTACATGCATATTAAGAATTGTTTCATGTTTGTGACGGTAAAAGGTATTTTTTTCATAGCTTGAGAGGTGTTATTGCAAATATATGAATCTAGATTTTAGGTTATCAGGTATTTAGGGGCCAGTCCGGAATTCAGCAGGCGGACGTCTTCGTCTTGGACCCCAACTTATGACCCAAACTACAGGGTCCAAATTTTGTCACATATTTCTACCACTTAAATAATAATAATAATAATAATAATAATAATAATAATAATGCTGATATATGCACATAAATCATGATATATGCTGGATATATATTGATATATCCGGTTGGTTTTCTTCATATTTCTTCAACCTCGTCAGTGACGGACGCAGATCTATTATATTAGTGGGGCACACGAATGGTACGGGGGTTCAGGGGCAGCGCCCCCGAAAATTTTTTTTTGGTAAGAAGAGAATGAAAAATGAAAAAGTACTTGAAAATATTCAATCCCCAAACAAATAAATAATTATATTAACCTTGCACACTTATAATATAATTAGTATAAATCACACTACCCCCAAACATTTTTTTTGTAAGAAGAGACCGAAAAATGAAAAAATACTTGAAAATATTCAATCCCCAAACAAATAAATAATTATATTAACCTTGCACACTTATAATATAATTAACATAAATCACATCCCCCACTGCTCATGGCTCCACTTTCATTGGTGCACTATTTTTATATAAAAAAAGAAATTATATGTAATGTATCATCTTCAAAATGCTGAGTCCTGAGTGCACTGCAAAGGTGCACTATTATATTTATATCTTAATATATCAAGTTTGAAGATTAAAACAAAAAAAGTTACCTACCAGAAAAAATATATATATATATATATTTTTTTTTACTGGGGCACGTGCCCCAGGAGGCCCCACCCTGAGTCCGCCCCTGAACCTCGCCATTTCCCCAATTTGTAGAGCTGCCACTGACAATTATCACCATCCATGATGGTGAATTACACGTTGTTGATTATTAACCAATTTATAAATAACACAATTTTTTAAATCATCTTTTAACAAAACACATTTCTATCTCCACTTTTTAACTACATATTTTATCTCAAGAATATAAATAAATCAATTTATAAATTGTTATAGTATTGAAATCAGAACATAAGGCCCTGTTCTCTTTACTATTTTGAAATCGTTTTCTGTTTTTATTTTCGAAAACACTAAAAACACGTTTTCTTTACCATTTTCGAGAACGCATTTTGAAAAACAAACAAAAAATTGTACACTAAACGCAAAATGACAAAAACCTCATTTTGGGCGTTTTAAATGTATTTCAACAAAAAAATGTTCAAAACGTCGAAAACGCGTTTTGAGATTATTTTTTTTTTTTTTTTTTTTTTTTTTAGAGAATTATCCTAGTTTAGAACTAAGCCTAAATAAAGTTTTTTTTTTAAGAATTATCCTAATTTGGAATTAAGCCTAAAATAAAGTTTTATTGATTTCAATATCAACATTACAAAAAAATTAAGTGAGAATTCTTATTATTATATTTCAAAAAATGTCTTGATAAATAAACTCTAGTGGTTTTGAAAGAACTTGCATTTCTGGATTTTAATAGAACCAGAGCTTCCTCAAATCCCGAACCTGACCAAACTGTGTTAATATAGACTCTTAGTGCTCACATTAATGTGTTGCAGGTAACCATGTTTTCAGTGTATTGTGAAATGAAATTTGAGTTTGAATTAGTAGTATTCTGCAAACAAATTAGTTAAAAATGGTTTAAGTAGTATTCTGCAAAATTTCAAACATAACGCGTTTTTCAACATTTCATTTTCAAAAACAATTTTCAGAAATGACAAACCAAACGCGTTTTCAGCAAATTTGAAAACAAAAATAAAAATATAAAACATTTTCGAAAATGCAAATATAAAATAAAATACAATCAGAACGCCACCTAAGTTTTTGCAAGATGAAGTTTATCAAAAATTATATCCGATCAACTGTATCATAAGACAAGCTAAATGGATTGGCTATGCTATCAATTGAGAGAGATCAATTGAGAGAGAATTGGTTGAACAACTAGATTACACAAATTTAATTGAAATTTTTGCTTCTAAATCTAGAAGATCGATAATATTTAAGTGATTGTTTGAAACATTTTCAACTTTATTTATTAATATATTATGATATAAATTTTGTTTGTTGTTTTACTATTAAGTTAACCTAGCCTGTTTGGTAAAATTTTGTTTATAATTGTTTATAAACGGATATCTCATTGGATTATTTTTCTAAAAAGTCAATAATTTTGGATGTTCAAAAATTTATTTCAATCATTTTTGACTTTTTAACAAAAAATGAACCAATTAGGTGTTGACTCGTCACTATTTATAAACGAAATTTATAAACAAATTTCTACTCAAAATTCTTATTTAGTGTGGCCGATTTTAATCTTCATTGACCCGTAAAAAAAAAGGAAAAGAAAAGAAAAGAAAAAAAATTTAACATACGAAGGCCGCCCAATTTAAAAGTTTGCTCTTGGCCCTCATGACCACGGGTACTGCCCCTGGGGTAACCAGTGAATCAAAATTGAAATTGGTACAAAATCTACAACATAACACCCTTAATTATTTTTAAGGGATAATTGTATAGATTACTTACTTTAGATAATAAAACTGATTTTTACTATCAAAATAAAAAATTTTGAAAAATACTTCATTGTTACTAAAAAAAAATTGAAAAGTATCATATGTATCATACTGTGATACTAACATATTTGAGAAGTATCAAGAGTATCAGATTGTGATACTTCACGTGATTATGAAGTATTTTTCAGTTTTTATGATTTTATTATAAGTAATTTTCAATTTTTATAAAATTTAAGTAAATTTCAATTTGATCCGTGTAATTATGTGAATAGCCCTATTTTTAAACCGTAAACCTGGCCCACGATATTATTGCTATATTGTGCACGCAAAAGTACTTGAATTAATCAAATTAGTGAGCCCATCTCCAATAGTTTATCCCAAATTTGAGGTAATCTTTACTCCAAATTTGGGGTAGACTCAAATTCTATTTCCAATCATTTAACCTCAAATTTGGGGTTAAATGAATAGTACCCAATTTTTTAATAATTATACTTTGATTATAAATTTGTTAATTAATAACTTTAATTTAAATTAATAACTAATGTGTAGAATGGATCAAATTAAAAATAGTAATTTTTCTCGGGAAAAAAAATTCTAAGTTGAACAACAAAATACGCTTAGTGGATACAAATTCCCTAAATTATGTTGTTGCATATGTAGCTTCATTTGACATATGTCGTCGTTAGTTTTGGAAATAAAATTTTAGTATTTTTAATTATCCAAACTAATTCGTGCTGATTTTGTAACAATATTAACAAAAATATTACTATTATTTAGAACAAAAATAATTCTTCTAAAAAAAATTAAATTAACAATTATATAATTACAACAATAATTATTATAATATTTACAATTAAGATAATTACTATAACAACAAATTATTAGACTAATTAATAATGTTTAACATTAAAATTAAATAAGAAAATGACAATTTGTTAATTAAATAAGGCCAACTCCAAATTGGGGTTGCACTATTCATAACCCCAAATTTGGGGTGAGAATAGGGGTATCATTGGAGAAGATTTTACCCCAAATTTGAAATTTTATCCCAAATTTGGGGTAGAGTTGGAGATGCCCTTACCATACAACTACTAGGCAAACTCGAATAAATTATATTTTTTAGAAAGTAGTTATAATTTGATAACACTTGAATTTAACGTCTCCCACTCTTGTACTTGAGAATTAGATAGGTAATATCTACACGATGAGAAAAAAAGCATCCATGAACTCCTTACAAATGGTTTCTTCTATCTGATACTAATTGATGAAGCCGGTAAAAAGTAAATCTTATTTGGAAAGACCCTTTTTCCATACCCCTTAGAAAGGGCTATTAGATGGGTGATTGGCATGGAAAGCTTGCATTCTTTTCGGTCTTGAACTTTGGGTTTGGTACATTGACCAATCCAATCTCGATGAAAGAAAAAAGAAGTTTAAATAGTTATATCAAGAACTTCAATTCCTTACGTGAGTCCATTATTAACAAAAACCTAGCTATTGAATTTGAACTGGGAAATATTTCTGTAACTTGGCCGCGTCCTTCATTCAATTCAATGTATTGAATTTCCAGATTATAAGATCTAAAAATATCACATCAATATTTCCTCAGGCAGACAGTGTGTCTGAGGGAAAGCGAGTCTCTGCATTTGGAGTCCTGGCAGCTGTAGTTTCTGGTGCTTCTCTTTGTAGTACCTTTGCTGCTCAAATATTTCAGCTCTTTCTGCCTTCCAAATTGTTCATATTTCTCATTTTCTTGTTCTTGTTTCAATGAACTAATCTTCACGTTACTTGGCCGCAAGTAAGTACTACATTTTTTTTTTTCTAAATTCAAGATTAGTATGTTTTTTACGCTAATATATAAGTACTACGTAATTCAATTCATTTAGGTGGCAGCAGCTGTATCTATTGTTGCTTTAGCGTACGTGAGAATCTTTTCACTCCCAATACTAATGTTTTGGATGGGTGTTCACCGATATCTCGCGATGCAAGATATTTCGCAAATGTACGGATCGTAAGAAGTAATAAAGTGGACCTTAAAGTCCGGATTATCGTCCTACAGAGACTGCTATTAATTACCGAAATATTTTAGTTCTAAACTTTATTTGAACAGAAAAAAGAGAATTTGTGATTGTGAACTAAAACTAATAAATTAAATTAAAGAATTAAATTTGGGAATTTGTTTTCGTTTTAAAAACGATTGTAAGGTGGGATTCACGATTTCACATATCCAATTAAATCAATTTCAATTACAGGTTCTATGTTTTAAATATGTGTTCAATCGAATTAACTAATTCAAATTGAGATTCCTCTCTCGAGTTTAAATCAATCTTACTTAAATAAGTCAACCTTGTATCTCTACAGAGGGTTCGAATATTCCTTATCTAGATGCATTACACGCAAGAATTCACACACGACCGCAATAATAACAAGAGTATATATCCATCTCTCGTTCAATTGTCGGATTTATTACCTAGATCTACGTTATTAACTCACCTCTCGAATTATGAAAATAACACATTAAGTCATGAAAGAGTGGACAGTTCATTCACGCATTAAACTCAATAATAAACCAACACATGCATTGAATCATTAAACAAAGGAATATGGAATTAAAATAATTAACTAGGCTATATCGTTCATCCCAACATTAAAATTAGTTACACATCGTTATGAAAAAACAAAAACAATAAAAGTAAACGTTCATTGAAAAACAATATAAAGAATGGAAATCTTGCACCAAGTTTTGATTCTTCGATTGTCTTCAATTTATGTCCCTCTGCAATACTTGATTCTCCAAGAAGTTGATGATGAAATCTCTATTGTGGCTCGTTCTATGGAGAGGCAAATGTCCAGATCTCGTGCCTCATGTGTTGTATATATAGGTTTTGGAGAAACCTAGGTCAAGTGATGCGTGTCGCAATGCACCAAAATAATAAATAATTTCTTACTCGCTAAATATTAATTAATAATGTAGTAGTGAGAGTAAGGGTCGATCCCACGAGGAACGGAAACTAATTTTAGTTGTTCGATCAATTAGAATGGAATGGGGGAGTTTGTTGTTTGAAATTGCTTGAATAAAAAATATGCATAAAAATAAACAATTAAATATGACTAGAGAAATAATATGAGAAAAAATCTTGTTCTCGGGTTCGGTTGTACCCTCAATTAATGTTATACATTTCCTTATAACGTGTTTCTATCCCTAATTCAATTATTAATCATAAATAATCAACAAACTCTGATTATCGAAATTCTTCCTTATATGTATTGATTCAAAATAAGTTCTTCGAACCAATTCTAGTCACGGACAATCCTAAACAAGCTCTTAGGATTTAATGCACGAATAGTATGAAAATTTAGAAGAATAGATTGAATTGGATCGTTAATTACACAAGGTCGAATTAATCAATCCAAGTTGAATTATTACTAAACCTGCACGAGATTTATTTGCTACTAAAGTAAAGATTCAATGAAAATTACGGATCAAGAATCTAAACATAGCATATTCATGAATCCAAAGATCAATAATTCAATTGACCAAATTAAACTATTAATCAAATAAACTCAATTGAACATTCAAAACATAATAATCCAACAATTGAAATAAAGGAATAAATTCACTCTACTAATTAGTAGGAAAATAAAATAACATAATCAAGTTAACACAACTTTCCCTTTGAACAAGATATGAAATTTAGCTTAGCATGGTTGTGGTAGATTCTTCAAGTTGCTTCATGAATTTCATTGTTGTTGATATTTTTGCGCTTGAAAATCTCCCAAGAATGCTCTATAATTTTCTCTCAATTTTCCTCAATGTCTAGCCTCTTTTTGTGGTGATTTTCCTCCTTTAATACTCCCAAAATCGTGCCCTAACTTTACCCCAAAGATATACCAAAGATAGAACTTGAATCAGATAAGGAAATTCCTTGGAGAGCAAGTTACGCCCGTAACTTTCCTTATTATGGCCGTAATTGGGATTCTGAAAATTTCCGGAATTTGGAAGTTACAGCCGTAACTTTGTCATTTACGGCCGTTAGTGTATTTCTGTCGAGAAGCGCATGCGCTCGATGTTTTGACCATAACTTTCTCTCCCGAAATACGATTGTGGTGATTCAAGTTGCGTTGGAAAGAAAACTCAAATATCTATAATTCTTTGTGAAATAGATCTTCCAAAATTCGAAAGTCTTATATGACAAAGTTGAGCTTCAATCTATGACTAAAATTCATGATCACAATCCTTGCGGGTTTTTGATTTCCAACTTCATTCCAAACCTTCTTTGACCATAATTTTTGCATCTAATCTTCTTCCCACATGCCATTATTGATTTGGAGCTCTTTGAATATGCCCTTGAACCTCACTTCTTGATTATTTTGTATTTCTTTGGTCATGTTTCCTTTCTTTTCGTTCTTTGCGATCCTGTATAACACAATAAATGAAAATGCATTAAACGATACTTTAATAGGATCAAACTAATAACAAAATAGGATAATAAGTGAATTAAATACATGCTAATAAAGCACTTATCATCAAGAAAGAGAGAATTCTGATAAAAATCGCAAGAAAAAGTCCACAATCGGCCCAGTCGAATAAGCGCGCGATCGTGTGGCTTATACCCTAGCGATCGCGTGGAAGACCCTAAAAATGTCGGGTAAAAATTTCGAGGCATTGCGCGATCGCGTGATGTGCAATTTCCATCTTTTCTCGGCCGTATAAGTTAGTCCCCGACTTTTAATTGCAACATTGGTCCTCCACTTTCAGTTGTTGCGGTTTAGTCCC
Organism: Ligustrum vulgare; assembly: GCA_963555705.1. Taxonomy (NCBI): domain Eukaryota; kingdom Viridiplantae; phylum Streptophyta; class Magnoliopsida; order Lamiales; family Oleaceae; genus Ligustrum; species Ligustrum vulgare. The sequence continues at coordinate 45,424,547 of OY743174.1, read as the reverse complement.
CGAACTTTATATTCTTCTAGATTCGCCCAATTAAGCTTCAATTGTCCTCCAATTGTGCAATGTTTCCCTTAATTACTTCATTCTTCATCTTTTGGAATAATTTCTGCAAAGTAACAATTAAACACAAATTAAAGAGCATATATTCTAAAACGACAATAATTTCTTCTAATTTAGACATAAAGATAAGTGTATAAAATACACTTATCAAATACCCCCAAACTAAAATTATTGTTCGTCCTCGAACAATGGATAATAAACTACAAAATCAAAGAAATAATAGAGCAAATATTTTTGTTGTGTCAACATGTTTACCATATGCCTCCATAGTCCAAATCAGTTCGAGCTTTAAGTAAGAGTTATGAACAACAATGCAAAATAATTTCCAGTTATATCATGCCAGATTTTCAAGTGTGAGTGTGAATATCCAACGTCAAACTCCTATTTATGCAAAGGATATACCTAACACTGCGTAGTTTGTTATGCACATTCCAGCCCGAATCCCATGTACACCTAATGAATCTAATTATTTCCTTGCATCTTTCATGGGTGATCAAAACTTACTGTTTTTCTCTCACATCCCTGGTTTATCTATAGTGGTTTCTAAAAAATATTATTTGCTTTCTCCACATAAGATAGTCAGAATTAGAAGTATACATGCACAACTAGTCAAAGGTAACCAGTCCCCAATTCTACAACCTCCACCACCACAGCTCAGTCAACTAAGCTTATACCATGCATTTATATTTTTTTTCTTTTGATGGACGACTTTTCTTTTAATTGTCCCTGCCTTTTACCATCTTTGTGCATAACTTTTCATACTTGCTTCCTATATGACCCCTGTAGCGGGCTTTTGGATCGGCAACTCCTAAACCAGTTAGCTTTAGGGTACTAGGTTCAAAGAACCCCTAAGACGTACTTGCCCGAGTCATAAATGCTTAAACAGAAAAGTTAAAGATGTTTTAATGTCTTATGTGTAAGTCCACTCTCCGTACTTGCTTTCTAATTGACTCATGTAGCGAGCTTTAGGTCGATTACTCCTAAGCCAGATGACTTTAGGGCACCAGGTTTGAAAGACCCCTCAGACTTAATTATTCGAGTCAAAAAGGCATTTGAAGAGCAGAATAAGACCTTCAGCATTTTTCTATTTTTATGTTGGAAATGGTTTATACCCATTGACCAAACTGCAATGACTAAAGTGCAAAACCAAGAACCACAGACCTCCAACCCATCAATACATACAGATTCCAACCATTCTACCCCCAAACTTGCCTTTTAGCATGATTGGTTCTAATTTAGGAATGGGATGTCTACTGATCTAGGTTCAAGGATTTTCAAGTCATTCCTAAGTTCAAATTGCATAAACTTTGTCCCACATGTATTAAACAAAATTCCTTACACAAGCAATTGTCCAACGTTGGCTATGTGCGCAATGAATATGAATCTAGCAAAACATAACTAGTTCAAAATAAGTTCATGCTTTTATGTTCTTCAATTTTCAAGCCTAAACACAAATTGATTTATACTATATCCTAGGTAATAAACATGTCAACAAAGTTTTCAAATATATATATATATATATATATATATATATTTAAAATCCCAATAGAAATAGAATGAAAACATAAAATGAAAAGCAATAATATGGAAATAATGAGATCCACCACCAAACTTGAAATGAACATTGTCCTCAATGTTTGCCACATAAATAATTAAGAATATGCAAAACTTGACAAAAGAAAGAGAACGAGAACTTCCCATGTGTAGAGGAGATGTCTTGTTGTTTTGGAGTCTCTATTGGATGACACTTTGAATGAAGTCGACCCTTTCCTTGTATCGCTCACTTGATTGGATGTGTCTTTATTGGTGTTTACCTTGCGAATAAAAGATAAGTACATTAGAAGTCATAAATACCAATAAGAAATAATATAAGTTCAGTACCAAACCCCCAAACTAAAGTTAAAGCAAGATGTTGAATTTTCAAAATTGGTCGACCACACATATTCAAGCCTAGACATCGCCTAGAAAAACACAAATTTTTCTGAGCCATCTTTTGATATGTTAAAGTTCACAGAATGGTTGACAACATATTAAAAGTTCAACTCATTTGAAGATCAATAGGGTCATGAAAAACTGTGGAGAAGTAGGTGACGTGAGACAGTTTCTAGGTGCAATGACCTGCAATGCCCTTGCAATGGGGTTGCCATGACGCAAACATGGTTTTGATGTGATGTAGTGAACTAACTCATGAACTATACACACAAAATCATTTATAAACATGTCATGAAGATAAATGCTCGAGAGATTTTGTCAAATTTGAACGTAAATGTCTTTGTGGCATATCTTCAAACACTTGGTATGCATGGAAAAAATCAAAGAATGTTCATAAATTTGAATACATGGGTTGACCCAAAATTTTCATCATATTTAGCACAATTCACAACTCCAATGACTACCCTAAGCCCATTCTTCAATCCTCTTTAATTCAAAAATCACAAGATCATAAGAAGGTTCACAATTTGGCACAATTTTTGAAAGAGAAACGGAATTCATACCTTTGATTAATTCGGATGTGAAAATAGCAATGAATTTGGTGCAATGAAGTGTTGATGACATGCATGATAGATGAAAGATCACTTTTGGGGTGATTTTGGGGAGAGAAAACGAATTTGTGTTGTTTAAAGTTGAAAGAATTAAGTGAAGCACTTAAACTGCCAGTTCTGCTACCAGTATACCCACGCGATCGCGTGGCCAGAGAGCCAGCAATCGCGTAGTTCGAGGTTTTAAAACCTGTTGATTTTTAAATGCAAACTCGCGATCGCTAGAGCCTCTTGGCACGTGATCGCGTAGTTCCCGGCATTTATGAAAATTTTTCCTATTTTTGATTTTCAAAATCGTTTTTAGCCCCCCAATAACTTCATAATCTATGCAATGATGTTCCAACATTAACTTCATGATCCAAACTAGTGTGTGTGTGAGTTGGGATGACAATTAAGAACCTAGTCTAATGAAAGCATGCAAAATTAAAAACATACCTAAATTTGCAACAATAGACTAACATGCAAAAGTGTCCTTACATGTAACATGAGAAACACTTAAACAAATTACCTACCATGCAAATATCTAAAACAAGTAAAGAGATTAATACTTAAAGTGTAGTAAATAAAAGGGAAGAAATGTTGGGTTGTCTCCCAACAAGCACTCCGTTTTAAGTCTAAAGCTCGACTTTTTGCACTTCTTTATCATAGAGGCATGAATGATCCTCTTGAACCCCTGCACGACTTGCAATTACCTACCTTGCACTTCTCGATCCGTTTCCTTACTTTCTTGAAGTCCAATGCCTCCTTTTCCACTATTTGTTGAGGAAAATTAGGCTTTTTTTCCTACAAAATTTTCTTCTCTTTCTTAGCCTCCATGAACTCATGATTTGTGTTTGGAGCCTGCTATATTTTAATCCCATGCTTCAATTTTCCTGTTGGTTTTTGGACCACTTCCTCCACTTTAAAACAACTTTCATTTTGAACTTGACAATTCTGTCTTGGCTTGATGCTGAAAGTTACTTGTTCCTTCTCAACCCTAAAGATGATTTCTCCCTTTTCAATGTCTATTAGGGCTCTTCCAGTAGCTAAGAATGGCCTTCCAAAGATGAGAGGCATTTGAGTGTCCTCTTCCATATCCAGGATCACAAAGTCGACTGGGAAGAAGAGTTTTTCAACATTAACTATCACATTCTCAACTATCCCATATGGGTATTGAATTGATCTGTTAGCCAGCTTTAAAGTGATATTCGTTGGCTTAGGCTCCCCAACCCAAGTTTCCTGTACACAGAAAGAGGCATTAAATTAACACTAGCCCCTAAGTAACATAGAACATTATCAAAGCTGAAATTACCAATAGTGCAAGGGATAGAGAAACTCCATGGATCAGTCAATTTTTGTGATAATTTCTTTTGAAGTATGGCGCTGCACTCCTCACTCAGTGCTACTGTCTCAAAATCAACCAACTTTCTTTTGTTTGATAGCATCTCCTTCATAAACTTTAAATATAGGGGCATTTGAGCTAAAGCTTCTGCAAATGGGATATTTATATGCAGTTTATTGAATATTTCCAAAATTTTTCCAAACTGCTGCTCCAACTGATGCTTTCTCAATCTTTGTGGATAAGGAACTGGAGGTACATATACTTTGACTGGTGGTCTAACTCGAACTTCTTCTTCAACTTTTTCTTGAACTTCAGGAGTCGAACTCTGTTCTTTCTCACTTTCCTGTTCTTCCGTCCCATTTTCCCTCCGATTCTTCTTTTCATATTTTTCGATAGTCACTTCAGGTAATTGAACCCCACTCCTTGTTGTTATTGCATTCACATGTTCCCGAGGGTTCGTTTCAGTATTACTAGATAACTGTCCTGGCTGTCTTGTTGCACTGCTAGCTGCCAATTCCCCCATATGTTTCTTCAAATTTTTTTATTTCAGCATCTTGATTCATTATTTCTCCATTCTGACTCTTGACCAGTTGGATTAGCGTTTCCAAGCTCTCAGCCACGTTTTTTGAGAATGTTGTTGCTACTGTTGTTGAAAATCAGGTGGACGCTGAACATTCTGATTATTAGACCACGAGAAGTTGGGGTGGTTTTTCCATTCTGGGTTGTAGGTTTGTGAATAAGGACCACCCTGTTGCCTGTTTCCCATGAAGTTGACTTGTTCTGGATTTGATTAATTTTGCTGCAATGGACAGAAATTTACAGCGTGATTTTCGAAACAAAAATCACACATAGTTGTTTGAACTGAATTCACTGTCCGTACACCCATGTTGTCAATTTTCTTTGTCAACGCATCAATTTTAGCACTTAATGATGTAATCTCATTAACGACAATAACTCCCCCAGACTTAGGTGCAGACCTCATGTGTTGTATATATAGGTTTTGGAGAAACCTAGGTCAAGAAAGAGAGAATTCTGATAAAAATCGCGAGAAAAAGCCCACAATCGGCCCAGTCGGATAAGCGCGCGATCGCGTGGCTTATACCCTAGCGATCGCGTGGAAGACCCTAAAAATCTCGGGTAAAAATTTTGAGGCATTGCGCGATCACGTGATGTGCAATTTCCATCTTTTCTCGGTTGTATAAGTTAGTCCCCGACTTTTAATTGCAATATTGATCCTCCACTTTCAATTGTTTCGGTTTAGTCCCCAAACTTTATATTCTTCTAGATTCGCTCAATTGTCCTCCAATTGTGCAATATTTCCCTTAATTGCTTCATTCTTCATCTTTTGGGATATTTTCTGCAAAGTAACAATTAAACACAAATTAAAGAGCATATATTCTAAAACGACAATAATTTCCTCTAATTTAGACATACAGATAAGTGTATAAAGTACACTTATCAAGGAGCCAATCTTGAAGCTGGAAACAGAAAGAGATCGAGTTGGTTGTGAATCTTTGAGGGAGACAGAGTTCTTTAAGCAAATTCCATCACCACATGATATAATTCACTTGCTTAAGAGCAGGTATGAGTACTTGTCCTCAAGCTTCTCTTTTGTATGAATTTTTAACACTTCAAGCCTCAAGAAATTCCATTTAATTAGTACTATGATTCTTAGATACAAATAGGATTTCTGCAAGTCAAATATACAAGCCATGAAACTTTTGTAACTTTCTTAGTCGTCAAGAAAATTTACTTACAATTTCTGAGTCTTTCTTGATCACTTTTAAACATTACACAATGTAGAAGAATTTCATATCCTAGTTTGTGTTGTTAGAACCCCCCATAAATGGGCATTTATGTATCGTTGTGTAGTGTGCTATTGTTACCCTAACTATTGCAACATATAAATTTTTAGCATGTGTTAGAAAATCGGGTCGGACTGGCCGGTTCGATTGGAAAAACAAGGAACTGGCTGAAAAATCGGTCCGGTCCTCATCGAAAATTGGCCAGAAAACCTAGTTTTCAACCGGGAACCGGCCGATTTTTTAAACTCGGTTTTCGGGGTTTTTTTAATTGTTTTAAGCTACTTTTATGTATAGTTTTATTCTCTAAATGAGTAAATATTAGTTTATTTGTAAAATAATTTGTTTTTTTAGAAGATTTTGTGATTTTTGGAATAATTTTTGATATTTTCGTTGAAACCAGTTTGACCTGGTTGAACATTTTGACCCTTGATACGTTATCTTTTTCGGTTCAAATCAGTTTCCACTTTTAGTAGTTTCATATTTTTTTTTTTTGAAGTAAAGATCCCAATTTAGCTGTGCATGTTTGAAGCTTCTATTTCACGTTAGCAAAACTTCCAACTTGAAATGCATTTCGCTTTGTTGACTACTATGGACACAAATCTCTTTAATCTTCTCTACTATCAACTGATCATTTGCTTCAAGGAATACTAAAATTCCCCACCCTTTTTTTGTTAATTGGATTGTAACTTTTCTGTTCATTATAAAAGAATAGTCATTTCAACTTGTAATTTTTTTTTATATATTGCAGCACTACATTTTCGGTAGTTGCATTTGTCGCTTTCTTGAATAGCCTCGCAGAGGCTGGAATCCAAGCCTTCTTAATGGTATTATCTTTCTTTATCATGGTTATTTCTCAAATGTATCATTGGGGATGTATAGTTATTAACATCAAAGATAATGACCTATACAAGGTTGTTATATAATTTTTGTTGAGAAAGTATGATAGTCATCTTTCCCCTTCATTTTTCATTATGTATGTAGATAGTAAGTGAAATACTTAAAGAACGAATGCAGCATATCTCCATGGTAGCCTTCAATGCAAAATAAAACAAAAGTGCTATATTGAGGAAGAAAAATATTTCCAAGGCATCTTATCTTATTATTATTATAAAGAAAGATAGTTCCTTATATTTTGCCTCCAAAAAATCCCTCCAAAAGTTCCCTCAAATGGTTCCCCTCCTTTCGGTAACTTCTCCCAGAAGCAAGAATTTGAAATTTGAAATCCTCTGATGTGATTGTTTTTAAATTCTTATCAATTATTTAAAAAAAAAAAATTGTATAGTGTCGTTTTTTAAATGAGCGCAGCTTTCATATCCCATTTGTATTTTTGTTCAAACCGACTTCTCCTTCTGTTAAGCCGACATCTCCTTCAGTTGGACACTGATGCTTCGCTATGGTTGCTGTTCTTTCACCATGTTGAAATAAATCTGGCATTAATGGTAAGTTTTGGCTTCAGTTTTTCAATTTTTTTTATTCATATGGAATCGATGTCGGGTTATCGTCCATCTCTGCAATTAAACTCCAGGCTGAACCATCACTCAAACATTAATACACGAGGGAAGCAGTGGAGGCGAAAACACAAAAATCGCATGACCTAGGTTGCAAAAAAACCATCACCACCGCCTACACCACACCCTCATCCAACGAACCACAAACCACCGCCTGCACCCAAAGCACTAGCACCACAACCTACACCCAAGTCACCACAAAACAATCCCGACCCACGAAGTGCGTCAAATCGACATAAAGGCGTTGCAGAACTTGGGCTCACCATTTGCAAACTGATGAATTTTTCAGGGCTCAGGCTATATGTTGATTACTTTTGTAGACCAAATTGGTGTTCTAGCCATTTGGTTTTGTGAGAAAATGATGAGTTCGTGCTACTACTGAGGTACATAATTTATTTTTCTAATTACGAATGTGTTATAGGCAGTGCAGACTCCGAATCAAGAACTCAGCATTTTCTTTTGAGATCAAGGTGATTGGTATTTCAAGAAAAGGTCCTTTTTGAAATTTGAAAAACTTTTATTCATGGGAACAAAAGGCTCATTTTTTCTTGGGTAGAACTATAGAATGACTCATAGTCAAAGGCTAACCACACTAGGATGTAGTTGGTTTTCCGTGAATACTATTTTGTAGAGTTAATTGCATGGACAGCTGGTTGTAAACTTTCTTGGAGCTATTTAAGAAGTGAACAGATAGGTTGGGTTAAAAACTATAATTTTTTATACAGATAGGTTGCAAGTGATGGACTTGTGGATCTTTCGTATGCTAAGGAGATGCCCGTTTCGAGGTTTAGTTATTCTATCCATTATCATGATTGACGGTTAGTTTGCTTTTCTTTTCATTTTTTTTTTTTTTTTTTTTGACTTTTTGAAGGGATATCTGGTGACTATGTAGGTTATTTATGTTTATTACATGTTTTTCTGAATTATTTGTATATATTTTTGTCTGAAAAGTTCAATTTTAATGGTTCCACAGCTACTACACGAACAAGATTCATTGTGCTCTTTGGAAGACGAGATTTGCACCAGGAAGTAAGGTACTGGATGTACCTTGCGAGCATTTACTGTTTTCCAACTTATTTGATGCTTAGTGTGGTAAATAAAACATGGTAATATTAATGGTACTATTATAGGTACCAAGAAATATTAATAAGTAAATCTTCTGTTTAACTTTTGTACTATTTGTGTTTGGTATATGTTTGCTAGACGTGTCATGATGTTATGCCATGTTTCAGAATCTAAAATAAATCGAGCAGGCATTCTTACCTTTTGTCGCGAGTGCTTTCCAAACTCAAAGAATTTGATTATGATATCCAGTAAACTATCACATGTTGCCTTGCCATTGTTCACGAATTCTATCAGTTGTTTTACCTCTAGACTCCTATGTTATCTTCTAATACTTTCCTTTTTTCCTTTTAGAGATGCTACGATTGGAGATAGATTTCAGTTTGAAAGGCTTGGTACAATCCTCCAACTTTTAGCTTTTAATACTATGCTTCCATTTAACTTCATAAAACTTCTGCCAATCATTTATTTTCATTTTTAGACATGGAAATACAATCCTTTCTTTTTAGACATGGAGATACAATCATTTATTTTCATTTTTAGACCTCTCCTCATTCCCTTACCACACTTTTCTGCTTAAACCAAATACATGTCGTCGGTGTTGAAAGAGAGAATAAATAAGCAGATTGTGGGATAATATCACTCCATATGTTAAGAGCACATACACTCCAGTTAACCGTTGAGATCTGCAATTGTGCGTCGAGATCTTGGACGCCTACGCGGCCATGGCTCATTCCTCAGCTAGGTAATGGAGTAATTTTTTATTTTTTTTTATTAATGCCGAGTACTTTTTAGTTTTTAGTCTTTTGGGGTTAATTAGATGAGAATGTACTGACAATTTTTGAATTTAGAATATTCATTTAACAAAACAAAGATTCTACAAGAGGAAATGGTATTTACTTTCATATACAAATATAAAAAAATTTATCAGCAGGGTAGCTCCATTTATTCTGCCTCCCTCCTACAAAGACACAAGTCTCTTTAGGTCTCATTCATTATCCCATTCATTTAAAAGATTGTTCACTTTCTTGGTTGTAAACTTGGTTGTTAAAAAAAAAAAAAAAAATTCCCAACCAAAAAGAGAATTTATATTTTTTACTTTTCCTCATTATTCCATTTATTTTTTACAAACATTGTTAAAATGAGTTTGTATCCTTTCTCAAAGCATGAGCTTTTATATCGTCGACCGGCCCATGAGCTCAAGGATCAAATAAGCATGAAAGTGGTCTTCTTACGCTGTCACGCGCTATATTTGGTTGGTTTATTGTACAAATCTTGACTATTTTGCTGTTTATAATGATTCATTTATGGCTTTTGGATTAGATACTTATAATTTTTATGGTTTGATTTTAATTGATATTCTATGTGAGATTTATAGATTTGCAAGTGATTCAAGAATTCTCCAGTTGTCACTTGAGTTGGGAAGTTCAAACTTTAGAAGTTGGCATAAAGAGATCATTGCATTTTGGATAGAATATAGACTAGATACATGGGGGCTTGATTATTGTTTTCAAATGCGATATTGAGGGAAGTGAGTATAAATATGTAGAATTATTGTTGAGGTGGTGAGAGAAAAGTTTTAGTAGTTTACTTCAACCAAGAAATAGTTAAAAATCCGAAAATTAATATATTTGTGTTTGTTTGTGGGTCTTGAGGCAACAGGGTGTTTGAACGTAGCCTACACTATCCAATTTTAGTAGAGATTTGACAATACCGTGCATTAGAGAGGCAAGTCAATATTTTTGAGCAAGGCTTTTGTGTTATCTATAGAGATGTTTGATGATTATATAATTTGGTTTCTTTTACGTGATATTGAAAATCCATCACGAAAAACAGATTTGAAAAAAACTGTGGCCACAGTGATCATAATTCTTCAATAGCCTAATCTCCAAATGTTTGTGTTACAGACGGAACTTGACATTAAATGCAGCTAGACCTGACCCTCAAGGTTCTTTCCACTATGGAAAAATAATATCATCAAGAACTATTATTCTGGATAATTCATCTTTTATTATTAATGGCAAGCAGCGATAATATGCCGTGAACAAATTATTTCCTTTTAGTGGTAGTCACTCAGTTTTTAATTATTACATTTGTGATTACTTGATTAAAAAACCAACATTAAATTCGACCTACCATTGTTTTTTATCAACATTTTTCTGATGCTTAATCTTCATCTTTGATAGCTTGAGATAAGTTGACATTGGTTAATTAATTCAATAAAGGGTTAGTCTTTTTCATTGTTTTAAATATTGATGGATTTCTTTATGAATTAGCATGAATGTATTTGTTTTGCTATCAATATGAACTTGCAATCTTTCAGGTTGAATCTCAATATGTATGGTATATGAATTTTGTGAAGTAATTTTTGTTCGGTCTAACCTTTTGGGTGTAGGCGGGAGACTAGAGGGGTAGATCCCTGGTTTTAAGAGTATTATGGCTGCAGTTTTGTGGATAAGGAAGATGCAAAGGTGAAACAGGAAGATACTGAAAAATAAATGGAGGTTCTAGCATTGCTTAGTTTGAAAAATGATATTTATTGAGGGAAATTTTGAATTTCATCTAAAAGATCAACTTTATCAGGATATTTTTGGCTATTTTGGTAGGTCAGAGACATCAGCCATGTTAGGGGAGAGGCTTTTGAGGATTAAAAAGAGATGGGTTTAATTTTTTGAAAAAGATTACTCGATAATGAATATTGGGTGTATGATTATATGTATTTTAAATTTTATTATGGATTACAGAGGATTTGAGATGGGTTCTCTTCAATGTATGGTTCTTTGCCCTGTGGTCCATGCAAAACAAATAGGATTGTACATGTAGCGGCAAAACAATTGGTTTGTCTTCTTGGTTTATTATTCTAGTTTGAAAAGTATAACTTCTTACTCTCAATTATTATGTAGAAATTGTGAAATTTTTATCATTTGTTTTGATGAGTGACATCTCGAATTATGCAGGGATATCATACACAAACCAATTGTGAATTTCTTCTTAAATTATTGATTTGCAAGTGATGACTCCGAGAGTGGTGGCCTGTATATGATGTCACCTGTTTTAGGTCTATTTTTTTACCTTTGTGAGATTCTTGGCACTTTCTCCATCCATGTTTATCTATCCATGTTTGTTTTTCGGTACATATTATATAATATATTTGAAATGTGTTTTGGAAGTTTCAACTTTAATTTGATTGAGATTAGTGCAGTTTGCCTAAAAAGGTTAATATCTATGTTTGATGTAGAAAATTGTAATAACGTGTGGCTGGATAACCTGTATTAATAAATACATTGCTTTTGTTCATTATTATTTTGAACCACGAAATTAGAAGTCTAAGAACCCAGTTAAATTTTCATTTTTGCTTGAAATGTAAATTTCTCAGGTGAGGAAATGCTATTATTTGCTTGAATTTATATTAAGAGTTTGATTGAGCTATATTTTTTGGGAAAATAGAATTTATAATTGTGATTTTTTGGAGAATGTGGTTAAAAAGTAGGAACTTTTTTTTGATTTACATGTGAAATTATTTTATTGAATAATATATGGTTGAAAATAAGTTTGGAGAAATATGAGATTTGTAAGAATGAGTTTTAAGCTTGAGCTAAATTATTTCTTTTCATTTTCCATTGCTAATAGGCCTTGGATGAATCCTTTAATTTTATAGACAAATATCAAGTCTACAATTATGAAGCAGATTGAGATAATAAATCTTTGAGAATAAATTTGGAAGATTGTTGATTATATACTATTTATGTTATAGTCCTATGATTGTCTTGGTTAGTTATTGTAATATAATATTCTTTTTTGTATCTAATACCGTGCATCGCACGGGTGTTAGAACTAGTAATATGTTATAGAACATGAAGGAGTTGTGTGGCTTAAGTGTTAAACAAAATTATACATCACATTCGTTGTTGAACTATGTGTGGAAAAGAAGGATATTTACTTAATTCCATTGTCTACAACTTTGAGAACTTGAGTCGAAATGGTGCGACGAATTTCGTTATTAATATAATGTATGTTTCAGTGGTGATCTAGTGCCCATATGGGCACTAGATATGGCACCCACTGCCCACCCATCCATAGGAGGGAGGGAGTTGGAGGTTATGGCCAACAAGTGGGTTTGATAACAAACCCACTTGTTGGTTTTAGATCATTTCCAATATATGTTTAGCACATGACAAGTCTAAATTTGCACGGAATATTATTTCCATAGAATTATTACTTTTCCCCGTTGCAGTATTTCTTAATTAAGACACGCTTCCAGTTAAAAAAAGACCAATTTGCTAATCTATGGCTCATTACCTACATTGGAGCAACAGTATCAAATGTAATTTCTGATCTCTTCCATATTTTTTATATGAAGTTATGTTCTCATTTCGTTCTTCACATATGAAAATTTGAGAAATTGTGCAGTTGATCTTTATTCCTATATTGGGTCCTATTATAGGAGTGGAGACACTGCTTTCTGTAGTACTCTTCGCTGGATTCTTGAATGTATGTTTTCGTCTCTTTGAATCCTCTTTTCTTTGATAATTAACATGTTTTTCCTTTTGTATTTCAAACCTGGGGAGGGGAGTTGGGGTATATACCAAAATACGTACATGTTCAATAATTTGTTGTTTGGTTTTGTGCAGATGCTACTTTACAGCATAGCGTGGTCATCTTGGGTAACTTCTTAGCTATTTCTCATCCACCCTCTATTTTTTAATACAATTATTACAATTTATTATAAATCAATTTATAAATAATATAATTTCGCAAATCAATTTTTAATCATACACATTTTCTTTCTCAATTTTTTAACCACATTATTTATCTCAAAAACATAAATAAATCAATTTATAATTGTTACAAATATCACTGAACTAAACAGAGCCTCAATAATTGAAGTGCAAGTTTTGCTACAAAACTTGCAATGCATAATCCTCGTCGTTGTTTTTGACATCTCCACGTAACATATATTTCTGCTTGGTTAGGTGTTTTCCTTTTCCTCGCAAGCCCAGGGGCGGACCCAGGGTGGGGCCTCCTGGGGCACGTGCCCCAGTAAATTTTTTTTTTTTTTTCTTCCGGTAGGTAACGTTTTTTGTTTTAATCTTCAAACTTGATATATTAAGATATAAATATAATAGTGCACCTTTGAAGTGCACTCAGGACTCAGCATTTTGAAGATGATACATTACATATAATTTCTTTTTTTATATAAAAATAGTGCACCAATGAAAGTGGAGCCATGAGCAGTGGGGGATGTGATTTATGTTAATTATATTATAAGTGTGCAAGGTTAATATAATTATTTATTTGTTTGGGGATTGAATATTTTCAAGTACTTTTTCATTTTTCGGTCTCTTCTTACAAAAAAAATGTTTGGGGGCAGTGTGATTTATGCTAATTATATTATAAGTGTGCAAGGTTAATATAATTATTTATTTGTTTGGGGATTGAATATTTTCAAATACTTTTTCATTTTTCATTCTCTTCTTACCAAAAAAAATTTTCGGGGGCGCTGCCTCCGAACCCCCGTACCATCCGTGTGCCCCACTAATATAATAGTTCTGCGTCCGCCACTGAGCCCAAGTGTAAGCTGCATATCCTATTTTGGTTACTAAGCCTATGTTTGCTACTCTTTAATTTTTCTACTTTTATTTTTATTTTTATTTTTTTTATTTTTTTATTTTTTGCAGTACTCAATTTCGACCATTTATCAAAAATCAAACTTACAATATTTGATTTTTCAACCAAATCTCACACACCGTTCTTTTATTCAATGATTACAATTTATAAACCAATTTATAAACAACACATTTTTTCAAATCACTTTTTAACGACACACATTTTCTCTCTCTAATTTTTAACCACACATCTTACCTAAAAATACCAAAAAACACATAATTCTGACACAAACTGTCAATCATCCATTCTCCTAAAAATCACTATTTATTTTAAAAAAAAATATTTTAAATAATAAGAAACATGCATTAATTCGTCGATATGCTGACAAACGTATTTTACACTTACAGATAAGGTGCATTGTTGCAAAACAAGTGGGACCATGTAAACAAGTAATTTTCCGAATACACAAGTATTGAGTTTGTCTCTACAACTGCTGATCCACTTTGTCATCTAATCTAATAGGGAATTGGCCAGGGGTGCCTTTTGGGAATAATATCATTTGCAAATGTCATCTCTCCATTAATATATAGCCCTCTTTCAGGTGACTTAAAATTTTTGTTGTGATGTAAACTCTCTATTGCGAGCTTAAACCTGTGCCTTTTTTTCCAGCTTTATTTTTGTCTGAGGGAGCTCCATTCCATTTCCCTGGTTTCAGCATTATGGCATTGGACTTGCCTGGGTCAGGACATATATACACTTCACATCATAATATATATAGTCTCTAAATGGCAGCTGCTCAAACTTTAATTACACTAGTGTTATACCCGTGCAATGCACGGTCATTTATTACTCTCATATATCGATATTATATATGAACATATGAAATGAATATTTAATTAAAAATGAGAAACGAATGAAGAAAATTAATTACAAAAAATGTATAATTACACATGCCTTAACTTTTTTTACGGTTCGTATGTTTACTGTTATAGAAAAATTACACTCAGAATTTTATTAAAATGAAAAAGAAAGGAAAAAATAAATCGATGAACGCTCCAATTTTATTCTCTTTCATTTTCTATTTTTAAAGAAAAAATATTTATGTGATACTAATAACTTTTTTTTTTTAACAATTTTTTTTTAAAAAATTATAATTAATTTTCATATGTTAACATATGAAATGAATATTTAATTAAGAATGAGAAATAAGGGAATTTATTTTTTTATTTTTTTATTTATTTTACGGTTAGTATGTTTACTGTTCCAAAAAATTTCTTTAAATATTGTAATTTAAATGACTTAAAGCTTAAAGTGATAAAATAAAATGACATTTGAATAGAATTTGTAATAAGTGAAAAAAATAGACATATCTATGATATACGCTAAAAATTTTATTAAAATGAAAAGGAAAGAAAAATAGATCGATGAAAGCTCATATTTTATTCTCTTTCATTTTCTATTTTTGAAAAAAAAAATATTATTTGATAGTGACAATTTTTTTTCTTTTTTTTTAGAAAAAAATTGGAATTGATTTTAGAGAGGGAAGTCAGACCAAGAAATTATACATTAAAATAAATTAAGATTTTGATGTCATTAACAACATCACACGAATTCTAATGTTATATACCATAATAATTTCTAAAATACTTATATTATATATATATATATATATATATATATATATATATATATATATATATATATATATATATATATATATATAAATTTAAAAAAATGTAATTGATTTTCAAGATGGGAAGGCGGACCAAGAAACTTAGGGTGGTGTATTCAATTGTAACTTTTAAAGACTTTTGGAGACTTTTTTAAGTGAGTGACTTTTGTGAATTTCATGAACTTTCAAGTAACTTCTATGGATTTATTAAGAATTAATAAAAGTCCTCCCTGAATTTCTGTAGACTTCTATATATATTTTTTAAAACTTTCAGAGACTTCAAAAATTTTCATTTGTTAAAGAAAAACACGTAAAATGTAATATTTTAAACAAATTCTTGTATATCCAAATTATCCATGGAATATAACGAAATAAATCATATTTCTCATATCAATAAAAAATTATTTTAAAAATTTTAATAAAATTATGTCAGATCAATTATGTTAGAATAACAAAAAATAATAAAAATTCCTATTCACTTTCATGGTCTGATTCAATTTTCTTTTTTTTTTTAAATTTTATTAAGTTTGAGTCAACATTTTTATGTTAGATTATCGAATAATGTTATAATAATAAAAACTCATATTCACTTTCATGGTCTGATAATTTTGGTTCAACATTTGTCTTTTATTTATTTATTTTAATTTTTGGCAACCTTCTAAATCAGCAAGGACAACTCCATCTAATGAATCCAGTCTTTTTATTTTATTTTATGTTTTTTAAAAAAATTGTGGAATGGATTAGAATTCATAAATCTGTGGTGTTGAAATTGGGGGGGAAAGAAGATACATTAGTTGGCATGATTTGGTGTTGGATGGTGGGGTGAAAATGGGATCTTTGCTGGGGGTGGGGGTGGGATGGGGTGGTATGATATCTTGGAGTCCTGACAAATCTCAAGGTGGATGAGAGATTGTTTTTGAGATTAATTATGTGTAATTTCTAACCGAAAGTCTCTGAAAGTCTGGCCATTAGAGAAGTCTCTAAAAGTCATTCTCAATTTGAATACCATAGAAATTGTAGAGACTTTAAAAAAATTCAATTGAATACACCTTGATTTTTAGAGACTTTTAAAAGTTCACAAAAGTCTCAATTGAATACACCTAAATTTTTAGAAAGTCTTTAAAAGTCTCAATTGAATACACCTAAATTTTTAGAAATTCTTTAAAAGTCTCAATTGAATACACCTAAACTTTTAAAATCTCCAAAAGTCTTTAAAAGTCCCAATTGAATACACCCCTCTTAGGGACTTGGAAAAAGATGTTATTTAAACATTTGCATTCAACTGGATTTTTTTAAATCTGAAATTTGTCCAAAATGAATAATACATAGTAAATTAATAATACTTACCATTTTAAGATATATATTTTGAAGAAAAAATGGGTCAATACATGTTCGTGCTCTCCTTTTATTTATTTCGTTTTTCTCTTGTGCACATATTTAATCCTTGTTTAAGCCCCTATTATATACAAAATGAGTTTTTTAATAGTGGTTTTTTTTAGAGAATATGTACTTAAGTCCCTATTTGAGATCCATTATTTTAAATAATGTTGTTTGTAAATTTAAATTTTAGGAGAATGAGTTTTTAAAAAGTAGGAATTTTTTTGAAGTTACACATAATTATTTTATTAATAAAATAGAATGTTAGTTGAAAATGATTTTTAAAAAAATGAGATTTTGATTAAGGGGTACCTAATAGGGGTCAAATATTTTACTAAATGGCTACAATTGTAATAGTTTGGAACTTGAAAGACTTACTATGAAAAAAGAAATCAATGAACATTTGTATAACTATTCAATTTTAATGATTATTGAGGTAATCTTTTCAAAATATAATTTCTAGATTATCAAAAATAAATTTATCTTTACCCGAATAATGGTATAGTACTATTAGAATTTGCACTAACTATCTTAATATAATATTTGATATTTAAATATATTATACAAATATTTCATTTCATATTTACTGTAACATTACAAATTAAATGCTTGTGGTCTTATATTTAAATGAATGTAACAAATTAAGCAACCCGAATTGATTGAAAGATGAAGTTGCAAAAATTATTCGAACTAATTAAATTACATAAAAGTGTGGATATATTATTTCTTTTAATTTAATAAGAAAAACAACTCAAATTGAAATTAATTATATTAGACCAAATTAAATCTAGTTAAAAAATTATAAATTATAAATATCATTATAAGACTTAAATAAAACAATTTTGAAATAGAGGGACATTGAAAAAAGTAAAAAGTACTAAATAAATTTTTTACCTTTAATCTTTGATGTGATTTTAAGGACGACATGTTTACAATTGACTCTAACTTGTGAGTTTGTATTAAAGTTTTCGTCGAGATCTTCGATTTGATACTCATATTGCATATTTTTTGATTTCAAAATAATAGTATAATTATCAAAAGTATTCTCATTCATTGAAATATTTCTATTTTAGAAAAGACAGTTTAAGCAGGAAAAGTTTCAAAACATGTTTTTGGAAAGTGCATTACTTTTATATATAGTATGATTGTTAACTGAAATGAACATTAAAATAACCACTTATTTTTATATGCAGCTTGTGGGTTTCATTTTGAGTTTAGTGTGTTAGGCAATGTTCTAAAATGCGTGAAAATGTGCTGCCTAGGCGTGATGCGTGGTCAAAACGCATCGAATAAGTGGTATGCGCGTAAAAATGCGGTCAACATTTTTTTTTATCGCCTAGGCGGGATTAAACGCGCTAGACGTCGCCTAATCCCTCCTAGGCGCCGCCTAATCCAATTTTATTTTATTTTTATTTTTTTAAGGATAAAAAATCTATTTTTCTATATAAAAATATATTTAATGTCTTAAAATAATTAAAATAATATTAAAAATGCGAAACGCATTATGACGCTTATTTTTCGCATTGACACGCCTAAACTTGTGATTCTTGATTCTGGACCTCGACGCATCGCAACGCATTACGCATTTTAGAACATTGGTGTTGGGTATCGTTTAAAAAGAGTTTTCTTAAATGAATATGAATTTTTAAGAGAATAAATGATTGAGATTTGATTGAAAAGTCAAATATTGTGGGTTTGACTTTTAATGGATGGTTGAGATTGAATACTATTAAAAAAAAAAAACTTGTAGAGAATCAAACAAGGTCTTAGTAATAAAGATTATTTCCCTATTACCAAAAGATAGAGAAGTGCATGGAGGCTTATAACGAAAGACTCGCCCAGTAGGGATGACGAAAAAAATTCGATTCGCTTCGAACTCGACGGGTACCCAACCCTAATGGGGCAAAAAAAAAGTCGCCCCACGAGTTAATGGAGCGGATATGGGATTAAAATGAAAAACCCGAAGTGGGTATGGGGCGGGGCGGATTTTGTTTGACCCGCCCCACTAATGACCCGTCCTGCAACTTATACTAAAAAATAATTAATTTTTTTTACTATATAGCTTGAAAAAATATTATATTTTGTTAATTTCTGTTTATGATGAGATTTAAATATATTGTAGGATCTTGTTGGAAAAAATGTTGTTTAATTATGAGGGATGAAATGGAATAATAAAACAAGTGACAAAATTGTTCAAATAATTTTATTTTTTTAAAAAAAGAAAAAAAAAATAAACGGGACGTTAAAGGGGCTGGGCAGATATTGGATGCCCGCCCCCCACTCATACCCGTCCCGCTTCATTATGACTTAGCGTGTCATGGAGCGGGTATGAGTTTGAGGTTCATCTCACAGGACGGGTACCGAGCGAGGATACCCGTCCCATTGCCATCTCTATCGCAAAGCCTCTATTCTGGTATAATAAAGTTTCAGCGCATTTAAGGGAAGCGCAAATTATAATTGTTGGTTCAATCCAATGTATTAAATTTGTATGCTAATTATCGCATATACATGCGATATGAATTTCACCAAATTGATTTGTAAAAGGATTGATGGTAAGATTAGTTTTATTAATCTTATAATTTGGAAGTGATCATTTGATGTCGTTGTTAATTTGAGTGTTTGTAACACAGATTACTCACTATTGGGCATCAATACATCACACTATGCCCATGTTTGATTTACATTAAAAAAAAAAATCTTTTATCTACCGTACTCGATTTCTTAACTATTCATTAAAAGTCAAGTCCACAATATTTGACTTTTTAACCAAATTTCAACCATTCATTCTCCTAAAAATCACTATTCATTAAAAAAAAAAAAAAAAAAACTCTTTTTAAACAATACCAAACATACTTTATGACACGATATTCTATCAGATAGGCATCGCAGTCAAAATCTTGTGACGACCCCCGAAATTTTAGCTATTATTTTTATTTTTATCGGCATGAGGCTTCTAGTATCCTTCAATTGAACTAAAAACATAGCTATATGTAGATACTAGTAGCGTTTTTTTTTTAGAAACGTGGCAAATTGGCTCTATTTAACAAAAACACTTCCTAAACTTGTTGAGAAATCATCTTAATTGTTGTAAACAATGAGTTCACTCTGTTAAACTTTTATGATAAACGTTCTTAGATTTTAATATTTTCATAACAACTTAGTCAAAACAGTTTTAACACTCCATAAGAATGACATTTAGCCATTGTTTGATTTCCCTAAAATTTCATAAAAAAATACTAGTTTTTTCTAGAGTAATTAATCTCAATCATACAAAAAAGTCAAGCCTACAATATTTTACTTTTCAAATCACTTTTTGATCACACGATTTCTCAAAACTACTATTCAAAACTCACCTTTTCAATTATTATGAGAATCAAACAAGAGCTTAGACATTAAATTGAACTTTAAAATGTAAGGCTCATTTCATTTTTACTAAATTTCTATTGATTTTTTATTGAAGTTTTTTCTAAGTGTTCAGTTATTTCACTTAAGAGTAAGACTACAGAAAAATCAAAGGGATTATTCAAAGGACATGACAATCAGATCAATAACAAACTGAAATGATAATTGAAATGAAACAATGTTTAGTTCAATGTTGATTTGATGATCAGGTCGAAAGCTTATATTAGAATGGCAAGAGTTGAGAAAATTTCTTGTATAATTACTCCCATAAATGTGCATTTACTCTTCATATTTATAGTAAAATAGGAGGTGGAAACATAATTAGTATACTAAGAACATCTCCAACACTCTATGTTTAGCGGGCATTTTTCATAGTTTAGAGAGTATATGTAATTTTAGAGAGCAATTTTTTTAAGACACTCCAGCAGTCTCTTTATCTTTTACTCTTTATTTTATTTCTTTCAAAAAGTATTAATTTGTTGTAAAAAAAAAAAAAAGAGCATTAATTGTTTTCCTGTCATTTTCCTCACGTTGAATAGAAAGAGCTGTTGGGTGGCATACATAAGTTGGGGTGGACAAATAACCGAATCAGACTAGACCAAATCAGAACCAAACCAAACCAAACCAAACGGTTTGGTTCAGTTCTACATAAAAAAAAAATAGTTTGGTTCTCATAATCAAGAATCATTTGGTTTCGATTCTGGTTCCGGTTCTCTTTTCAGAACCAGAACCAAAATCAGAACCAAGAACCAAATTCAATTTTTATCAATATATATTTTTTTACAAATTAGTGAATATTCATCTCACCAAAAAATTCAAATATGAAATTATAAATGTGAAATGTACAAAAATGTTATTTACCATACATTTTATCTCATTTCCTATTAGACAAAGATTTTAAATCATAAATCTAAATTCTAATTCATTTTTCTTCTTTTCAATTATAGACACACATTTACACTGTTTTACTTGCACTCCTATAACACAACAATCGTTGTACTCCTTAGTCACCATCGACGGCATTGATTTTTATTTTTTAAAATTTATGTATATATAAACATCGGCCCAATTCGTCAATTCTCAAGAGTTAAATTGCAAATTACATCCCTAACTCATACGGTGCCACAGTAGAATGAGACTCGGAACTTCATCGCAGCCTATAACTGTAATTCTAAACGGCATTTATGTTTGATTATCTAAGTTTCAACGGGTCGACGAGCTTCCTTCAGACAAGTTTCTTATTCTTTGACTCATAATAACATGTTATTTTTTCCAAATTTTTGTTTTGTTAACTAAAAATTTCATTTTCAATTTAGTAATGATGTAGATGGATTCTAATTAAGAAGCAGATATAAATATGTTTTAATTTGCATTTATTATTTAAAATTCAAGTAATGGTCCTAGAACCAAACCAGAACTGAGCAGTTTAGTTCCGGTTTGGTTCCATATCTTCAAAAAAAAAAAACAATTTGTTTCATTAATAAAAAAACTATCGATTTATGGTTTGGTTTGTTTCTTTTGGAACCAAACCAAACCGAATCACGTCCACCCCTATACATAAGGCATGGCCAGATGAAACAAATGAAATGAGCCTTTTGGATGAATTGATAATTGTGCTGCTATTTAATTGAGTCAAGTTTTTGGGTATTGAAAATTGAAATTCCCCAACTGCATTCAATAATTTTAGTTGGTTTGGCTCTCTAGATTTGGAGAATCAAACTCACTCTTTAAATTAAAATGTTAATTTAAAAAAGTTGCTGGAGTAGATTTTTATGCTTTGACTCTTTATTAAGGTTCTAAAATGCGTAATGCGTAATGCGTTGAGATGCGTCGAGATCGAGAATCAAGAATCACAAGTTTAGGCATGTCAATGCGAAGAATAGTCGTCATAATGTGTTTCGTACTTTAATAATATTTTAATTAATTTTAAGATATTAAATAAATTTTTATATGAAAAATAGATTTTATTACATAAAAATTAAATAGAAATTTATGGTCGATAATTTTATTTATATTATACTATTTGTTTCAAAATGTCAAAATATTTTAATCCTTATAAAATAAGAAAAATAATATTTAAATAATAGTTTGGAGAGAAAAGTCAAACAAATAATGGTAAGTAAAAACAATTAAAAAAAGAAAGCAAAGCAATTTAAAAAGAAACAAAAGAAAGAAAAAGCTTATCAGTTCTCATCTCACATCGGAAGTTGATGTGGGATGGGAACACCTATTACCCATATAAATTGGCTGTTCAGTGGTAAGCTGAATTAAGTTTTTAAAGAGATTGCATATGATTACATGCAATCCTTGAGTATAATTTTTTTTATTTATTATTATTTAAATAGCACTGGTTCAATTGGTTTCTAACTGATTGGATTGAAAAAGTAACGGTTTATTATTAATTCTTGACCATTAATCACTGATTTTTTCGATTTATGTTCAGTAAATAGCATTATTCGGCATATATGGGTAATGCGAGGCTTTTTCCTCAAGCATAGCGCTAATGCGTGCCTAGACGGCATTTATTCTCGCATTTTAGAACACTGTTATTTAAATTAGAAAGGATTTCATGTTTAGAGAGTTTGTTGAAGATGATTTCTAAAGCTCTAAAGATTTTGTCTTTAGAAATCATCAACATTTTGAATTCTCTTTTAACTCATTAAAATTTTTAAAGACTTTTTAAAAGTAGTTTCTATAGAATATACATGTAGTCTTAAAAAATCTACATTGAATACTGATTAACCTTTTAAATTCTTAGGACTCTTTAAAAGTTTCAGTTGAATACACCTCGTATTTACATTGATTTCCCATGAAACTCCATTACAATTTGAACTTTCAACAGCTAGTTTCAAGCAATAAATCCGTATTTAAGAAACCATTTCGACAATTTACAAACTCCCACAGATTTTAAAGCAAAAGCATGCAAGAAGGATTGTGCATTCAATAACTCGTTTAATAGAGTATTGCAACTGCACAATATTAATTTCTGTGAAAAGTCTAACAAACCTATATAATTGGGACAGATGGAGTATTAAAGAAGAAAAAGAAACTAAAATCATATTTTATAGTAGTATCGAGTGAACATACTCTAATGGGCATTCAACAATTTCCACTCAATTGCCTCGAGTCCAAGTTGAAGGATGCCTGGTGGTGTTTAAAGGAGGCATGGAGCGAATGTTGATGTCGAGAGGGTACAATCGATACTCAATGTCGAGATCTTTGAAAATTTTAACCATTTCATCCACCAAAAGGGCTCTCCTTTGCCATTTTTCTCCCATATCCTGGTGGTTCATTCTGTGTCTTATCCACACAGAGAGTTTCAGTTTGTTCAGATCTTCGAAATTCATCAAGACAACTGATGGTGATGGGTACCAATGATCTTTCTTGTTCTCAATATAACTGCAGTTTACAGCCATTGATCATGGTTAGTCATTGATCACTTTAACTTCAAAATAAATCTGAATCTGAGCCATTTTGTACTACTCCATGAAGCAAAACAATTCATTTCAAGAGATAAAAGGAATTGGCATTGACACTTACTTCACTACTCTTTGCTTTATTATAGCAATTTTCTCTGCCGGTGTAGCAATATGCACATCGAAATCAATGCTATCGCCCATATCAGGACTGCGATAGAAATTACTGATAGGTTTTGTTGCAAGAGTACTGTTTGGATATAAAATCTTCAGATTGTCGAATCTCAAAAAGATGGTAGTTAAGATGTTCATTTCTTCCACGATCATCTGAAATTTGTCAAATAAAGATATAGAATTGAAAATTTCCTAATCATGGTAAATGGGAACTGAATATGCCACAAAGAGGTAGAAGGATAATTACAGTTACAGGTATACCTGAACTCCATCCACCTCACACCGATCACCCACGTCGAAAGGATGCATTACAAATACAAATATAATAGCTTCAAATATTGTCTTGCACGTGTTACCAAATATAAATGCCACTACGACTATTTGAGAGCTTAAGAAGAGCAGAAACTTGCTTGTTGCGATTCCCAGTATTATGAGAGAAATGATCAAGATGATGATACCAACTATGACATTCACCATTTGGTGTAGCTTTTTTACTGCTGTTTTCGTATCGTTAAGTGTCAAGGCAAGTGCTCTTCGTTCTCTGAATGCATTAACCTAAAGAAACAAGCATAAACACATTGTTACATCAACCCTCTTTAGAGCTATGTTCAAGAAAATGCACAAACCAAGATTTTGAGATAAAGTGATCAATATACCACCCAATTTTTCAGGCACCCTTTGCTGATTTTTTCTTTTTCTGGTGATCCTTCCACAAGATTCATGGTTTTCAAAGCCTCCTCTTCTCGCAAGAAACGCATCAAGTCCTCAAGGAAGATGAACCTGTCAGGAAACAAAATGATATGCTCCCTAAGTACTTGTATTGTATTACCACAAATCTAAAAGGGCAATCAATTGTACTTGATATGAAAATTATGCATGAATCCAATTTTGCATCAAGCAACAGAACTGAGAAGGGACCATGCCCCATACAATATGGGAAACTAGGGTCAGTGAAATTCAGAAGTAAATCTGCATATTACGTTAGAACTTTTGTTTCTAATGTGGTGATGTAAAGACTTACTTGGCCCTGGGTTGAGCCACATTCCTGAATATCTTCCTTGCTGCACATTTGGCCTCTCGCTCGCTCCCAATCTGGGTTGCAGCTTCATCGCCTTGTGAGCTAGCGATAACTTGCTCATCCAAGGTGGAGAGAGACCCATTCCTGACTATATTCATCAACCTTTTCATATTCCAAGCCGAAACGTTCTTGGGATTTAATTTGTGCAAGTGATCAATCGATATGCCCTGATCATCTTGATTAGTCTTAGGTAACTGTTCAGAAATCTTGAAGCTTAATCCTCCCCCGCCACCAATTTTTGGTGGCAATCCTCCGCCTCTTGCGCTCATTGTATTACCGCTCCTAGCATCCTGAAAAGCATATGCTCTGAGTTCCGGAGGCAGAGTCGCCCCTGCATTCTGAAGCTGCCAAATCTCTGCCACAGTCCTCTCCTCTTCCTCCTTGTGGTTCTGCATCTCAATCAAAGGTGGCCCTGACAACTTCTCAATCACAAACTGATTGAATAATGATTCCTGAATTCTATCAAAAAAAGTGCTGACATGAAATGAAGATGCAAGAACTTTAACCATAAGTGTTTTCACTAGCCATAACAATGTTCCCACCAACATACACACCATCAACTTGTTAACATATCTAAGGAACTCATTATTCCCTTCAACCTTCTTATCAAACATACAATGCCAAGCAAGTAAAACCAATCCAAGCCAAATACAATTCTGAACAGCCTTCCTAATTCCATAAACGAAATATAAAATCCGTTTTCGCATAAAAAAATTCCTCTCAATAAAGAAAACACCTATCCTAATAGCCCATCCTGATACCAGTCTCCCACAAATTAAAACAAGAACCAATACCTCCCACTTCCACAATCTAAGTCCTCTAAGTTTTTTACTTTTCCACTTAGAAATTAACAGAGTACAACACAAGGCTGTCACAATCAAAATAAGACTAATCCATTGTGCCAAAGTTAGTGCATCACGTTTTGCCTTTTTATACTCATCAGGAAAATCTTCATCAAACAATGGATCCTCATCTTCTTCCTCTGCTGGTTTTGACATCATCCCAGATACCCTTCCCAGTAACCCGGAACGAAGTGGACCGGATTTTATCTTCCCAGACCTTCTCTCAGGCACCACAGGCGGGTCCATCAATCTCGACTTCGTCTTCAACCTTCCCAATATAGTAGCCCTCCTCTGAATAGACGTGCACGTCAAAACTTGACCATCATCACCAATGCCATTATGAACACTACCTTCCATGCTCGTCAAAGGCCTCCTATTATGAAGTTTTTGATTACCATGTTCATCATCTTCTTCTTCGGAAGAAGATTCATCCTCATCTCTAGTTTGTTTTTGTTCATCAGGCACGATATCAACCGCATCACTACTAGTACTGTTATTCATATAAGGAGATTGAAATGAAACCTTCAACTCCCTTGACATTGAAAAACGAGGATTATTATTGGTATTATCAATATTGCCGGTTCTACGATGATCGTGTCGTAATTCATCCATTTCTAATTCCATGTCCAATGACAATTCTCCGCCAGCAGCCCTTTGCTTATTCAAGAATTGGCCAATCAATTTGGAGGGCGGATCTTCAACCACGTCTTTGCCATCCTCACGTTGAAAATCGAATGACACTTTTTGCATGCTGCTATTTCCTTCGTCTCCCCAGAAATCTAAGCTTGATTCCCGCCAAATCGTGCTATTATTATTGGGGGTGGTGTTTCGGTCTCCGTCATCGATTTTCACTATGACTTCCCGCCGGTCGGCGAAATCGATGGATGATAGGGACTTAGGGTGGGTATCTACGGTGGGTGAATCACGTTGATGATCGGAGAGAATAGGCTGTTGCTCGGCATTTGTATCTTCTGCTGAATTACCTACCGAAATTCTTCTTGTGTGCTTATATGAACCATGGGATTTAAATGATTTTTTAAACGAAGATGAAAAATCCATTTCTAAATCAAGAATCAAAAAGATAAAATAATTGTATTATATTTTTTGTGTCACCATTGGCTTTGAGTGGAAAAAGGAAGCATCGGTTACAGATTTTATTTCTACGAGTTTTCAATAAAGGTAACATAAATACCATATGGACTGTCTAGGTTGGATGCGTGGAGATAGAATGAGACGAAATTGGGAGAAAAAAATGGAAAGCTGTTAACTAAGCTCATATGTGGTACCAAATAAAATTTAGATTTTAATTTAAATTAAAATCAATCAACAATCTCAATCTCATATTTTATGGAATCCTCAAATTTTCAATCATACATATTGATGAACATAATTTAATTCTCACCCCGAGCACCGTCAGTAACTATCCCCGACCATACCTAAATTGACAGTGGGCAATCTTGGTCCCTGACCACTTCAAATTACGCCTGAGCTATTATTATCCTCGAGGAGTAATACCCCACTATGATGGTGCACGACGTGATTGGAGAGAATGGTGATCGAGGTGACGCCTTCCTATTGGAAGAGTGTATTTGAACCTGATACGTGGAGTTAGCAATCTCCTAATCATAATATAACTCATTCACCAACCGAATCCTATCTGAGACTTACAACTTTATCCCTAATAAGTAGGAAAATGATTCCTACTAAAATTCATGTCTAATTTCAAGCATCTTAGTCCAACAAGATTCAATTACACGCCTCTATAAATACTCGCATCTCAATCACAATTTAAGTAGACAATTATTATTTTTCAATTTATAGCCTCTTGCATATATCTTCTCCTTCCTCTTTACTGACTTAAGTATTGTAGGGGCGACGATGTCACACCTCATCGCCTTTATTTCAGGAATCCGGAGATCCAGTTCGTCTGTTCGTGCTTGTTCGTTGCTCAAGCTCGGAGTATTTCAAGTGCGAATTTTAAGCATCATCACATATTATTATTTTTATCAAATTCTATTAAAAATTTGATTTTAATCTAAACTAAACAATAACTTAGCTGTTTATTTTGTACACTTGCAGTGCAAAGCTGTAAGGGTTAAATGAAAATGAAAATAATTCGTTCACACAAACCTATTATTTTTAAATTATGTTACTCGCACCGCGAGGAATGTATTATTGTCCATTATTTATTTATTTTGAAATATTAACATTCCAAAACTCACATTTTCTAAAGAAGAAAAAATCATCCCAAAGAAAAAAGAAAAAAAAAATCTCAAAGCAATACCAAATGTGAACCTTTAAATGCAGTAAATCGTGTAAAATATTTTTTCTCGTAATTTTAGAAGTAATTACTAATAAACTTATCAATATTTTTTGACAAATCACGTTTAGCAGTATCAAAACTAGCCCATGCAATTGTTCTAGTGACATGGATCCGTCCGAAGATTGAGAAGAATAACACGAAGATTCTGAAAATAATATGTAATTTAGAATCACATTTTGTCACCACATTCGTGATAGGCTTATTCTCTCTTTTTAAAAATATATTTTGGTGTGACTGTACGTGTCACGTGTGAAGAGTTGAAAATACTTATGAAACAACTAAAAAGAATATTGAAAATGTCTTCAAATTCAATTTAAATTAATGGGAATAAAGGTATTTGTTTGGTTCTTTTTAAAATCTTCTCTTTTTTCTACAGCACTCAATCTCAACTATTCATTAAAAGTCAAGTCCACAATATTTAACTTTTCAATCAAATCTCAACCATCTATTCTCCTAAAAATCACTATTCATTTAGAAAAAAATTAAACAATACCAAACGCATACCTAATTTTGCAAAAGAATGGAGTAAGTTTCTGAAAAGATAATTCATAATAAACTTATAAAATACATTATTTCAAATATATATATTTATTCTAATATTTTATTTTACTTTTTGTTTTCTTTATAATTATATAGCGGTTATAATATAATTGTATCTTTTTCAATTTTCCTTTAAATTATTTATTGGTTATGATATAATTACAATTTATCAATAATTATTGTATATCAATTTTTTTCGTTTTATATTTTGTGGATTGGACAATAATCTCGCACTCTTAAGATTTTTTGCCATATTAAGAAAATTCCTTCTAAAAGTAGCTCCAAACATAGAAATTTATATATAACATTTAATACATTATGTATATATAATAATGTTGCCTTCCTCCAAAAAAAAAAAAAAAATTAAAATAATGTTGCCTTCCCTAATTAACATTGATTAAAATTTTCCATATTTTTCAGCTACTAAATAAATAAATATAAGTAAACTTATCATTCACATCGTACTATCAGGAAAAACTCGAACGATCTTTAAGCAAAAGAGGCTGCACTTGAAACCGGCACAAGTGTGTAGTATAGAATACCTAAGGGCGAGAGATAGGCTCCTAAATAAATGTTTCCATGGACACCATTGTCACATATGCAAGAATGATCGATGCAGTGTCATTTTTTTTCTCATGTAAACACAAAAAGAGCGTCTTCAATATAACATATGAATTATTGTACAATATAAAATATGAATTATTGTACATGCGACATACAAATGTGAACGGAGATAAGAGCGTCTCCAATGAAATATGGATTGCACTAATTGTGTACATGTACAAAAGGGAGGATGTAGAGAAAGGATAAAGATAAATCATAAAAAATAATGGGATAATTACGTAACTACCTAAATGTAATGTATTGTAATTGAAAAATATCCGATTTTCAAATTATTCGTAATATTACTTGATTTCTTGTCATTACTTTAGAAAAATACTGAATTTTGAAAAGAGATAATGTAATATTTGATTGACAAGATTAAACGGAAATCATTTTATTTAGGAAAATTGTTACCAATTATTTAACTAATTAAATTAGGAAATTTCAAATATTCAAAAATTTAGCTACACGTTTCCTTTCTTGACAAATTACCACATTCTATATTTGTATACTGATTAACTGTTACTACGAATATTACATGTTTTGTAATGTAATGTATTTCAATACATGTTGTCATTACTGTGTATCGAACATTATAAAATGACGGTGTTTTAATTACATTACTGAGCTTGTAATAATAGATAAAGTGAAATTAAACTCATTGAAAAGTTATTGTGCATGTAATTTTGCCTCATCAATCCATATAGTGTTATGTAGTATCACTGGATGTAATATTACAATGAATATAATACATAGTGCAAGTGCTTTCATATTATTAATTGATTTTAAATGTAATTACACTCTTAATTTAATCTCCTAAATAAATAATTGCATTCCTAAATAATAGGTTCCATTATTAATTAGGTCAATCAAATGATACTTTCTCTCATAGAATTCAGTATTTTTCTAAATAGTTTCTAAATAATGTATTTATATCAAAAGAACTATTATAGAGTCTAATTAATCAAAAAATAAATGGGCACTTCAAAAAATGCAAATAAAGATGGATAATAAAGCGAAAGAAGTCTTGAACAAATTTTACGAGTAGATGATGGTATGTCAGACATCCTCCCCCTTTTTTCTTGCCATGTTAGCATTTTGAGATGATGAGGCACTTTTTGGTACAATCTCACAGCTCAATGAGCGGGGCCATATTTTAAAAAAATAAAAGAAAAAAAAAAACTATATTTAAAAAAAATAAAAATAAAAAATGGACAACAGATCATAAACAATCTCTGTCTCATGCATTTTCTCCATATCATATAAGTTCGAGATAAACAGTTAGTCTATCTTACAGTAAAAAATAACTCCAAAGCATCATATTTCAGCCCACTAATAATTCACAAGGTGCTGAGACCCTTAGGTTTCATTTCTATTTTTTTCTATAAAAGAAGAAATGCCAAGGTATACATGTAGCACAGGAAGAAAAGAAAATCGCGACCTAATCTACCTTCCAAACATGATAGTCACTGCAGAAAATCAAGCATTCACGCATTAAAGGCGAGGACACATATCATCATCAAATTATTATTCTACAAGAAGAAGAAAGGGGAGACAGATTGGAGAAATCGGAAAATTATTAGGTCAAACCTTGCATTGGAAGAAGAAAATAGAATAATAAGTTTAATAAAAAAGGACAAAATATTGTACACTACAAACAGGAATAGGAGGAGAGTAAAAATCCAAAAACTAGATGTTAGTCTTCTGATGTAGAATGTTCTGCATTTAGTGATGTCCGCGTCTGAGGGCAGAAAAAAATCCTCCAGATTTCTCCTTCCGTCGATCCTCCCCATCATCTACAACCTGTTCCACATAAATTGGGGGTAATCCAGCAAACTACAGCAGAATATGTTGGAAAAATAAGCTATTTATGCCATGTTTAGGCATGATTTTTGTAGGACCCAATATTCATTTGTGGAAGATGAAAGTGGATTTAGGTTCTCCTCAATGAGAACATCAAAATCATATATTTACATGTCCAAAATAATGCTCAAGTGAATGAGAAATTGAAGCTCAAAGATAAATACCGGAAAGGGAAAAGCTTGAGAAGATAATGCTTATCCACATAGGAAAATTATTAAACTTTTGACTACTTTATATATGGATTCCCATTAGAAATATGTAATTATGTGTGGCATAGATGCTCTCCATGTGCTCGTGTAGGAAGGTGCAAATCATGAACCAAAACTGCCTTCACCCTTGAACTTGTGTACGGACATAACGTGCGTACACAAATGTCGGACCAAACAGTCCAAAATTCGCCACATTACAGTCCACATTTTGTAAGCAGTTTTGTGCTAAGTTTAAAACAGTATATAAGCTTAGCACTACCCATTTTAGTTCGCCAGTCTTATTTCGTCAAAGCACATCGGCAAGGGGGCGAAACTGTGTCTACACAGGCCTCAATTTTTAGATTCTGCATACACTACCTTAGTTCACGAATTCATTTTGGGCCTAGTTCCTAGTTTCTGCTTAATAAAATATAATACTGCAGATGATTATCTACTGTCTAATTCTTCTTAATAAAATATATTTCTGCAGATGATTATTTACTGTTTGATCTCCTTTACGGCTTTACCTATAATATATCCTATATATTTTGCTAACAAAATATCTATGCATGCTTCAAAATAATGGAAATTTTTAGTGAGATTTCTGAAAGTATCGTTCAAGAAATATATTCATAGTTGCTAATTAGTCATTAATCAATTAAGATAGTTACCATATAGCCATGATGGATTTAATATACCTCTTTAGCAATTTTTTGCAAGAGTTCTGTTATCTCGGAGAAGTCAGGTCTCAGAGTTGGATCTTGCTGCCAGCATCTTTCAAGCAGCTCAGCAAACTTTGGATGAGTATGTTTTGGAATAGTTGGGCGCAGACCCTAGAAACAAGTCATCAGAAACTGCCTAGAGTGCAATTATGACAACGAAATTTTGATTTTTCTGGAGTCTCCAGAAAACTTTTGCTTCATGCAGAAAAATGCTAATTGTAAGTCAAATAACCAGAATACATACTAGACTATAGATGCGATACCTTTTGCACCACTCCAACTGCTGCTTGTAAAGGAGTTAAGTATTCGTATGGAAGCTGGAAGAAAAATATTACAAGTTCAACAAGAAGAAAGCCGAAACAATGCTAATCTCAACATTTTAAACAAAACATACCTTTCCTGTCAGCAATTCCCACAAAACAACCCCGAAACTGAAAACATCGGCCTTGTGATCATAGGGTTTATGTTCTATAACCTTCAAAAATAACAAACATTCAATAGCAAATCGTGCTTAATTTCCCACCAGAATAAGCAAAATAACTGTGTAAACAAAATTAGTGATGATACAAATAAACCGGCTAACTTCAAATCAACAACTAAGATAAATAATAATTACTTAGCACAAGGGTAATCCTATCAGCTTCAAAATTTAATTAATGCAACAAAATCTTCTGAAACATAAAAGCTACAAAATTGTGCCTTAAAATAATCACTAAGAAGCGCAACCCATCATCTATGCTCGTTGATCATCGAGTATATTAGCCAATACTTTGTTAAGACATATACCCTAGAGAATACCCAAGATGCATATTTAAACAATGTAGAAATGCCTCACCACATCTCAAAATTACAAAGATGGCACTAATACCAACCCACTAAGAAGTTCAAAAACGAGGTGTTTCTTGTTGAATAGTATTTTCAATAATGTAAACTAATTATAAATACACTAGAGAATACATAAAACGCATATTTAAACAATGTTGAAATGAAACACAACACTAACATGACAAATCATAATATCCAAATATAACATTATTCTGCAAAGATGATAGTTAGGTTAATTCAACATAAGTAACACAGAGATCTTGGCCTACAAACTAAAAATGAATCACCTACGTCTAACTCACCATACCCAAGAGATTCAAACACTAAGTATCATGACACTCGCATATAACAACCTGAAACTGTAAGACTTTAAAATCTGAAAAAAATAAATAAATAAAATAAAATTGTAAGGCTCCAAAAATTTGGTCTTAAAGGTTTACCTCGGGAGCCATCCACCTATAAGTCCCAGTTTCAGCAGTCATCACACCAGTTTGTGCTTTCACTCTTGCAACCCCAAAATCAGCCACTTTAACAACCTGGAATATAGCATCATTAGAACTGACCAAAATTTCTGAAGACTTTAACCAATGTGCCCGATGGCGATGCATGTAAAATGCAAAAAACTTGTGAAAATAGCCTGGAAACTGAACTGCCAGACTAGGGGAAAAGAAGTCAAAGAAGCTAGATGTCTCGTATTAAATTCTATACACAAAAATTAGCTGGACAATTTGGACTTCAAAGGGGTAGGAAATCTAAAGTACAGGTCGATATAGTGCTTGTTCAGCAGTGCTTTTAAGTGGTTATCAGCTCTGTTTCATACAAAACATGTGAATTAAAAGTGAGAAGTCAATTCTGGGTCTCACAAAATAAGTGGATAAAAAACATGTTTGATGAGCTTCAATAAAATTTGAGATTTGTCAAACATGCACATTTTTATGGTAAAAGAGGAATTTTCATGTAATCTGATTTTTCATTCCAATGATTGCGATGAGTCAGCACCTTAAAAATAAGCAACCGCATGTAAAGTCATGGAAAATTAACGATGCAACAACAGATCAAAAATTTGAAGAGTTTTGTTGAGTATCGTACTTCATTTTCATCCATCAAAAGATTGGCAGCCTTCAAGTCCCTGTGTATTATATTATTCTGATGCAAATAGTTCATTCCCTTTGACACGTCAATTGCTACTTTGAGTAAAGAAGGAAGTCTAAAGGTACCCTTTTGCTTGTGTAAATAGTCATAAACACTTCCTCCAGACATAAATTCTGCAATATAAGAAATGGCATGAAAGCTCAGCTAGAATGTCAAAAAATAAAAAAATAAAGTAATGGCGTGAAAGCTCCCCTAGAATGTCAAAAATAAAAAGTAACTCTAAGTTTCAAGTTCTTATTCACAAAAGCATGCTGTCTATGAAATTTTACCAGGACGCAGATATTGTCGAGTCATACCTGTCACTATGCACAAGTTCGGGGGTTTGGTGCACGCCCCGATGAACTGGACAACATTTTTGTGTCGAACTTTTCTGTAAGCAAGGAATATTAAACAATCAAACGAAAAGAAATATCCTCCTAGAGGTAATATAAATTCAGATACATCATCAACAAAATGTGAAAAAAATTATATCAACATTAATAAAATTTATTGCAAAAACTGCAGAACAAGCACAGATGCTAGTGTGCAGGGAAGGTTCGTGCAAAAGCAAGCGTATATACGAACTGGCTCATATAAACATGCTGTACATGTGAACAACATGTTGGTAAACTAAATTTGAAGGAAAGATATAATTTTGAAATAGAAGAGTTGCATAGATTTGGAGGAACACATGACAAGTTACAGAAACAATAAGTATAGCAACCACAAATATCTTGCATATACTAGCTTTCTATGTCTCAACAGCTTCTCAGCTTTTATCAAAAGATAACAAATTTTTGACAGTACACCACCCAGAAGATGAAGCTGGGAAAGGCTAACTAATTCATATTTCAGCATCCAATGAGTTCATAACTACAATGTTACATACCTCATTATATAAACTTCTTGGGAAAACTCCTTCTGTAGTTCAGTATTCAAACGCTCGGCCTTGAGAATTTTGATTGCTACTTCTTGGCTGTAGTACGTACCTTTGTATCTGAGACAATAATATTACTCGAGTCAATTGAACAGTCAACTGCTAGCATAAGCTTTGATTCTTAGTGTGTCAAAACTTACAAATCGCCATATGACCCCGATGCAACTTTGTGCTCAAATTTCAGAAGTTTAGGATCAATTTCCCAGACATCAGTACCATCATTGGGTATTCTCAGGTGATCAGGTTCACATTTGATTTCTACTTTATCATGATCATGGAGTGGAGACAAAGTATGCTGATGCGGCCAAGAGCTCTGCCACCAAACAGAACATATAAAGTCTTTTCAATGGTGCATAAATAGAATAACAAGTAGGTTTATTTAAGCATTAGTCAGCATAAATTTAACCTTGCAGGATAACATAAACCATGCACAGCAAATTACATAATAATTTCTAATTAATTATTACATTTAGTTAAACACAGCAGATAAGTACCTCAAGCTTCAAAACTTCTTTATCCACTGCAGCTCGGAGTTGCTCAACCTCCTGAAGAGACAACAAAAATAAGTGTCAGTCAAAGTTCTCAAGATTGCCATCGGATCGGAGTTTTAAAATGTCTGATGGTGATTCCAAATCCCTTTTCCCTTAAGGATTAAACACATTTTAGATGCGATAAAAAAAGGGTCCAAAACAATGTATGTAGTCTTTTGGTGTATTTTACAACCACTTTGTTGCTTTTAAATCAATTTCACCAGATTTATATGGAAAGCCTAACTTTTCTTATAATACGGGGACAAGTTACATTGGCTTACAAATTTCAATACATTTAAACTCAAGTAATCATTGTGATTTTTATGTGAATTTAAGGTGGAACACAATCATTTTATATTTATTCATTTTAATAATCCTTGTTAATTTAGGATGCATAAAAGCAGACAGTATGCTCAACATGACCAAGGGAATGATTAACATAGCACAGTGATTTCAATTAAAAGTGTAATTTCTACTTCAATCGTTAGGGTCACAGACATTGTGTGACATTTAATTATTTATGACTAAAAGCACTTTCAATTTTGTTGCTTTCAGCTTTCCATAAAAGAAGTAAATTGATTTATGAAAATAAAACTGAAGTGGAAAATGCAGTGTACTCAAACAAGGTTGCGTTTCCAAAAAGAATAAAGCACTCTAATCACGATGTATGAAATATAGCACTGAGGACGGAGATACCTCATATGGCCAACCATCAACAACAAAGACATCTAGAGAATAGCCATCGATGGTGGAAAAAGCATGTGCTTCCTGGATATTCAACCCAACTTCAGCGAGTAAAGAAGTCAACTGCATGGTTCACAATGTAATAGTTCAGCCCCGTGCAAAACTTGCTCACATAAATGATAAAACTACATATTGACCAACAATTAGGTGCACTTACTGAACATAACACAAGTTCTCTACTGCCAAACCTTCTAACCACATGTGAACAAGTGTCTAAGGCTGACTGTCAGTCAAATATTAACAACTAATTTAACAGCCTACACCATCAGCTTATTACAGTTGCATCACTGCAACAGGTGTTACTAAAACAAAATCCAATTTCTTAATTTTGTGGTCTTGATCATTAATTAGATTGTAATTGTAAGTTATCTAAAAATCACTTTATCTTGATTTAAAACCTGATAAAAAAAAAAAAAAATATATATATATATATATATATATATATATATATATATATTTAGAAGCAGATGTTCAAGGAAAATTACATTAAATTAACATAAAAGTTGGAAATAATAAACTGCTAAACTATTCAAAATAGAAGGGAACAATCTAAATGAAATGTTTTGGAAAAAATTTCTTCAAGTACCATTTAAAGGTTGTCTATATAGTCTACAAATTATTTCAATAGCCACCATTCTCATTTCCTTTCAAAAGCATTCCAATTGAAATTCCACATTGCATTCTCAAATGAAATTGTAAATGTATAAGGAAAGGATAAAACCAGTTCTATTCTGCAACTGTTATCAAAACAGCAGAATTTTAGACTCCACTTAACAATATATATTGTGGATAGCAAGCAGATTTAGTCTTCCAACCTTCAAAGCAATGAAGAGTGTATTATAATGGAAAAATAAAACACTTTATTGACGGTGCCTAGCCCTTGGAGTGCTTACGGGGTGTCAACACGGTGTATTGTCCCCCTCGTAGTGTGAATTTGTTCCAAGTGAGCTGGACACGTCCCCAGTGGATTTCGAACCTTGGACCTATGGAACTTAAGAATTTCAAAGGCCTCCCTGGTACCACTGAGCTAAGTCTTAACAATATATTTGGTGGATAGCAAGCAGATTTAGTCTTCCAACCTTCAAAGCAATGAAGAGTGTATTATAATGGAAAAATAAAACACTTTGTTGACGGGGCCCTGCCCTTGGGGTGCTTACGGGGCGTCAACACGGTGTATTGTCCACCGCGTAGTGTGGAATTGTTTCACGCAAGGTGGACGCATCCTCATGGGGTTTTAAACCTTGGACATATGGAACTTAAGAATTCCAAAGGCCTCCCTAGTACCACTAAGCTAACTCCTTAGGATCTATAGTCCAATGAGAATATCATAAGTGACCATTGAACCCTCCGACGAGGTCTATCAGCATAAACTGTGGGACCTCAGTAGCAGGGACTAGCCCTCATACCTAGTGAACTAGCCTGTTTATCGCGCTAGGAGGAAAAGAAGGCAATGGTTCCCATTGGTGGTGAAGCAAAGGGAGAGGCAGCCCTCGCCCCTAAGCCAAAGGCCTCCCACAGCCTTTGGAATTCTTAAGTTCCATAGGTCCAAGGTTCGAAACCCCCTGGGGACGCGTCCACCTCGCGTGGAACAAATCCACACTACGCGATGGACAATACACCGTGTTGACGCCTTGTAAGCACCTCAAGGGCAGGGCAACATCAACATACTTCATCCAATAGTCTCTCTTTTTACCAGAATAGTAAGACTCTAATTGCAAACCACTTGATGCAAAAGTAGAAGTAATTTTCACTCTCGTCTAAATATTATATTATATGATGAAGGAAGACAAAAACCAATAAAGACTGTGATGACCACGAGTAATCAAAGGTTTGGTCACCAATTTGTGCAAGCAAATAATCATTAGATAATCATGGTAGACGGGGGTATGAGAATAAGTGAGAAAACCAATTACCTGACTCAGAAGCTTTGGCCTGTCATCCGTCGAGAAAGTAATTTCATGCATGGGCCTACATAATCATAAATACAAGCAAGCATTACAATATAAAGGGTTGAAGTTTAAGCAAATATTTTTATGAGATAATATAACTTAGAGGTCACAACATATCAAAAGGTTAAAGAAATTATACGAGTTCAACCAAAGTACAGTATTTGATGGCACAAAATATCACAACCAATATAAAGGGACAATGAAGAGCTTGTTTGATATTGGAAGAGAAAAGGTCTTGGAAGAATGTGTGGTTGAAAAGTGTGAAAAGTGATGGGTTCCATAAAAATGTGTGGTTGAAATAGCAAACGGGCCCTAAAATCGAAAGAATGAGTTAGCATTACTCCCACATAGAACCGGAATGAGAATTTAATTGCAAAGAACTCAATCTACTAGGAAAAAAGATACACTAGAAAATAATATTTATCACAGTTCATCCTGGAATAATTGGATGTGGATTCTCATTGATTTATTATCTCTAGAAGATGAAAAGGTTAATATTGAAGTTAAAACTATCATACAACCATTAAGATCAAATGTATAATATCTTATACAATGTATACCTTGGAAACTTGGAGCAAGCATTTACAGCAATATCCCCATCTTGAATTTCTGATTTACTTGCTTCAAGAGCAAGTGCTTCAAGATTAGGAGAAGAACCAAAGGCTGGTGGAGGATGGATACTGAGTCAAATTTATTGGACGTAAAGATTAGAGCATACCCAATGACAAGTCAATATTATGATGTGTAAAGAAAAAAAAACATTTACTAATTGCCATCAAAACATAGTGACAATGCCCCTGCTTGGCCCCCATTTTTTCAAAACACAATTTATTCAACATTCAATCTCAACCATCCATCTTAGTCAAGCCTACAATTTTTTTACTTTTCAAACATTTTTTAACAACACATTCTCCCAAAAATACTATTCAAAACCTTATTCAAAAACTTTTTCCAAAAAATGGGGCTCAAACAAGGGCATAACATGTTGTAACAAAACCTCGGGAAGTACATAATCCAAGATTAATCTTCAAAAGGAAGTATTAATACCTTCCCATTCTTGGTGAGCGTGATTGGACTGAATCTGCTGAATTTCCACCTGAGGAAGGTACAACCTGTGCAATGCCAATTTACATCCAGCCATCAAATGACAAAGACCGGGTATGATAAAATAGATTAAGAATGCGAAAAGAGAATAAGAGCAAAAGGTTCTCTATTAATTCTGATGGCACTCCATTGATGAACAATAAATCAAACTTAGATTTATCCAGCCACTTGAGAGAGATATAGCTAGAAAAGGAAACGTGAAAGTCAAGACTTTGAGAATCTAAGATAATTCTTTCTTCTGGCTTGTGTGCAAAAAAAATGTATTCATGCAGGTTCAAAACTTTGTACTCATAAGGGACAGAAATAAGGTTGGATTAGAAGCATCAAATGTTAACATGTCCAAATTTATAAAATCATAGTTAATAACAAAGTACGGTACCAATTTTAGAATTTTGTAAATACTTACAGGCTATTAGCCTATTATTATCTACTTAAAGAATCGGATGCATATATTGCTGAAAGAGTTTTGAATATGCTCGAACACAAGTTTAATGGATCAAATATTTGGTTTTAAAATTTACAATAACAGCAAGGGGATATTGAAACAAAGAATAGGCTACTATACAACGAGTTGTAGGTCCTAATAAATCAACTTACCTGCACAAGTCGGACTTCAAATGCAGGCCTATTAGCAGGATCACGTGCCAGATGCAGCAATCGCTTGTGCGTAATAACATCTTCCGCCCTTTCCACACTCACATCCATCGCATACCTTCATGCCAGAGACATCAAAGGGATCAATTGCTATGACTGTAAACCATATATACACAGGTGGAGAGAAAGAGAACAATTATATTCAACATGCAAGCCAAAAAAATGATAATAATCAGACTGATTTATGTCCTTGCCGTGTGCCTAGAGGCGAAAGACTTGCGTCTGAATCAACACATTTAAACTATAATAATGGATTAATTAAATAAGATCCAAAAAGAAAACAAAAACCTCAGAACACCAGAAATCTAAATCCGAACAAAAAAGCATCCTAAACATGAGAAGCGAGGAATGAGAAAATAAAAAATAAAAATCAATTTTTGAAGATCAACTTGGAGAAGAACACACAAAACATTACATAGACGCACCTAGACAAACAAGTATAATGTATACAAAAACTCAGATAAATAAATTAGTGGAGTACGGAAGGCTAGACTAAAAAGTAGGGTAGGGTAGGGTAGGGTAATATTGTTGGGTAAAGGAGACCTGGCAGGGAGGCGATTAAAGTGAGCCCATAGTTGATCGTCGAAGTCCGGCTCTTGCGCCTCGGGGTGGTTAGACTCCTTGAGCCGGCGCAGCACCTCATTGTACACCTCCACCTTCTTCCGGTGCTGGCTGTTCTTGGTCCCCATCGATTCCACCACTCTGCTACTACAACTCTCGTTATCATCCATCACCATTAGTATTTCCCAATATTGCCACAGTAATAAAACTCTTTTGCTCTCGAGATCCAAAAAGCGTCGGGATTTACATGAAGTACAACTCCCCTCTGGAGATGCTTTTATACGTAGAAATAGATGCAGATTCAGATTTTAGAAAAAGCTTGAAACAGACCCTCAATGCAAAAATTATTTTTTACTTAGAAAGATATTATGCATATTTTGTGAGTACCAACTGACGAATAGGATAATAATAATAAATACTAAGGCAGAGGCGTGGTTATGTATTGAGTTACGACTCGATTCATTAATCCATCCATCCATCCATATCCTCAACTTTCTCTCTTTCCAAAAGTGTATATATATATATGGGTGTAGTATAAACTACTGTATGTATATATTTGTTAGGTGGATGCTGACTTGTCATTGCGGGAAATTAACATTAATTATTGTCTAGCTAGAATTCCAGTAGAGATCAGTTCAAGGAAAATTATTATTATTTTTTTTTAAATATCTTTGACAAACAAACCTTAAAATTTATATTTATTGATAATCTCGTTTTGAGTTATTGTCATTAGTTGTATTGCAAAAAATAAAACTCAAGATTTTTAAAATTTAAAGTTAAATCATAATCACCCTAATTGGGTGGCTTGGAGTAATTTTATTAATTAATGAAATTCAAACTAATTTAGGATAGAAGAGGAATTAATTATATTCATGAATTTTAAAATTTATATTGATTTATGGGTAATTTGAGAATTGAGAAGCAAAACAATAGACTAAATATAGGGAGATATTTTTAATTGACATTTTTAAGTGACATCGTGATATGACGCACATACATTGAGTGGTATAAATAACTACATCACTACTTACTTTTTCATCACCCAATGTATGTTCGTCATATTACAACGTCACTTAAAAATGTCAATTAAAAATGTCTCTCTAAAATTATACAAAACAATATAGGATCTCAAAAGTTACCTTTGGTGCTTCTTAAAATCCGTTGTCAAATTGTAGATTTCTTAGCATATTCATCGAGATAGTGGTCTGTGAATTATGTAAGCCTGTGTTCGGATCGATTATAAACCATTTTTTGGGTTTTTTGCGGAGTTTGAGGTAGATATAGGGTTAAAAATTGGAGAGAGAGAAAATGTGTGGTTAAAAAATTACATTGAAAATTGGAACGATTAAAAAAAAAACTCAACTTACCGAGCGAAGGCTGATTCAATAGCAAAAAGACCAGTTGGACGATCCTTAGCCATACTAGCCTCTTTATTTATGCAGGTACACTTTTTGTTTTAGGATGGGATCGCCCTTCTTCTTGCTAATTCGTAGGGTTGCGCCTCTATTTGTTAAAAGTTTTTTGTTTAAAAATATATATTTTTTATGTTTTCTAGGTAAAGTGTACGGTTGAAAAATGGAGAGAGAAAATGTGTGTGGTTAAAAAGTGATTTGAAAAATTGTGTAGGAAAAAACATATTTAAAACCATGTTTACCAAATGGAGGTGAAATCAATGGTTCGATTTGGTTCGGTTCTTTCAAAATTTTAACTGATTTTGGTTTCAAAAATCAAGAACCATTCGATTTTGGTTCTAGGTTTAGAATCGGAACTAGAACTAAGAATCAGAACCGATAGATTAAACAAGATTTTTAATTTTTTTTAAAATACGAAAAAAAAAATTATCAATTTTTAATCTTAATGCATGTTATTCTGTCCATTTGTCATTACCCATTACCCAATAAATATTGTTCAATTCAACTTTCAGTTCTTAAAGAATCAACAAACAAGAATCCCCATCTCACAGTCAGTTGTTATCTTGTTTTCAAGGATTTGATATACCTGTGCGACTATTCCCTGAGTGGGTGAATAATTACGAGCAGAAATTGAGGAATTGTTACAAGGAGCACGTACACACGAACGAGGTGATACATTAATGTCTAGAAGGAAGTAGATATTTTGATGTCAAAGACAAATATGATCGTTGAATTTGCATCTTAATCAAAGCTAGTTTGGAAATTTTAGTTTAGGAAACCAGAATCGAACAGTTCGATTTGTTTGATTTGGTTTGGTTCTGTTCAATTCGATTATCAGGGAACCAAAATCATATGGAACCACGTCCAGGCAACTAATTCGGCACATTTCAAACTCTAAGCCACTGCTTGGTAAATTTAAAAATCTAATTAAAATATAGTTAAAATCTAAGATAAAATAAACAATTAATTTTAATCATAGATTGTGCAAGTCTCACAACTTTTAAACCACACATTATATCAATTTTTATCAAAATTCACTAAATATCGAATTTTAATCTATACCAAACTGGGGCTAAATTAAGTGGTTCTTTTTGTTAGGAACATATACTCACCAAATTAATGAACTAGTTGTCTCTATTACACTGTGTTCGGTAACTATGTTTATTTCAATTTTTTTGTAATCATTACAATTTATAGATTATACAATTTCTCAAATAATTTTTTAACCATACACATTTTTTCTATCCAATTTCTAATGTCATATTTTACCTTATGACACGCTAGATGTGAGTTCAATCATTCAAAGCCTATAAGAGCTCTCGTCAACTCGCTGTAATTAAAAATTAGTATTTCTCTCGTACGATGTAGGGAATTTGCTATTCAACAATATTGATTTCGATAAATATTTGTAAAATTTTAATGTCGTATATGAAATTCCTATAAAAATTAATATTATATTAAAATAATTATTAAAATTTTACAAACAATAAAATTACTTCAAATTATAATAGCTTCTTTGATATAAAAGTCGATTTATATATTTAAATAATAAATTATTATTGATTTTTTCACCTTTTTCCCAAAAAAATGAAGTTGCTATTCGCAAAAAAATTAATATTGTTTTTATCGAAAATAACAAACATTTGCACATGATTTGGAGTTGCGTCGTTTTTAGAAAATAACTGATATTAAATGTTTATTAATTATCAATAACAAATGTAAGCACTTTTTGAATAGGAATTTTTGGAGTCAAAACACGTCTTCCATAAATATCATTGAAAATTACCTAATTATAATTAGAAAAATGCTAAAATTATCGCGAAAACGTACCGCAAAGTGTACCGCACAGACACATGAAAGTGAAATGAATAGTTCACCCTTCCCTCCATGTGTGAGTATGCGGTACAATTCGCGGTACAGTTTCGCGGTACTTGTAGCATTATTGTTATAATTATTACTCTCAATTATTTTTTTTTTAATTTTTTGAACATATATACAAAAATATCCAAATCTCAACACACTTATAGACTCAAAATCATGTGTTCTATCTGGTAAGGGGGTGCCTCGGGCTAACATTTCTTGACCTTACTTTCAATTATTAATCATCAATTTTTATTTATTTATTATTTTTTTTTTTTACAATGGTTAAGTAATAAAATTAACCATCCATAACAATTTCAATTTCGTTATCCATTACATTAAACACATCATCAAATACAGTCAACACGTCATCCCATAATAGTAATGTAATTAATTATTTTCAAATTAATTACTTGATAATATTTCACTATGCAAAATGGGTAATCATAATATCCTTGAAATTTATATTTATGCGATGACATAATAATTGGTTTTAGCTTCAATAAATTATTAATTATCATTCGTACATTTTACTTTGATGCAAACAAGTTTTAATTCAAATTAAAAAAATGAATAACCACCATTTTCTCCAAAAATAAATAAATAAATAAAAATAGATTAACGTTTTCTCAATTAAAAAAA
Organism: Ligustrum vulgare; assembly: GCA_963555705.1. Lineage (NCBI taxonomy): Eukaryota > Viridiplantae > Streptophyta > Magnoliopsida > Lamiales > Oleaceae > Ligustrum > Ligustrum vulgare. The sequence goes on along the minus strand of OY743174.1, from coordinate 45,380,098 downwards.
TATGTATATATTAAGATGTGTAAATAAACTTATTTGTCACTAATATTTTTAACCGAACAAAAAATAACAAATACTACTACATCCCTCCTGTGAAGATAGACTTGCTCATATTTTCACACAGATTAAAGAAAATGTGGTTAATGTAATTGAAAATATAAGTTTTTCTTACATTTTACTAAAATATCTCTACATTAAATAATGAAATAAATATGATTATTTTATATTTGTTGATAACAATGAATATTAAATAAGTGCATATTAGAAAACTTAAAAAAAATCTAGACTTTTAATAAGAAAAGTGACAAATAATTTGGGACGAACAAATAAGGAATACAAATCTATTTTCACGGGATGGAGAGAGTATTAAAGTTTAATAAAATATTAATCTAATTAATACACAATTAATGCACGAAAAAAGTCATATCATCTTTGTTTTTCAAAGTTAATGTACAATTTTTCAAATGCATTAATTTCTTTTATTTTTTATAAAGCAATTAATGATATATATAAATGCATAAAAATCATTATGGTTGTTTGATAATCATAATTGCTAAAAGAAGTCTAGATTTAGAAATTATTTTAGGGGAGAAAACAAAAAATGACGGTTATTTTACTTTAATATATTGTAAAGTATAGAATAGATTTATGGATTTTATGAAATACCTAAAATCATTATGGTTGTTTGATAATCATAATTAAATTACAAATGAGACCAAAAATTTAATTAAGTTTATTGAGTTAATATTGAATTTTTATGAAACGTGTGACATTTATTATTCTGAAGATTTAACATGTACAACGAGAATGTATACCACATTCCCTCGGAGGATGCTCACAATCAAATTACTCTAATTTGTGTAAAGATAAATATAGTTTTTGCCAAGTTAAAAAATTTTTATTTTCATTTTTCTCGTTGGAAGTCCATGAGAGATGTGTGAAATGCAGATAAGAGTAAAGGGACACGCTTTCATTTTTTGATGCCAACCTTTGGGGTGGAGAGTGAACCGCCGGGATAAGAGCGTGACATGGCTTCCACTAGAATAATGAAAGCAAAATTAGTTTGTTAGATCTTTTACATGTGCTTTATGCTATCAACCCTAAAAGGAAGTGCCACATTTTTTTTCCCTTTAATTAACTCGAGATTGGATATATAAAATAATTACAATTCAAATCAATATTTTATTAGGTAAATTTATATCAACGTATGTCGCATGGAGCAGAAGTGGTCCAACCAATTGTTTGATGTGTTTTTTCTTCTTTCTTCTACTGAGAAACTTGAAAATTAGATGTCTTGTTATCTGGACAATCACACGAGGATTGTGATTGATTTTCATTCTAATCTTCAATTAAGACATGAATATTTGTAAACCATGAAAATCGTAAAATTATTCACTTTCTCATACTTTTGTTTAATTTGTTATTGAGATATGACAACTACTGTATCAATCATGTATAATTACATTTTTTAGACTACAAAATAATTAATGATCGATTAGTAAAAGATTGTGATTGTATTAAAGTAATATATAATAATTTAATAAATGAAACGTGGGTGTATGTATAAAGCTAGGCATATTCTTTCAATAATTCTTCTAGGGTTTAGTCTTCTTTAATTAAATAAATAAATGATGAATAATTAGATTATAATACATAAAAAAAAGGTGTAGCCCACACCCTGAGGGCCCGAACCGACCACGCCCAAGGTCATTGGTTCGGGAAGGTAAATCCAGGTTATGCCTCCAAGGAGCCAGGGTGGAAGGGCTTATGGTAAGCATGAGAAACGCTCAATAACTCCCGCTTGCCACAAGGCCAATTCCACCTTGCCGGGAATCGAACCAAGCACACAGCTGCGCTGAGCACTTACCACCCATCCCCTTTGCCACTTGAAGATGTGCCCTGGGGGCATTAGATTATAATACATAATTTGTCCTTGAGGTGTCAAAAGGTGATTGCTCAGCATATCATGTTAATACTATCTTTTATTATGATTAAGAAGTCCATTATGTGTTGATTTTATTACGATGACTCGTGAGACATGACAAATGGGATTGAATATTTGAATAAATGGTTAAAAATAACCGACAGATTTTCACTTATTACAATTTCCACACGAAAAGCATGGAAGATAATTGACAATTTTTATTGTACTAAACATGGAAAGCATGGACATACGCGATTTTAAATGATTTTACAGGATGAAAAAGAAGTTATTTAATTACTAGTTATTTAAAATTTTTTGTTTGAAAAACTGTTTATAGACAAGTTTATAAACGATATTTTTTTTCAAATTACTTTTAAACCATACATATTTCTAATAATCATTTTTTAACCACATACTTTACCTCGAAAACATAATCATTTTTTGTTTATAAACTTTTTTTTTTTAAAAACCAAAGATGAAGAAATTAAAAATTAATTTCTTAGATGAGAGGATAAGCTTGGGATTATAATGTCCACGTGGCTTATTTAAAATTTAATTAATATTTTTTGGGACTAGTAACTAGTAAGTTGAGCTAATCGCTTTAAACAATATTATATAGATTCGCATCACTGAGGAATAAACCCTATTGGTTCCAAGATTATATTTGCAAATATTACATTGATTTTCAAAGGCATTTTGACCAAAAAAGAATTAATCAATGATTATTTATTTGATTTTAGATAATGTAGAATATTTATTCTACAACCTCTCTCTCTCTCTCTCTCTCTCTCTCTCTCTCTCTCTCTCTCTCTCTCTCTCTCATTATTTGGAACGAGGTCCCTCAAGAAACAGTTTCTTGAAACAAATGAACAACATATAAAAGCTTATGTTACACCTCAGTTAAGTATGAAACAAATGAACAACATATAAAAGCTTATGTTACACGTTTTAAGATATTTACTCAAGACAAGACTTAGCTCCCGGTAAATGATTTATAAACAACATATTTAAATTACTTTTCAACTAAAAAATTTTATCAAACCACTTTACAACCACAAATTTTATCAATAACATAACATTATCTATTTATAAACAAAAATTTTGTACCAAACGGAGGCTTAAATTGTGTTCGCGCTTCTTAAAAAAAAGTTACTAAATATTTTTTTCCCAGTCAAAGTTAGACATTAATTTGAACTTCATATTCATAACTATTATTCATTTCTTATTCATATATTTCGTAAAATTTATAACCGTATTCATTCTTATATATAAAAAAAAATACTACTCCCCCTGTTCCACTTCTTTTTCACTATCTCAAATTATATGTCACGTTATTTGTTGATAATATAGAAATTATATGGTACCTGCCCATTGGAAAGCACGTGTCTCCCCATGCATTTGGGAGTGTTAGGCCAAGCCCACGAACCCTCGCCTGATACCTAATACTCACTCGTCAAGTGGTAGGTGAACACTTTTATGGTGCCCCAAGGAGCCCCATAAAAGGATTTGTTATAATTGATTTTTAAGTTTTCTACTATGTTATTATTTCGTGTGTTATATTATCAATAAACATGAACAACTTTTATTTAAACAATTATTTAATATAAATGTGTTTCGAAAAAATATAAGAAAATAAGTTTTAACTACATCAATTATATTCTCTTAATATGCGTAAACTAAAAATTGAAATAAGTCTATTTTTGTGATAAGAAGAGAGTAATAATTTTTAAAGGGACAAAAATTTAACATATTTGAAAACACATTAATATGGTCGGTGAACATGTGTTATGGTGTTCATGGAGGGACAATAGTTGGGGCAGCTCAAAATTTTTCCAAAAAATTATGAAGTGAAATAATTTTTCTTTGAAAAAATTGTTTTTGGCTTTGTTCTTTAATGAAATAGTCCTCTCATTCCATTGTAGTCCCCCTCATTCGGATCTTCTAGCTCCATCCCTTATGGTGTTTATCGTGAATATGATGCTAAGCACTTTTTTTTGTTTATAAACCAATTTATAAGTCACATAATTTTTCAAATCACTTTTTAATCACATGCTTTTTTTTAAAAAAATTTTTAACCACTACTTTTTACCTTAAAATCATAAATAAATCAGTTTATAAATCAAATAGTATTATCAAACGGAGGTTTTTTTAATGGAATGTGTATTAACATCTACATCTTGATCATGATGTCGATTATAACACATTTCTACCGTGCCTTCCTATCCTTCTTCGAAAACATTATTTTGTTTGAAAACTCGAAAACAAGAAGTTTAAAACTATATTTTGAAAACATATGTATTTAGGTGACATCAGTCTGATTCAGTCATGTTAGACCATTAATTGGTTGGAAATACTGGCCTTTGGAGGTAACCAGAAGCCAGATTATTGGGAAGATAAATATTGAACGTGGGAAATCATCAGCAGCACAAGCGGCGACTAGATATCGCCACAATAGAATAGCCTCTAGAACACCCAACCATAAATCTACACCCTGTTACCCAGTTAAATATCAGTATTTTATTGCTATTTGTTTACTACCATGTTTATAAAATCTTATCCACACCAAAGTCATTATTTTTATTTTTTATTTTTTTTTAAACACAACCAAAACTATTGTCTCGTGCACAAAATTAATGCGAGCAACATTTTTCTACCGACTTCATGTTGTTTATACTATTTTCAAATACAAAGAAAGTCGTCCGGTGAAACTTAGAACTCATTTGATGTAAGAGAAATTGGATTTTTGAGAGAATGTGTGGTTGTAAAGAAATTGAAAAGTATGAAAGTTGTGAGTCTTTAAAAAATGCGTGGTTAAAAATAAGTTTTAAATAAAAATTGTGTAAAATTTCTGAACAAAATTGGGGCTAAACTGAAAATTGGTCAAAATATGAACAACACAAAAATAATGAAGGAACCGCTTAAGAAGAATAATGCTATTTGTACTCAAAATTTGACAAAAAATGTGATAAAAATAAGATGACAAACTTGTGACTACTGTTGATTTGCAGGTTGATGTGATTTGTGAATTATTAGGATTGTGCTAACATTCATTACGTTAATTTCCTGGTGAATGTTCTTGTACATGTGTGTGTAGTGAGATTGGTGTAAGAAATACCGTAGTTTTTACAATTTTTAGTCGGTATGCATTGATGCGTGACAATGTAGGCAGAAGAAAGTATTTTGGGTACAAATGGACACATCATGAATACATGAAAACGAATTTTTGAAACATGGTGGGGTCCTATGAACTATACTTTGTGAAGGAATCCAATGGTAGTTGTCTATGTCCCTACATCTCCACAACCTAATCCATTCTAGTTCATTATTAAGAAAACGTAACCTTTGCTGCTCCAACATGTGGGGAGGATTTTGACACCATAAACTTGTCTACTTTTAATTTCTATACTATGGTTTTTTTTTTTTTTTGTTAAAATTATATAAATAAATTATATAAAAGGTTTTATTAGAAGAGAATTCAATTATTCAAACAATAGTTATGTAGATTTGTTATATAAATTCAAACTATTAGATGGTGTTCATACATTTCATTATGTAAAAACAGAAAGGGTTCGATAGTTACATAAATTTGCTATTTCCTTGGTAAATCATCCAATTTTGAACTTTGTACAGAAGTTGAATTTGACCCTTAAATTGAGCACCACATGTCCAAATTATTATTATTTTCTTAGTAGATATGTCCAAATTATGTTGACGTTCATGTGTACATAGTTGTAGTAGGTTCGAACTTGGTTTTAAGTGTTGGAAATTAAACGCAGATTCTATCAATTTTAATTCACATGATCTTTTTGATGTTTAAGAAATAATTGAGTAAATAAAAAAATAATAAAACAATAACGAAAACTTTACGGATCGCCAAAGTTTTTCACTATATAATAAATTGTTACAATTATATAAAATTTTATTCACCAAATCCCATATATAATTGTATTGTAGAAAAATATCAAGTTTTACCATATCTATCAATTTCTATTTCTCTGTACAACTTACAAAGAAATCAAAATCAAGGTGCTAGACTACAATTTTTCCTCACAAAACTTTCTAGTCAATGTGTTGAAACAAATGGGAATAATACGTGTATATATAGAAATTACATTCACGTCATCAGGCCCACCAACAGTTCGGCTTGGAGTTGGAGAAGTCTTCCATAGCCAACTGCACTCCTTAGTCAATTGTATTTCTGACAAATTAATTAGTTACCTCATGTTCTTTCACTAGAAAACGGGATATGTGGATTAATTCACTTCAATTGAATTAGTTACCTCAATTCCAACAGTTGAAAGAACTTGTAACAATTTGCTTTGACCACTGGACATGCAATCAGTAAGAAAAAGTCAGAATTCAATTTCCATTAGAACTTCAATCCTATTCCAATATATGAGCAGTTGAATTAAACTCCTTTTTTCCAATTACAATTTAGGTCTTCCAACTTTTAACAATTTCAGATAATTACCCAACAATCTTCACATTGCAAAAAATAAGTCAAAACTCTATCATCTCTTTCATTCATAAAATACTTGAAAATTGGTAAGCTTTTGACAAACTTTGACGATTCCAATTCTCAAATCAGAGAATTGACATACTCCACCATATGAGTATAACCATTCAAAATTATCAACGAACTTCAAGTTTTTCATCGGCTCGTGTAGAAACAAAATTGCTGAATTTTTCTGATGTAATCCCCATGTTTGGCTTTCCCTGAAAGCTCATCGGCCATCGACATCAATTTCACCACATCTTGCATTAATGTCAAACAAATGCCCGTATGCAATAAGAACACATCATTTATCATGATAATCGACTTCATGCCATGAGGATATCCTATCTTACTCAGAGTACATCATTATCACCCTCCACCAAGAGAGACGCATTGTCCACCTTCGAGTAGTTAGCCGAGTTTGCTCCACCTTTTGGAAATTTATTCTCACATGACCAGATTTATTCATAGTTCCAACAAGTTATTTTTTGCTTCATGAACTTTCCCATCTTCCATTTTTCAGTAACAAGCAAATTATTATCATATGAATTATCTTTTCCACATAATCTCCTTTCTTCAGAAATCAACTTACTTGTAACTTCTACGAAGTCTACCATTTCCTTTCCGTACATTAAAATTGACTTTGATGTGTTCAAACGTGGATGAAAGAGAATAGGCAAGCTACGATGCTTTACTTTCATCTTCAATTTTAACTCAAATATATTCACCTCAGAAACAATTCGATTAAAGCATCCTTAACTTGCACTTGTCATAAGACAAAATTGATTCTCTTATCAAATTTTTCTACATCGTACTTGATTGACATGTTTTGTTTTACTCTAAAAAATCTTCAAACCACATGATGCTCTGATATCACTTGTTGAGAATTAAACATAAATTTTATCTTCTTTAACCAACATGATTTTTTTATGTTTAAGAAATAATGAGCAAACAAGAAAATAAAACAATAATGCAAAATTTAAGGATCATATAATTTTTTATTATATAATAAATTGTTACAATTATATAGAATTTCACTCACCAAATCCCAAGTATTGTAGAAAATATCAAGTTTTACCACATCTACAAATTTTTACTTCTTTGTACAATCCACAAAGAAATTAAGAAAAATCAATATGTTAGACTACTATTTTTTCTCACAAAACTCTCTAGTGAACGTGCTACAACAAAAAGAGAATAATACTTGTATATATAGAAATTACATTCACGTCATCTGGCACACCAACGACTTGGAGTTGGAGAAGTCTCCATTGGTCAATTGCACTCCTTTGTCAATTGTAATTCTAACAAATTAATTAGTTACCTCATGTTCTTTCGCTAGGAAACGCAACATGTAGATTAATTCACTTCCACTAAATTAATTACCTCAATTCCAACGGTGGAAGAACTTCTAACAATTTACTTCGACCATTGGACACACAATCAATAAGAAAAAGTCACAATTCACTTTCCATTAGAACTTTAATCATGTTCCAATATAAGCAATTGAATTATACATTTTTTCCCTAGCTCCAACTGTTGACAATTTGAGTTAATTACCCAACACTAAGAACAGACGACTTCGTGATAAGGATACTTAGCAATAAACTATTAGAAACTTATATAATATTTCTGTTCTCCATGATTTTCGTTTCTCCTTGTATAATAATTAGAAATAGGCACTCATCAAGTTACACTTTCAACATTCATTGTATATGGACAGATTTTGGAGTCCGATGAATTTGGACATCATATAATTATCCCTGGTCATTTGTTGTTCCATTTTCCAGCCTCTTGGAATTAGAAGTCGAACAATTAATTGTCCATCCGCTGCGAAAACTGGGCTATGGTCCTTCCGCTTCGAAAAAACTTGGCTGGGCTTTCTGTTATGGTACCACATAAACACTCAAGTGGGAAAGAAGTAGTGAGCAGTGAAATCACTAGTTTAATGTGGAAATTACATGACATACAACAAATTGTTCACATTATCACTTTTTATTGTAACTGTTTCTATAAGTTTAAAATTTGATTGTTGACATGTATACATGTGTACAATTTTAATTGTGTGAATAAATATTGAAAGAGCATTTTGGTACAGCAAATTTAGACTTTAACTTTTAATCTAATTTCTAAATATCAAATAGAGTTTCCTTTTTTTGCATTTATAAGTTCTAAACATCAAATAGTATTTTATTTTTTCCATTTAGCTTCTAGTGGCGGATCCATCGTACGGCGAGCTAGCGCGGCCGCCGGTTGTGCCCCAAAAACCAATAACACCCCAACCCAACCAAGCCTAAATACCCAACGCCCCCTACCCATTTCAGGCATAAACTAGTCAGATCCCCGAGTTCCCAACCCATGAGAGTTAGAACTTCAAACCCTCGACAGTTCCTTCGTCGTAAACCCCTTTTTTTCCATCCCTCTTTAATATTCTCTGTTTTTCTCTCAAGAAAGGAGCCGTAGGAGAAGATATTATTATAAAAAATAATTAAGCTCGTGTGCAATTCGTTGTTTAATCAGGTAATTAATTGATGTTAATCAATTTTTTTTTTCGATTTATTTGCAGATTTTTTTCGCATAGTTAGAAACACACATTATATGCGTGATTATGTTTCGATTCACTTTTCTGATTGATTAATATTTTAGAAGAATTCGTTAGTTAATTCTTGTTCAATAATCAAGAATTTTTAAATAGTTTTGCAATTTTGATTTGTGTTCTCGTGCTTCGATGTATAGGTTTATGTATATTTTCAATCAATTGTTTCTTCGGTTACACACTTTAATGATGTACAAGAATTGAATAAAATACTTTCAATATTCCCCTTGAGTGAATTTGAATTTTGATTATTTTGATTTGGTGAATATTGGATATTTGGATTTGTGATTGTTGAAATTTTGTGAATATTATTTTTGAATTTGTGTTGTATTTTGGCTTTCCCAAACTATGCCAAAAAATCTATTTCTGGAAGAGAAAAGATAAAGAACAAGAAAAGAAATGAAAAGAAACCATCCGGATAGGATAGAAGTTGATTCAATGCCCAATGGTGATAGAATCATGATTGAATGTGATAAAATATGATAGAATCCGGATGTAGAAAAGATTTGATGATTAATAGGAAGACTAAACAATCTATGGCTTTGAATATTTGTTTAGATGTATTTCTATATTGATTTATTTATTTTTTAAATATTATTTAATTAAATTAAATAATAATAAATAATCTCGGTGGCTTGGTCGGTCAACGGTCAAACGATCGACCGCTCTAGCTCAACTGTGGTCCTGAATCCGCCACTGGCTTCTAGTATAACATACTTGACCAACCTTTATCTAGTGTCCTGTGTCCACGATGAGCACATGTTATAATGTCATCAAGATTATAATGTTGTCACATATTTCTATATTTCTATATATATTCTTGGTGTACATGGTAAAATCAACCATAGTGCTAGATCAATTCCGCACACTTGAAAGATGTATGTCATATTTGATATGTAACGTTCATTATTTGCATTTAGTCATATATGATACCATTTTCTCGATCAAAAAGCATGGTTCCCATTTATTTGTTGTTGTTACTAATATTGTTATAAATCATATGATCCTCAATAGTATGTTTTAAATATTTATTTACATGGTGATTTCCTACTTTAATTAATAACCCCACGTCTGACTGCACCAATGCATCCAGTTCCCTCACTGTCGACATTGGATTTGCAGTCTGCATATAAAGAAACTCAAATACTAGTTCAATCCGAGTTCGAGCCAGCTCTTTCTTTTTTCTTTTTTTTTTAAAGAATGTCATATTAAATTTTAAAAGATATAGGATTGAATTGAATATTTTTCAAATGATGTACTCGATAAGAGTTATATATATATATATATATAAATCTCTAAAGGGCTATGTTGTACAATTTATTTATAGAAGGACCCAATTGTATCTTTCGAAAGTATACCAAAAAAGGGGAACTTATAATTTATTTGTGATTTGGTTTTGCAAATACTTTATTGTGTTTTATTTAAAGTTTGGGACTAAAGGTGCAAAAAGTTAAGATTTTAAAATCCATTTCAATTATCTTCTTCCCTGCATGAAAATATACATACACAATTAAATATACCTATGCAAAAGTAACTCCACTATTTAATCCGGGGATGATTATTATAGGAAATTAAACACTACCTTTTAATTATATCACAATAAAAATCATTAAGGCGCTATAAAAGTTTTGTTTATAACATCCATGGAATTTCAAGAATCAAAACTTTCGGTTGTAAAAATCATAAGTATTTTTCTTCACTCTTTTTTATTCTCCCATGTATTCTTTCACTATAAGAAGGATCCTTCAAAGCATTTTGAAGTTCTTACATTTACATACACTTTTATATACACGGTGGTACACACTTTGAAATTTAAAAAAGAAGGGAGAGACTAGAGAGATTTCTATGTATCGGGTTCCATCGGGAAACAACATTTACCATCGAACTTCGTACATTCAAAAGCTTCCAATTAAGACAGGTAGAGGTGCATGTGATCATTTCGTTTTCAAGTTATGAATTTTTCGATACTACAAATTGCATTCGGATATGGTGCTTTTGCACTACTATAGTCTACAGTTTGGTGTTGGGAATTAGGACGCAACTAATCCCGCCCAGGATCGATGTGACACAAATAAATTGGACTGAGAAAATATAAATACGCAAAAATAAAATGCAAATACGAAACACAAAGATTTACGTGGTTCAGCAATTTGCCTACGTCCACGGACCCACACCAATATATTTCACTAACTCGAAAAATGAGGAGTACAAAAATACTACACTGTATTTTTATCTGTCTACACAAAGACTATTCTCTCCAACTCACTTTTCTCTCCACACAAGAAAATATCTTGTGTTTATACTTTCTCTCTCTCTTGAGCTTGTATTGATTTTTGGTGTGTTTCTTACTGCAAACAGAGGCTCAATTTATAGGCAAATTTTCGTTGAAAATTGGTGACCATTAAGAATAAAAAAAAACCTCCACAAATTTTGTCTGCCAACATTAGTATACTAATGCTCCATTAATTTCTTTCCACTTCTATTTGTCTCCACTATCTAACAATCTCCCACTTGGAGACTAATGTGGCTTCACCTGAGACACCTCCTCCTTGCAACTCCTTGTGAAATATGGTGTGAGTCATTTCTTTTTGTCTTCACTTCAGAAGACCAATTGAAGCTGAGCACAGCTCCAATTTTTCCTTTGTTACTGTCTTGGTCATCATGTCGGCTGGGTTCTTACTACCCTGGATCTTCTCTAGTGTTAATACTTCATCCTCTAGAAGAGACCTGATGAAGTGATAACGGAGTCCAATGTGCTTGGTTCTAGAATGAAATGCTGAATTCTTTGCCAGATGTATCGCACTCTGACTATCACTGTGCAAAACATTCTTCTCCTGACTGAATCCCAATTCTGCCAACAAACCCTGTAACCAGATCATTTCTTTGCTAGCCTCGGTTACTGCCACGTACTCTGCTTCTGTAGTGGATAGAGCAACAATCTTCTGTATCTGCGAAATCCAGCTAACTGCAGTAGTACCTACTGTGAAAACATAACCAGTAGTACTTCTCCTGCGATCTACCTCGCCAGCAAAATCTGCATCTACAAAGCCTTGTAGAGTCACCTCGCCTCGTCCAAAGCATAAGCATCTATCAGTAGTTCCCCGTAGATATCTTAATATCCACTTTACTGCTTCCCAATGCTGCTTTCCAGGATTTGCCATAAACCTGCTCACAACTCCCACTGCATGAGCAATATCTGGTCTGGTACAAACCATGGCATACATCAAACTTCCAATGGCTGAGGCATATGGTATTTTAGCCATGAAGTTTATCTCGTCCTCTGTCTTAGGACTCTGATCACTAGATAGACGGAAGTGATTAGCTAGTGGCGTGCTGACAGCCTTCGCACTGCACATGTTAAATCTCTGCAGAACTTGACTAATGTACTTGGCCTGAGATAACTGTAAGATACCTTCTGCTTATCTCTGAAAATTCTCATTCCGAGAATCTGCTTCGCTGCACCCAAGTCCTTCATTTCGAATTCTGCTGACAGCTGCATCTTTAACTTCTTGATTTCGTCCATATCTGAGCCTGCTACTAACATATCATCGACATAAAGTAGCAAAATTATATAACTGGACTCGAATCTCCTGAAGTAGCAACAATGGTCAGCATTACATTTGAAGTAGCCATTTTTCTGCATAAATCCGTCGAACTTCTTGTACCACTGTCTCGGGGCTTGCTTTAAGCCATACAGGCTCTTCTTCAATTTGCAAACGAGCTTCTCCTTTCCTTTGACTGAGAAGCCTTCTGGCTGCTGCATATATATTTCCTCCTCAAGGTCACCATGGAGGAAAGCAGTTTTCACATCTAACTGCTCCAAGTGCAAACCCTCTGCTGCAACAATACTCAAGACTGATCTGATTGTTGTCAGCTTCACAACTGGCGAAAATATTTCCGTGTAGTCAATTCCTTCTTTCTGCTGGAAACCTTTGACCACCAACCTCGCCTTGTATCTCTTTGATCCATCATGTTCCTCCTTGATTCTGTACACCCACTTATTGTGTAGAGCTCTCTTTCCTGTAGGTAACTCGGCTAGTTCCCACGTCTGGTTAGAGATGAGAGATTTTATCTCGTCTTTCATCGCAAGCTCCCACTTGCCAGAATCACCGACCTGACATGCCTCATGATAGCATTCAGGTTCACCTGCATCAGTAAGTAACATGTAACTCATGTACTTTCTATTTGGAACATGAGGTCTGGTTGACCTTCTAAGAACAGGGACTGGAGACTGTGATGCATCAGTCTCTAGAACAGGCTCCTGTAACTGCAGATCCTCCTCTGTCTGCTGCGACGTACTACTTTCTGGAGCATCATCCAACTCAACATATGTTGGATCATCATGTACTGTGTCATCGGACTGCACTGCATTTCTGTCCTTGTACATAACCTTCTCATTGAATATGACATCCCTGCTTCTAATGACCTTTCTGTTCTGGTCATCCCATAAGCGGTATCCGAACTCATCTCCGCCATATCCAATGAATGTGCACTTTAGTGATTTGGGGTCTAGCTTGCCCCTTTCCTGATCACTAATATGTGCATATGCGACACATCCAAAAACTTTCAAGTGGGAAAGTTTTATTTCTTTTCTGCTCCATACTTCCTCCGGTATCCTGTACTCCAACGGTACCGAGGGTCCTCGATTGATCAAGTACACCGCTGTGTTGACTGCTTCTGCCCAAAACTGTTTGGGCAAGCCTGCATGTAACCTCATGTTTCTGGCTCTCTCCGTTAATGTCCGGTTCATACGTTCTGCAACTCCATTTTGCTGTGGAGTCCCTGGCAACGTCCTCTCCATTTTGATGCCATTCTGGTAACAGAACTTCTTGAACGCCATATCCGTATATTCTCCTCCGTTGTCGGACCTCAGTTTCTTTACTCGCAATCCTGTTTCATTTTCCACCATGGCTTTCCACTTCTTGAACACATCGAATACTTCGGACTTGTGTCTCAAGAAATAAACCCACACTTTTCTCGAGTGGTCATCAATGAAAGTCACAAAGTATGACTTTCCGCCAATAGATGAAACTGCGGTTGGTCCCCAGACGTCTGTGTGGACTAACTCAAGTTTCTCTTGCTTCCGAGTTCTGCCACTAGTGTTGAAACTCACCCTGGTCTGCTTCCCAAAGATGCAACTCTCGCATAAGTCTATATCAGTAGACTGAAGCTCTGGTAGTTTCCCCTTTGCATGCATATACTTGAGTCCCTTCTGACTCATATGCCCAAGTCTCTGGTGCCACAAGTTTGGGCCCTCCTTGCTTTCAGCAACTGCAATTGTCACACAAGCATCCGCCGTTGTGTAGAGGGTGCCAGTATCCTTGCCTCGAGCGATAATCATGGCGCCCTTGGTGATCTTCCAGTTATCACCAGAGAAGGTGGTGACATGTCCTTCTCCCGACAATTGTTTGACGGAGATCAAGTTCTTCCTCAATTCTGGAATATGTCTCACGTCCTTCAGCTTCCACACAGATCCATTGATCTTGATCTGTACATCACCCTTTCCGACCACGTCACACGGTTGATCATTACCGAGATAGACTCTACCAAAATCACCCCGCGTATAGTTTACAAAAAACTCCTTGTTTGAGGTAGCATGAAAAGATGCTCCGGAATCAATCACCCAGTATTCCGTTTTTCTCTCCAAAGAGCATATCAAAGCATCGTCCGCTTCCTCTTCCACAACATTGACTTCTGTCCTGTCCTCCTTTTCTTTTGGAGGTGTTGGACACTGGTTTTTGTAATGACCGGTCTTCCCACACTTCCAACATTCCACAACCTTAGTTTTGTTGGAATTGTTTGGATTTCTGGATCTTGATCTTCCACTTCTGAATTTGCCATTGCCCCGCCCATTCCCTCTGTTAGAATTTCTGCCTCTGCTTTCCACGTTCAACGCCGATCCTGAAGTTGAGGCACCTTCTGATTGTCGTCTGATCTCCTCCGTTAAGATCATGCTTACGACATCATCGAACTTCAATTTTGACTTTCCGGCAGAGCCACTAATTGCTGTGACTGTACCATTCCAGCTGTCTGGCAACTGCCCAAGAATTAACAAAGCTCGAACTTCATCACTAAAAGTGATTTCGACTGTGTTTAGCTGGTCCGTCACTTCATTGAATTTATTTAGATGCTCCCCAAATCTTCCGCCTTCGGCCATCTTCATATTGAACAGCTTTTTAATTAAGTGGACTTTATTTGCTGCAGATGGCTGTTCGTACATGCTAGAAAGGGCTGCCATGAGAGACTCTATCGTCTTCTCATTTTTTATGTTGAAGGCCACTGACTTTGACAACGTCAGCCTGATTGTGCCGAGTGCTTTTCGATCAAGCAACTCCCAATCCCCCTGGCTTATATCTTCTGGCTTTTCTTTTAGTGGCTTGTATAGATCCTTCTGGTACAGATAGTCCTCCATTTGCATTTTCCAAAATCCAAAATTTGAACCATCAAATTTGTCAACTTTGGATATTTTCTCATCTGTCGACATTGCTCCCACTCGATCACAAAACAGTCTAAAGAAATCTTTTCTGATGTGGAAGATCAGTCAAAGCTGCAACCACAGAGCATACTAAGAATTTCAAAAGATCTCAATGAGCCAAAGCTCTGATACCAATTGTTGGGAATTAGGACGCAACTAATCCCGCCCAGGATCGATGTGACACAAATAAATTGGACTGAGAAAATATAAATACGCAAAAATAAAATGCAAATACGAAACACAAAGATTTACGTGGTTCAGCAATTTGCCTACGTCCACGGACCCACACCAATATATTTCACTAACTCGAAAAATGAGGAGTACAAAAATACTACACTGTATTTTTATCTGTCTACACAAAGACTATTCTCTCCAACTCACTTTTCTCTCCACACAAGAAAATATCTTGTGTTTATACTTTCTCTCTCTCTTGAGCTTGTATTGATTTTTGGTGTGTTTCTTACTGCAAACGGAGGCTCAATTTATAGGCAAATTTTCGTTGAAAATTGGTGACCATTAAGAATAAAAAAAAAACCTCCACAAATTTTGTCGGCCAACATTAGTATACTAATGCTCCATTAATTTCTTTCCACTTCTATTTGTCTCCACTATCTAACATTTGGAATTATCATTCTTCGGCTCTACATGTTATGATATATCCATAGAACTTGGATTTCGCTGGAAATACATCTACGTGAAATGGTATGAATGTATTGCTCGAAGATTTCAAATTTGATAAAGAAATTCACCGATGATATCTATTGAGTTTAGACTCATTGATTAACTCCATTTTTACAAGTTGATTTGGTTTGTTTGGGACCGTGGATGGCGGTTGAGCGATGGAGGCATGTGATGGTGTCAAGTGTCGGAGTTTTTCCTTTGAAGAAAATAAAATGAGTAAACCATATTTGGATCTTCAGTATCATGCGTTAAGTTTTAATTTTATTTTCATGAAACTGGATGTTTATTGTTTAACTCCGTTTGGTAACACTGTTTGGATTATAAATTGGTTTATTTATGATTTTGAGGTAAAAAGTAATGGTTGAAAATTGGAAAGAGAAAATGTTTATGGTTAAAAAGTGATTTGAGAAATTGTGTAGTTTATAAATTGTTTTATAAACCAAATAAACTATTTTACCGAACACAATTGTCATGTTGACCTATATTTTATGTAGAGTGTTTGTTTAACTTAAAACTGAAATCATGGGTAAAAGAAAAAAAAAACAGTGACAAAACCAACATGTCCAACCAACTTCGGGGTGTTACTGTTCATTGTACAGGCTTTAAAATGTAATTCCGAAGACATGGTGACACTCGTCACTGAATTATCTTTTCATGAGCACAAGAATCACTTAATTAGTTAATTCCGAGTTATATAGAGGTTTGGACAGATTTTTTAAAAGAGGTGTGCGTGGCAATTTTCTTTTTGGTTCCTAGTTTTTGCCCTTAGTTTCAAAAAAATTCATATCTCACTCGTTATTTAAAATTATTGGATGAAACTAGTGAGGTTTCGTAGCTCTATGAGTTAGCTATCTTACAAACTCGAAATTAGGTCAATTCAATATCTGTACAAATTGTTATGGCACATTAAGTAAACTGCATTGATTTCGTTTTCAATTGAAGTTGATACGGAGTTTGAAAATTATTTTACCACTTCATATGTTGTCAACGGAAGACAGTTTTTGGATATGTTATAAGTTAAGAAGTTACCTATGTTTAGTAAAAGATTTCATAACTTTCCACAAAATGATAATTGCATTAGTTTATCAATTGATTTCTAAACTTATAGGCAATGATATAATATGTTAGTGACATTTCGACCTATGTGGACTGGGGCGTTACACTACATATAATCAATTTTTATTTTGGAATTAAAATAAAATTGATTGTCTAAGAGCCCATTTGGTCCATAGAAAAATTTTGATTTTTGTAATTTTTTTATGTTTTTTGATGGATGTGTGGTTTGGATTAATTTGAAAAGTAAAAAATTGTGGGGTTGACCAATGATAGATGGTTGAGATTGAGTTTGAAAAGTTTTGATAAAAAAAAAACATAGACCAAACAGGCTCTAAATATCCAAATTAAAGTATTAAATTTTGTCTTTCTCAAGATCTAATTAACATACCTCCTAATATTAAATTATCATCTCTATCAACAATAGAACAAGAAAAATGTTTAATCACTTCGGACTAGGGGCGAATCCAAGATTATAGTTGAGCTAGAGTGAATTTTGACCGTTGACTATTGACCGACGATCATCAATGGTCTCAATAACGAAATATTATTTAATTAAAATTATAAAAAATTCTACGAACATCGAAGAACACAAGGATGGAACAATGCCAGATTTTTTTAAATCCAGAATTCTATTGTTTATTCATCTTGTTATTATTTTGTGCTTATCAGTATTTTAAATGAGCTAATTTTAACTTTTGTTTGAGTTGGAAAATGCGTTCATATAATCAAAAAACTACAAATTAATGACAGGTAATTCACAGTTCATTCACCAAATAATCTAAAGTTCATTCACCAATCACAATTAATGACAGGTAATTCACAAATTACCAATTTTCAAGCCAAATAATATAAAGTTTCCAAATACACAATCTGTAAATTAACCTAACCTATTTGTGAAAGTGAAATTAGAATGTACAACATAAAATATTCACAAATATAAAGGAAATTATTGGGGCTCTCAAGTGAATCGGAAGAATTTAAACGAAATTAAGGGGGTTTATTCAATTGGGATTTCGAAAGATATTTAAAGACTTTTTTTGATGGACTTTTTTTAATGGATTTCATTGAATTTGATTGACTTTTATGGATTTATATAGACTTTTAAAGACTTTCGTGAACATTTATTTAAAAGACTTTCATATACTTTCAAAGACTTTTATAGATTGATTTAAAAGACTTTCAAATACTTTTAAAGACTTTTACAGACTTTTATTTTTTAATTGAAAAACATAAACGCTAATAGATTAATTTTCGTATGATGTGAATATGAATCGTTAATAATAATTATATGTAAAGTGAATTAAAAAAAAAGCGTGAGAAATATAAATAGTTTTAAGACAGAGAAACATTTGTAATTAAAAAAATGGGGGGAAAATAAAATCCCATTTGATATCGACATAAAAATTGTACTATGTTCATCAAAAAAATTTCTAGAGAAAATTCTTGAATCACTTTACTTATTATTATTTGTTTTGACACAATTTATTTATTATTTTTCTATAAGATCTTATGGAATTTTAGTTAGATTTATTTTCATAAAAAAATCGAAAAAAACGATGAAAAAAAAGAGAATCCAAATACAAAGAAAAAATATTTAAAATAAAAAAAATACAAAAAGTTGAAGAGAAGAGAAATAATGATTTGTTTAGTCAAATGTTTAAGGTTTCTAAAAATAATATGAAAGAAGAAAAATATAGAAGAAATAAAATTACAATTTAAAAGATTTTTTTTTTTTTATAAAAGTCTTTCAAAATCTTAGAGGTTAATAAGAGACAAATAAAGAGATTTTGTGGTTGTACTTTACGTTTAGAAGTTAGTACATAGAGGATTTCGTAAGAATCTTTAAAAGTCATTGATAATTTGAATAACACGAGACTTTTAAAGACTTTTAAAAGTCTTTATACAATACATCATGACTTTAAAAGACATTTTAAGAGTCTATTAAAATCTAGATTGAATAACTCAAGATTTTAATGGATTTAAAAAAGTCTGGATTGAATACCCCTAGACTTTTAAATTCCATCAAAGTCTTTAAATTTCCTTCCAAATCCTAATTAAATAAACCTCCCTAAGTTTTCAAAATCTAGGTTTTTTTTTTTTTTTTTAAATTCTTAAACTCACTAACATGTTGCCTATAAACTGAGAACGAGAGTCGGGAGGAGGAGACTGGGATGGGAAGCAGCGGATTGCATTCATTAACATTTTGGGACCAAAATCAAATTTAATTTTTGGGCCCATTACCAAATATAAGTAGTGTTACCTTTTGGCTTCTACTGCAACTTTTTCCGCTTGCAGTCGTAGACGAGCTTTCTCTTCTCATCTCCTCCTTCCAAGCTCTTCCATCTCCAGCCTCAATTTGCGAAAATAAATTAATTTGTTAATCCAACACATACAATGAATATAGAAAAGAAATAAAAAATAATGAATCAAAACATAAGTTGGAATTTAAGAGTTATATAATTTGTTCTAACAAATAAAGTAACCAAGAAACATAAACGAAGGATCAATTCAAAATGAAATTGACACGGATGTCATCCGAAATATTTGATAACAAGAAGATTATGATGAAATGCGCCAATCTTTAGTTTTCAACTTCAAGAGCTAGGATTCTTCTCTTCTTCATCTTTATTGATTTCTTGGATCTACTCTTGATTTATCGTCATCGAAGTGTGTAAAGATCTTCTTCAACGTTGTATTTAATTTATATCAACTTTCATGTTTATCTCAAGTTTGGATCAACTGAGCTTTTCTCGGATCAAGCAAAATCTAAAATTCACTTCTTGTCCCGCGACCTTTGATCGATCTTGTCCCATAAAACGTTTCTTTTGTTTTATAGGTCTTCCATTGGAATCAACCTGTAAATAATGACAAATTATGGAAGGGTCGATACTTGGCACATCGGAATATATCCTTATTGTCGATCAGAAAAGTGCTCAATTTGTTTTCCAGCTGCTCTCCCAATTCTTGTAGTTTTGGTCGCGTCTTCGTGGCTTAGAACCAATGTTTTTAGTGTTTCGTCTTGCAAATGGGCCAGTTGGCCTTCTTTCTCCGAAGTCCTTGGTTGATTGGGTATTCCTTCCTTCCGCGGATGGTCCTTTCTTTGTGTCAGTTACGAAGCACGCTTTAGATGTGGCCCGATCGCCCTTCACTTCTTCTATCCCTTGTGTGGTTGGAAATTTTATTTTCAGATGCAAAGTAGAAGATACTGCTTGGAATTGGCTCAGCGTGGGTCATCCAAGTATATAGCGTTATAGGGTGATGATGCTTTTATCACTAGCAAGTTAACCACTTTGGTTTTCCTTTTAGGTTCATCTCCAAGTGATAAAAGCAGTTCGATCATTGTCGCATTCGCTTTCTTCAAATAGGCAGGATCCAATCCTATTCTTCCGAATGCTGGGAGATAAATTTGATACAGAGGACGAATGTGCACCAAACCAAAAGTTGAAGGATGATTTTGACTATAACTCAAATTGTGAGAAAACGTAACCTGTGAAAATAATGCGACTTATCTCTTCTCTACAGTTTCAGCCACTGTCCTTGTTCATAGCCGTTACAAGAATGAAGTCACAGAGAATTCTTCAGTTGGATTCTTTGGCAACACATTTGGATAGGATTTGTAGAGAATATTCCCAGTAACAACTTTTTTTTTTTGGATTTTATGTATTTGTATAGTGTATGTATAGGTTATGCTCTATATATTCAGTGCTGATTGTAATGATTTATTTAATCGATTGAAAAGGCTTAATCAGAAAGTTAGCTCAAGCATCATCTTCATCTTTTCTTTCTCTGGGTAGAAAAGTATATCGACTGAGCTTCAGGTGTCAACAAAAGTACGTCAAACCTCAGAGTTCGCAACCATCATGGAATCTTAACATATTGGACTTGGGACTTATTTTATTTTCGGGTCTCAAGTCCAAGTCCAATTTTATTCCCTTTACAGGTGAGTTTATAAATCCCAAATTGATTGAAATGAGGAAAATCCCTCCAATACGTGTGACTGTTCTTTTCACTGTAAATGTACATTTTTTATATTTCCACACAAAGTTTACTCCAACAGAGAGAGTAGCACGCGATGAAATAAATTGAAGTTTTTATAATCCTGTACTATGGTTTTTAGCATGAAGACTAGGGGGCCCGGGCGGTTTGCATATTCTCAAATACATGACTTGAAGACAGCAACTACAGTCCAACAGTTTGGTGAGTCTTCCAATCACATAGCCATGAAGCATAAGATAAAGGTAGTTGGCGCCTCAGGAAATTTATTCTGCAGGATATTCTAGTAGCCGCACAATTATATACTACAAGGTATCTTTTGGAATGTTTCTATTGTCAGTTAGAACTTAGAATAAGAACAAACAAATGCAACCAGAATACAAAATTTAGAACTGCAGACCAGATATTGAGCGGTTCTTGATTCTTAACCAACATATACCTATGCAAAATACAGATGGAACATCTCTTTTAAGGTTGTCATTGAACAGTCTTTGAGCCCTTTATTTTTCCATAAATTATTAACAGTATAAATAATATTCAGAAAAGAAGAAAAATCTCAGTTGTAGGTCATCAGAAAGATAAAGAACGGAAAGTAGGCAATAGGCATGTGGCCGGCCAGAATTCACGTATATTTGCTAATATTTCAATACTACTACATCAATACAGACAGGATCATTTAAAGATCTCTGTTTATTCTATTATTATTAGGTGTATGCATCAGATGAATAACAAGTTTTGTGAATACAGTTTTATGCTAATTTTCATTGACTAACTGAGAGAAATTAATTGGGGATACATATTTTGGTGGACCAAAATAGAGAGTTTGAGCTGCCAGGCAACTTGCTCTCTTAGTCGGGTGGTACAAATCCCAGAACAAATACTTCCTACGATCTGGACAGAGTACTGCTGTGGAATTACAACGTCCTTCTGCATGTAAAACTCCCGTTCCACAGCACGCCGTATCAACGTTTTGAAATCCTGACGAAGAAATATCGATTAGTTTCATCCTCTATATGTAAGATTAAGGCAGGCATAAAATCAATTTTATGGTGTTCTGTTCACTAAATATGTATCAGTTAACCGCTTACTGAAGTCATGGGGATCATTTATGACGTCAATTGTCATATTGTATGCATGTCCAAGTGAGTACTTCATATCAGGAAGTTGAGAGCTGATGTTGGACAGAAGGATGTCGAGTGCTGACTGGAAAGCCAACGCGACGTCATTCATGGCTTTAAAACAACCATTTTTATCCTTCAAAATGTCTGGGACAAGTCTATTGGCCGGACAGCATCCGACTGGTGCCACACTAATGATGCCAAACTTTCGTGCCCCGAGGTTGTACAAAGCCTATTATCAAACATGATATCAGTTCTATTAAATGGATCTTCCTTTTTTTGACTTGAAGAAAATGTGTTCAATACTTGAAGGAAGAAAGCTTACTTCAATGTGAGTTGTATAAGCTGACATCAGATTGTCGATGAACTGCTCTACCGGCACTGGATTACTTGTATTGAAATATTCGAAAATGTCATTGCTCCCAACACTGATGAAGAACAATGCTTTTGAGAGTGTTACTTCTATTGATGATTGGCCTATAACTTCAGTGAGATTATTGCGCAATGCAGCAAATTGAACGGTCTGGTTCGACAAGGAAACAATTTTCTGTTGGCAATGTAATTTTACAAGGGAAGAAATTGTCTGAGTTAGATAGGAGCAAATGTTTGAAGCCAATGTATTATTAGAAGTAATAACTCAAAGGGTTCCTTCATTCATATCAGAGAAAAATAATGGCCGGAGGACTTACCAAGTTAGAGCCAGTTGAGTCAAGAAGGCCAGAACCTCCAGAGGCAAAGTTTACTCCTCTATGGAGAAGCTTGTGGTGACCAGATTTCTGGTTAAGGAGAAAGAGATACGGAGGCGGGCTTCTCTTGAATCCCAAAAACCTTGCTGAGAAATTGAAATTTCGTTAGCAGATAGTAGGTAGACAACTCGACACGAAAGGTACTTTAAAAAGCATTAAGATTTAATGATTTATACTAACTAACCGAGGTAATCAGCACTGTTGAAACCATTGCTGAACCTCCCGGTTGGTGTTCCATTGGGGTAGTCGATGCCATTAGGAGGAAAATCAGCTATTGCTTGGCTATGTGGTATGAAAGAATTAGTTCCTACATCGGCTGTGGAATCCCCTAGTATGAAAATGGTAGGAAGAGAATCATTATAAGCCAAGTGAGGGACGATATTCGCAAAGATAACAAAAAAACCGAGAAATCGAGGGATAAATGTCTTAGCCATGTGGTATAATCAGGCTGCAGATTGAGTGGTGGTTTCTCCCAGCAAGGAAATATATAGGCATTATGTGCATTGGTTTTGACTAGAGTACAAGGAGGCAGAGTTACAAGGTTATTTCCAACAGAAACATACAATTTATGAAAACAAAGCAATATAACAAGGCGGACTCACCTAATAGACTAATACCATGGAAGACCAAATCTTCTCCTGCCCCTGTCGCAGCGTATTTGTATATATATTAAAATTTAGAATCGGAACCTATAATTATTGAACACGTATGACACACGTGACAAATTCCAGCAACTCCATAACCTCGTAAGAAAGCGGCAACATAATATAATAATAATAATAATAATCGAAAGTTTGGTTATAATACTTTATGATTATAACAAAGTGAACCAAGAGATTTGTCTTAGAACAAGTAATTTTGTTTTTATTATGCCAGCTGGTGTATAGAATATCGAAGACATAATTCTTCATTTCCGGTATCAACAAGAAGAATCAGAGACCTCTAGACGTGACTGCTTGAATCGTTTGTATGTAATTTCCAGAGACTGTTCTGCTTCATGTTATGTAGTAATCATCTCCTAATAATTTAAGCTCAGAAGCTTCAAAAACAACTATTTGATTATTTATGAAGTTCAATGTAATTTTGTTTTTAGCAGAAGGCTTAATCCTGAGATTAAAAGAAAGAAATTCGACCGTATAAACTGGAGAAACAGAAGCAAAGAGAAATTGCTGATTAAAATCCAGTGGGAATACAGGGGTCTCTGAGTTTACTTCATTCATTTATCCCACATCGGCTGGATTTCAAATGGATGAAGAGCCAGCGAGTTATAAAATAGGAAGGTTGGACAACGAGTTCCATACTTACCTGGACGGGGTCAATGGATGATCATGAAGGTCCATGGCCTAGATTGGTAACCTCCATTGCACTGAGGAGGGGTGCCCGTCTAAGGTCGGCCCAAGTGGTCGAGCCTACGTCATAATTTGTGATAGAGGGGGCCTGCGTTCGCGCGGCCCCTGCCCAAATCAAGTTCAAATTTTTAAGCCCATGTACATTAAATTTCCATGGCGCGGCCCCTATCCGAAAATATTTTAATCCCATGGAATTAAATTTCAAAGGACGGTAGGGACGAGGTCCAAGCCAAGTTCACACGAAATTTTTCGGAGGAATTCAGGTTGTTGGTGAATTATTATTATTATTATTGGAGAAGAGCAACATGTTCATTAAAAATAAAAGTCAAACAAGCTCTACTTATATGATTTGGGAAATTAAATTTAAAATTTAGGCATTTTAGATATCAATTTCTATAAATTTGATTTTTTACCTCTATTTCCTGTTCAGTCTCTTTTCAATTTGGTCCTAAATAAATAGGGTTAATTATTTGAAAGTGCTGTTACTTGATAATAATTTAATTTAATAATCAATGAACACCATTTTTAATTATTTATAGGAAAATATTATGCCCTATTCGGAATACTGTTTATGTTTATAAATTGATTTATTTTAAGGTAAAAATAAAATGTAGATTTTAAAAGTTAAGAGAGAAAATATATATGATTAAAAATAATTTGAAAAATTATGTTTGTTTATAAATTAATTTACATTTTGTAATTGTGTTACAAAAAGGAATGTTGAATCTCAACAAACGATGTCGATTTTAGTATACGCTTCTAATTATTTGAATGTTTATGCCAAATTACCAATTGTTATTATTTTGCCTCACTTTAGCAATTTTTTAACAAGTGACAGTAACATTTTTTATTAGTCCATTTTTTTCTTTAAAAGTAAAGAACGGTGAGCCATGAGCAGGAATTAGAGATAAGCTAAGAATCCAGCCCTACGGGCCCCAACAGTAATAGGGTGGAAAAAAAAATCACATGAGTTCATTTCAGAGAAAATAAATAAAAAATTAAACGGGGTTGTTATTGTTGCCCAGCTCCACCCCTGAAATTTGCAGGTAGGGCGGATTTGGGTTGAACTATTTTTAGTGGGATGAACAAAGGGCTCGGTACCTTCCCCGGACACGTCGTCGAATATGTTAGACTATAAAAAAATAAAAAAAAAAATGATCCAAGGAGATTTTACTTAAAGGTGTCAAGACGGATGGACCGATCAAATCCTTGAAAATCGGTCCGGTCCGGGCCACGGTTAACCTGTTGGCCCGTAAACTTTTTTTGTTTTTGTTTTTATTAATTATGATAATATTGAAAATCTATATTCTTTTACAAACTCTAATACAACTTTTAAAGCAAAATTTTATTTTTTCTCCCTAATAGCTAAAAAATGTAATGTTCTTTGATAATAATAATTAGAAATACATTTAACATTTAATTATTATTTGTTTATGTTTTATTTAAATTTGCAAATTTAGAAGTAATTCATATAACATAAAATATAATTTTAAATTCTATGAAAATATTTTATGGTATAAATATGAAATTATTATTTTAATCATTTTATATTTAGAAACTTGACAAAAAAAATTGTTATAAATATTAAAAAAATTATGTTTTTATTTATACGGGCCAAATCAGAACGAACCGCGACCCGCATGGGCTCGATCAGGATGGGCCACTGGACAGGCCTGGGTTGTAATTCGAAATTTGTGGACTAACCAGGAACCGACCCGTAACCCGCAGCGGGCGGACTTTTTTTCAAGTGGATCGTTACTAGGCTTTTAAGTTGGCAGGCCGATCCGGACCACCCGTATTGACACCTCTAATTTTACCACTTATTTGTTTATAAACAAAATTTTGCCACTAATGAGATTTACGACTGTTTATAAAATATATAAACAAAATTTTGCCATGATCTAATGAGATTTTACTACTTAACTGTTTATAAACGAAATTTATATATATATATGTTCATTGCTCAAGACGTCACCGTTTATCGAACCTAACAAATTTTCCCACTTGAGTGATGGATATATAATTCTGTAATTTAGTGACCATTGCCATACATTTTTAAATTCATCTTGGGTGTGTCTGATTCACATGAAAAATGTTTCTCATGCCCTTGTTTGAGCTCTATTATTTCAATTTAAAATTTGAATTTTGAAAATTTAATAGTTAAAAAGTAGTTGAAAAGTAAAAAATTGTGGGCTTGACCTTTTTAGATGATTGAAATTAATTACTGTAAAAAAAATTTGTAAAAAAAATGAGAAATAATGGGGCTCAAACAAGGGCCAAATAGGTGAGAAAATGTTTTTCTAGAAAATAGGATAAGTTGTACTTTAAAATGTTGTACATGACAAATATTTTTCAAATCAAATGTACAAATTAAACATAAAAAGCCAATTTTTTTTTTTTACTCGACGTGACATTTTCCTAACAAATATTTCCAATCAAAGATTGCCTTATTATCTCTTGATAATAATTTCGGTCAACATTCAAATACTTAAAGTGGAAATTACATACACACAAGTTTTTCAAGTTTCCATTTCAAAAATAAGATTTACACCTTATTTATACAAAAATCAGGTTACAATTCAATTTAACATATTAATACTTTTATTATTACTAGTAATAAGTACGTACTTTGCACGTCTTTTGTAAATGATGAATGACAATGTAAAATTAATAAAGAGAGCATATTTTTTAAATAAAAAAAATGTAAGTTTAAACCAAAATTTTAGTTTTGAAATTATTTATTTATATTCTTAATTAAAATATAATTTTTTTTTATGAATTAATTATTGGTTTTAATAAAAATTTAAGAGTGTTATTGAAAAAAAATAAAAATATCTAAATGTATTGTAGATTAAAATAATAACTAATAATATTTAATGAAAATAAATTAAATTTTAAATATAATATCAAATGTTTCCCACTCATTCACACTTTTATTGTTGTTGTTGTTATTATTGTAGATGTAGATTAAATTAAATAAACGAAAAAGATAGTAACATGAGAATAATAATATGAAATCATATTACAACATTGCAAATTATTTGATAATAAATTAATTTAATACTAAATAAATGAAAAAAATATAATAATATGAAATTATATCATAATTTTGTAAATTGTTAAACAATAAATGTAATGAATTATTTAATATTGTTAAATAAAGGTCTAAGGATAAAATGTATATATAACTAAATATATGATGATACCCTAAGTAATTAATTAGGAGAAGAGTTTAGTTGGTATAAAAGAACAGATATGAGGGTAAAATTGGAATGTGAAAGATTCTTCAACATCCATACTTTTTAAAGTAGTCTAGATAATTTATATCTTCCACCCTACCCCAGAAACTCACGCCCACTCCCCCACCAACAAACCTAATCCATTCAACCAATTCTGCTCAACATCTTCTTCTTCCTCTGCCGTCAACGTTGATGGTGGTACTCCCAAGTCCCAAACATTCCTGCCGCAACAGTAGGTCTACTTCATCCTCTACAAATTCCACCTCCTATAGAAAGGTCGTTCATCAAATTCAATGGAGGAAGTGCGCACTATCGTTTTCTTGTGACTGTGTCCAGACTCATCTCTAACCTCTCCATCTCCAGACTACGCGTCTCTAACCTCTCCCTCACCAGGCACCGAAATGCTTGCCGACACAACAGAGGGTTATAGGCGCTGCAGCAACTGATCATCTCTCCCATTGCAGCCTGTATCGTCGTGACACCGCTCCAAAAGTTTGTCCAGTGGTGAGTAGACGATTGGTGGAGGTAACGGAGCTGCGATGGTAACGGAGCTGTTGATTTCTGGCAGCAATAGGTGGTGGATCTATTGCAGCAATGGGTGGTGGTGGATCTGCTGTGGTTGTAGTTGGTGGTGAGGTGTTTGTGGTCGTGGTTCAAGTATTTTTGGTGGTCATTGTGGCGATGGCAGAAGGTGGTGGCGATTGAGGTGTTTGTGGCGGACCTGTGGTGGTTTTAGTTGGTTGTGAGATGTTTGTTTTCGTGGTGGTTCAGGTGTTTGTGATGGTGGCGGTGGCGGTGGTGGGTGCGAAGTTGGAGATTGCGGTGGAGGTGGTGGTGCAGTCGTGATATTGGTGGTGGTGCGGTGAGTGGCAACAATGGTGTAGGCGACGACTGGCTGGAGTAGGATTAACATTGAGTTGTCTTGGATTGGGGGCTCTAGGGTAGGGTGCGATGGGGTGGGGTGGGGTGGAGTGGGGTGGGTTGGGTTGGATTGGGGTATAGGGGTGGGTAACTTGTTTGTGACCAATTATAGATGAATGTGACTCACAATTTGTTAATTTGTGACCAATTATAGATGATTGTGACTTACAATTTGTTAATTTGTGATCAATTGTAGATGATTGTGACCCACAGTTTATTTATTTATGACCAAGAAAAAATCGTGAATTATAAAATTCGAGATTTGTGATCAATAAATAAGTTGTGATTTAAGTTTTTGTGGTGGTGGTGGTATGGTGTGGTGCGGTTGTGGTCGGGATAATGTAAGATATTATGCACTTGTGACCAATTAATTTGTAATAGTGATCAATAATGAGATTGTGACCAATTAATTTGTGACCTTTTATTTTTTGAGTTGTGACTAATTATTTTGAAATGACATCTGTGACAAATTATTTAAGTGATTGTGACCAATACATAATATGTGACCTAAAAAATTTAAGATTGTGACTTTATACTTGTGACTAATTAGTTTGAAATTTGTGACCGAAATAAGTTTTGACCTATAATATTGTGATTTGTGATCGAGAATCAAGTCGTGACCTAAGAAATTTATAAATTGTGGCCTATAAAATTTATGATATGTGACTAAGAAAACTAGTGATTTGTAAAAATTGTGATCTAAAAAATTCTTGATTTGTATTCGAGAAAAAATTGTGACTCATAATTTGTTAAGTTGTGACCAATTGACTCAAGATTTACGACTGAAAAAAAAATCGTGACCTACGAAATTCGAAATGTGTGACCGAGAAATAAATTGTAACCTAAAAAAATTGTGGCTGTGATCATAAACTTACAACCTGATTTGTGACTTGTGACCTAAAAAATTGTGACTTGTGACCATAATAGCTATGACCTAAAAAATTGTGACTTGTGATCATAAATAATAAAATATATAATTAATTATGACCTGAATTTTGAAATAAAACCTTAAGTTTCTTAATTTTGAAAATGTGTAATTTAAAAACCTTAATTATGTATTCTTCCCATAATTAAATCCTAAATCAACACAGTACAAACATTACAATTCACAAGAGCCCACTTTACCAATTTAGGAAGAAACCTATCTTGAACATGAATCACAAAGAAATCCACGAAACTGCAATTTCTCGAATTCAGAGAAGTCTTAAATTTAATATTGAGACACCTACCACCAATATCCCAATGCAATACATAAATGGGAGGTGACTAGGGCTATCAATAAATCGGATTTTAATTCGAATTCGATTTGAAATTCAATGAAATCAATAGTTGATGGATTTAAGGTCTCAATCCGATAAGGATTCGAATCCAATAATCCGTTAACTAAATAAAACAAATATGGATATAAGTCAATCTAATCCGATCCGATTTTTTTGTAATAATATAATATTTTATATATTATTATATAATTTTATTCCATATAATTTTTTTTCTTTTAAATTTTGTATTGTATTTTATAAAGTATAATTTCAATATAATATTATTATATATTATAATATTTATTTTAAAACTTGTAATATATAAATATTGTTATAATTTTTTGAGATATTATGATTTTATTTTTATGAATGATATGAAATCATAATTAATTATATGAGTAAATTTTTACTCATTAATATGTAACCATTTAAAAAACTATGCTAAAAATAACTTCGAATCGGATATCTGATAAGATAGCAAATCGAATTTGAATTTAACTATTAAATATCTGACAAATTATTGGATCGGATCGGATGGGATCAGATCTACGAATTATATTTATCAGATCAAATAGAATAAAGACAAATCCGATTCATATGCTAAAATGTACTCTGTAAATTTGTGGCTTTTAAACAAATGATCGCGATGGTCAACCATAATGGTGATGTTGCAATGATGTCATTTGCATATATTTGGAGGGTACATTGAAGTATCAAATGTGACATTGTTCTCGTGCTTCAATCTAAATAATTGAACATGATATTTCCATGAATGTGACTTCATATTGAAGTGATCTTCGCTTAATCTTGTTGTATAACTTGTGACTTTGATTTCTCCGTAGCGAAATAATGATGTTTCTTGAAGGTTCGGATGAGATTAATGTTGAGCCTCTGATTGTAAACCATTTATAAATTATTATCTATAAATATTATTTATAAATATCAACATTTCGTTGGTAGGTTTTTTTGAAAAGTAAAAAATGGTGGGTTGTAATCTTTGATCAGTCGAAATTGTTTTCTCAAAAAAAAAAAAAAAAAGGTCAATGAAGTATTATCATATGACCATTTATAAATAAAATTTAAAACATTTTAACAAACAGAGGTTAGATTTTGACTTCATAAAAATTAATGTGGCTTTTAAACAAATGATTACATTTCACTATAAAATACAATATTAAATTGTTGTACAAAATTTCCTTTGCAAGACATCT
The DNA here is from genome assembly GCA_963555705.1 of Ligustrum vulgare. Taxonomy (NCBI): domain Eukaryota; kingdom Viridiplantae; phylum Streptophyta; class Magnoliopsida; order Lamiales; family Oleaceae; genus Ligustrum; species Ligustrum vulgare. The sequence goes on along the minus strand of OY743174.1, from coordinate 45,349,038 downwards.
TCGTAGCTATGAGTTAGCATATCAGGAAAATATCAAATGTTCATTCTCGTGTTTGAACTTAAATATTTTAACATGTTAATTCCATGAATGTGATATCATTAGTTACTTTAAATGTGACATTTGTATGGAATTATTTATAAGTTGGTGAATTATTAATTGATAGAATGGGTCCTTGTTTGAGATCGTTATGTTTGCCTTCAAGTTTTATACACGTGCGAGTAGAGATTTTGCTTTAAAATTAAAATTTTCTATTTTGATCATCGTAATTAATAATGAATGAATTATTTGACGAGTTGATTTGTTATGGATAGAACAAGAGAGTATTTTTATCTAACGTATCACTTGTCTTGATTTTCAAGTACAAATGACTATTTAAAAGAAAAAATATAATTATAAACATTGTTAACGTCAACAAATGACACCGGACACGTGTCAAGTTCTTAATCAACATAAGGTAGGAATATGGTGCGAATTATAGTTAAAAGATGATTTGTATAATCAGCTCAAGAGAGTTTTCAAGATTAGTCGTGAATAAAATGTGAGTAAAATAACTTGAGGCAATGTAATGGATTTATTCCCAAAGGCTTACCTCCCTTTGAAATACAATGATTCTCTCTATTTATTTTACTTTAGAAAATTATTGATATTTTTACCTTTTCCTATACAAATAATGATGATTAGTTTTTAAGTTCAGAATTCTGATGGATTCCTTCAACCTTGGACTTAGTGAGCCGCAATTACAGGTGTCACTTCCTGCAAAGGCATGGAGGTGACGTCATGCATTTTTAATGATTAAGGTGGCTAGATTTAATCTACTTGCCTACTTGATAAGTGTTGAGTACCCTATAAATGTTTAGTTCTTCTGGTAGGAATATGGTGTGAATTGTGGTTAAAAGATAGTTTGTATAATTAGCTCAGGAGAGTTTTAAAAATTAATTGTGAGTAAAAATGTGAGTAAAATAACTTGAGGTATGTAATGGATTTATTCCCAAAGGTTTACCACCTTTTGAAACACAATGATTCTCTCTATTTATAGACAGGGCATATGTTCGGTAAACATTAAAAAATAGTTTATAAACTAATTTATAAATTACACAATTTTCTAAATTACTTTTTTAATTATACATATTTTTTCTCTCTAATTTTCAATATCTACTTTTTACCTCAAAATCATAAATAAACTAGTTTATAAATCAAACAACGTTACCAAATGGAGGCACATTTAAGGGTTTACTTTAGACAAATATAGATATTTTCATCATTCCCTAAATAATGATAATTAGTTGTTAAATTCAGACTTTAGACAATTGCAGGTGTCACTTTCTGCAAAAGCATGGAGGTGATGTCCTGCCTTTTTAGCCTCTGTTCGAAGGCGTAGAACTAGTTTTTAAACCATTTTTTACTGTTTTGCAGGAATCTTATTGAAAATTGTATAGTTTAAAATTTGGTTTATAAACCAAATTTTGTACAGATTCGAACGGAGGCTTAGTGGTTAGTGGCTTAATTTAATCCACTTGCCTAAGTTTTGAGTACCATGTAAATGTTGAGTTCTTCTGGTAGGATGTAGTGGAATTTCGTTCAGTAATTTGAACTGAGGATGGTATTTTCGTACTGAATGGTGAAGTCAGATATTGATGATGTCGAAGTGCGTACATTTGAGGTGGGTCCAATAGGCAGTCCCTTACCTAGATGTGCCTTGGCCAATCAATTAGATTGAGTTTGAGCTTGACCTTTTTATCTAACAAGTATATCAACAATTACCTCACGAGGTCCGGGGCTGAATGAGTTCATTTTGGACCTTAAATCTAATTCGTTTGTTTGGAATTAATCTGGCAGTTAGGAACCTTTCCAAAAAGGTAAAAATGCTTTTTCAGTTTTTACTAATTTTACTTTACGTTTTACAAGTTTTCTTCTTCGACAATTTTTCTATTGCCGCTATGCTTTCTTCCTGCGAACCTCCATTCAAGCTTTGTCTTAGCCATTCTAAGGTATAGACACTATATGTTTTTCTTTTTTTTCCATGTTTTCCTTCTTCTGAAACACCTTGATGAGAATCAAAGCGGGCTTAGCGCGACAAATTAATTATTCAAGCTAAATAAATTTTGAAGTACATGTTCGAAGAGCTCCGAGTCAATTATGGGCTATTTTGGAAGAAAGTTTAAGGCCAAACAAAGTGATTAAGTCAAAGGAGGAGCCAAGAATCAAGTTTTTGATTCAATTAAAGTTTTGACAGAGATAAAATCTGAATTTGAGGTTCACTATTTCTTGAATAATTGTATCCCGTCTTGTCTAGTTTCCAAATCATTTTGAATTACCTCAATTGGATATCGGGATCGAAAGTTATGACTAAAATACTGAAGGTGGCAAGATAAGTCATTTTCAGTCGACCGAAAGTTATCGATCGACCTAAAGTCCATAAATTTTATAGCAGCCTCAGTTCATTTTGACCATGTTCTGATCAACCGAAAGAGATATTTCGGTCAACCTCCGAATATTTACTAAAATTTCAAAAAAAAAAAAAAAAAACGCATTTTCTTCTACTTTTTCGGATTTTCTTTTTATCCCAATTTTTGTACTATAAATACTCAACTCTCAAAGCCCTAGGAAAAATAACTTAGATGACTTGAACATTGAAGTCTCTCTTGAGAGTATTTGAAAGTAAATTCATTTTTCAACTTGTTACTTTATTTGGTATTCTTCAATTACATTTTGAGTAGATTATTCTTGTGTTGTTGTTGAATCCACACTCATTGGAATTTTTTTATTTCTATCCATTTGGTTAGGTTTATTCCTTAGAATTTTGGCTAGATTAAACTTGGGTCAAGGTTTATTTTACTATTTTAGCTTTCTTTGATTGATTCTAAATTGTTGTGGAAATTTTTAGTTCAAATATCAAAGGGGTTCGCATCACACCTTACTTTCGTTTTTTGGCAATTTCATTTTTTGTTTGTTTTTTAGAGATTGTTGTGTTTGTGTTAAGGAGTTTGAGGTATCTGTGAAGTTTTACAAAGTGAGTTAGGTATTTGGATGTTAAAGAATACGAGTGATAAAGGTGATAGGAGTGAAGGTTCTGGAGAGCGCCCTATGGAATCTCTAAGTCTACGTTCTCTTTGGCGTTTTCCTTTTCTGAAAACGCGGAAAACGCGTTCTCTTGCGCCGTTTTCCGGAAAAAAATTAGAAAATATTTTCCAAATTTCCGCGTTTTCCATTCATTTGAACTAAAAAAAGGAAAACGCGCATTTTCCCGTTTTCGTTTTAAAAAAAAAAAATCCTAAAAAATTTAAAATTGGTCAAAATTTGTCATTTTAATTATATTATTGGTCCCCAATTTTCAAAATTTGTCATTTTAATCCTCAATTTTTGAAATTTCTTTCGAAAATACCCTAATTTATTTGCAACTTAGGTCCTTCAACTTTAGATTTTCTTGCACATTAGTTCAAAAATTTTACTTTTCTTTCAATTTAGTCCTCCCCGTATTTGCTTTATAGGGGTCTTCAAACATATATAACTTTTGATCTACAATTTCGAATTGCACTCCGTTTTTTGCGTCGAATTCAAAATTCAACAATCTTTCTTATGATGTATCATGTATTCAATTATTAAACATTTCTTTTTTACTTTTGTATTGTACAAAATTAGGGCATCATTGATGAATTGTGTATATCATATATTTATGAATGTTGAATGTGTGTGTGTGTGTGTGTGTGTATATATATAATCACATGTAATATAATTACAAGTGCACAAAGTGTGTGTTTGGTATTATTTAAAAAGAAATTTTTTCAAGTGAATAGTAATATTTAGGGGAATCGATGATTGAGATTTAATTGAAAAGTCAAATATTGTGGACCACACTTTTAATGAGAATCAAACAAGGGCAAAATATTTTTTTTGAAAAAAATCCAAACAGAACGTGTTTTCCAGTATTTTATTTTCGAGAACAGTTTTCAGAAATAATAAACCAAATGCGTTTTCAGCAATTTGAAAACATTCAGAGAAAACGGAAATCAGAAAACATTTTCGGAAATGAAAACAGAAAACTGAAACATAAAGAGAACGCAGCCTAATGGTTTCTCCATTAACAACAGTGAACTCCTTTGGTGAAGAGATCACTATTGCCTCACAGGAAGTTTTTGAAAGACATAGGACTGAAGAGTATAGACTTGTCTTAACAGAGAGAGTTAGGGAGATGTTTGCCACTCTCCAGACTGAGCTAGAGTGGGAGGCTAAAAAATATGAGACGGAAGTGAAATAGTGGGATTTGAAAGATTGGAGGATTAAATTTAGGATTCCTAAAGAAATTGAATTGGCAGTCCCTCTCTTTGAGGACAAAGCTTGCAACCCTTATGTAGGCCATGTCGTGGTGAATAGGGACATGTTAGAGGTCGTGCTTAGGTTGCCGTTCTCCCCAGTGATTAGGAAATTTTTCAGTCTTGGAGAATAGCTCCATTTCAGCTAACTCCTAATGGATGTAGAACATTGGTAGGAATGATAGTGCTCTGGAACGAGCTGGGTTTTGGGGAACTAAGTGTAGAATTGTTTCATTCCTCGTATAGCTTCAAATATGATAGGAAGGACTCTAACTTTTACTATGTCATTCCTCGCCCTAAGTAGGGGGAACCTTATAAAAGGTCTTTTGGACTCTTTTAAGGAGTGGAAGATCCACTGGTTTTAGGTCTCTGGTCCTTACCAGTAAATCAAGTACGATCCTTCTATTGAGATAACAAGTGTGCTAACTTTCGAGCTCTGAGTAATCACAATTTTCTTTATTTTTGTTATTAATACTTGAATTTTAACTTACTATCCTTAGTATGTAGGCTACGAGAGATTCAATTACACTATTAAGTCCAATGAAAGAACTAATTGTGCTCGTGAGTATGCTAACGTATGGAGGAAGTGTAAATTCTTGATCACTAACGAGAATCTCTTCACATCAAGTGAGAAACAGAATTCATTCCTCCCCAAAAGAGAAGAGTAAGTTTTCCGTCCTTCACTTATTTCAAATTTCCTGTAATTTAATAACTCGCAGCTAATAACTCAGCACTTGTGCTTTTGCAAAAAAAAAAAAAAGGAAACAATTACTGAATGACTCGCGAGCTGCCGAAATTAGAGAGGGAAAGACCCTGGCTTAAATGACCATCTCTACTACTGCCCCCTAGACAGGGCGAGAAGACGAATGCTCCTGCCATTGGGGGAGTAACTATTGTAAGGCCTGCCAAAACTATTAACACTGAGCACATTTCGAAAGGAGTTGTTATCAGTTTTCGGTGAGCTATTCCTCTTGAGGTCGAGCAAACTTCCTTGAGCCCCTCAACTCTTGAACCCAAGGTTCTAAAATGCGTAATGCGTTGCGATGCGTCAGTTCAAAAATCAAGAATCACAAGTTTAGGCGTGTCGATGAGAAGAATTGTCGTCATAATGCGTTTCGTACTTTTAATTAATTTTATGACATTAAATAAATTTTTATATGAAAAATAGATTTTATTACATAAAAACTAAATACACAAATAATATAAAATATACAAAATATTTTCTTTAATTTTAGAATTACTAACTCAAAAAAATAGAGATTTATGATTGATAATTTTATTTATATTATACTATTTGTTTCAAAATGGAAAAATATTTTAATCCTTATAAAATAAGAAAAATAATATTTAAATAATAGTTTGGAGAGAAAAGTCAAACAAATAATGGTACGTAAAAACAATTAAAAAAAGGAAGCAAAGTAATTTAAAAAGAAAATAAGAAAGAAAAAGCATATCAGTTCCCATCCCACATCAAATGTTGATGTGAGATGGGAACACCTATTACCCTTATAAAGGGCCTGTTCAGTATTAAGCTGAATTAAGTTTGTAAAGGAATTGCATATGTTTACATGATATAATTTTATTATTATTATTATTTAAATAATACTAGTTCAATTGTGTTCTAACTGATTGGATTGGAAAAGTAACAGTTTATTATTGGTTCTTGACCATTAATCATCGATTGTTTCGATTTATGTTCAGTAAAAAGCATTATTCCGCGCATATGTGTAATGCGAGGCGCTTTCCTCAAGCATTCGCTAATACACGCCTAGACGGCGTTTATTCCCGTATTTTAGAACACTGCTTGAACCACCTTCATCATCTTCTAAAGAAAAGGAAGAGGAGCCCTTCTTGGGCACTACCATAGAGAAAGAGGCCAATTTCTAAGTAGTGATGACAATGGGGTGGGTTCGGTTCGGGTCCCCTCGACCAATGCCCCGCCCCCACGACTCGCAAATTTCGGATTGGGGCGGGTCAACCCTGACGCCCCGTTTAAATTTTTTTTTTTTTTTTTTTAGTTTTTTTAATTTTTTTCCTTGTTATTTTTTCTTATTTTATTTAATCGGGGCGGGTTCGGGTCGGGATGGCCAAACCCGCACCCGCCCCGCAGCGGAAAATCGCCCCATACCCCCCTCGCCGACCCACGGGGCTGGTTTTTTTCGCTCCATTAGGGGCGGGTTCGGGTCGGATACCCGTTGGGTCGAATTTTTTTGTCATCTCTATTTCTAGCCACTAATGGGAGTAGATCTAAGCCTTTTCAGAGACTTTTATAGGAGTATTTTCCCACCCTGAGACCCAAGTCTTCCTATTGAGGCCAACAAGTATGTTGGGTGATCCCCATGTCATGGACACAGAAGCAGAGGAAATACCTTAAAGAGATGGACCAGAGAGAGTGCAATGATGGAAACTGTTAATTCTTAAGAGCCGAAGCACATATATATATATATATACTAATTTCAAAAAAAAAAAAGAAAAAAAGAAGCACATATATACTCAAATGCCACATTTGGAGGGGGATCAAGAAGGAGAAACAGCTCAAGCAAGAGATTGAGCAGAAAAATAAAGCCCTAGAGGAGGGAAAATGATTCGTTACACTGCTAAAGAATTCGCAGCTGTTGCAGAGGCCTCCAAAGCTTTAATAAAGAAAATTTTAGGGTTGAAGAGAAGATAAGCGTTGAGCTGCAGTAGAAAAATGCAGATCTGGCCTGTAGCAAGCCCTACAAGAAAAGATGAGAAATGTACAATACCTTCAAGAACCACTGGAGAAAGCTCAGACTGACCTCAAAGCCATAGAGGACCGGACTCAACTCGATGTTGCTAAAATAATTTCTAATTTCAAGGCCTCTTCTAAGTTCGAGGCCGTTGATTCTGAGGTCTATATAAGGGGAATTAATCCCTTTATTGAGTTGTTTTAAGAGAAGGCCCCTAACATTGACATCCACTGGTTAAGGGTTAACGTCCATCAATTGGAGGAATAAAGAAAAGCATATGAGGGTTAAGGTCGTTCAGCAGATCGGGGGATCTTCAATTGAGACAAATTCTTAGAATTTCTCAAAATTTTAGCAAATTTTGTAATGCCTTAGCAAGCCTCTCTTGTAATGTTATTTTTGCAATGAAAAAGTTTTATTCAAGTATGGAGTTATTTATTTTGTTTAATTATTGTGTTTTACTTTGTTCGATGACTGTATGAACTTAACTATAAATCATAACTCAATACTTGAACATAATCCAACAAATGTAGGTCGTAGCTTTAGTAAAATGAGATCATACATTGGAACATTTTAGTTCAGTTTTTTGAAAATATTATTATCAAACTAGATCTTTCTTTTTAAATTTATTTTTCCTAAGCTTTGTGAATGAACATTTCATCTAATCCTGAGCTCATTAAATTTGGATATTCAATTGAATCCTACAAAATATTTTGAAATTTTTAGTTCAATGTGAGATTTTTTTTGTCCTTTTTGTTCTTTTGATGCTCTTGTGAGACTAGGTTTTTTTTGGGTTCTGCTTTATCATGAGTTCATGCAGCGTTTATTGACATTATTTGAGCCATTTTAACTAAGGCATTGAGGTTAATATTTTGTTCTAGTCTGTAAAAAATCTCTTAGGCTTGTAGACACCCTTCCAAGTGTAAAGCATTTACGCTCATTGAGAGTCAGTTATCCTCTCAAGAAGATTTTTTGGACTATTTAGGAGAGAAAGCTCCCATGTTAAGTTCTCTTGTTGCTAAAAAGACCTTTCTTAGGATCAAATCTCCAATCATGAAGTCGCTTCTTCGGACTTTACTGTTGTAATACCTTTTGCTTCTCTACTTATAGACGATGTTTCTAAGCTCGACCAAATTTCTTCTTTCTTCCAAAAGATCAAGTTCTGCTAGGAGGGACTCATTGTTGTGTGCTTTTCTGAAGTGTTGAGTTCAGTAAGACGAAACTCCAATTTTTATTGTAATGACTACTTTTCAAATGCAAGTGAGAATGATGAATCTCCAGCACTGGTTTTGGTGGTCATCTTGTATGATCATAGTACACTACATAGTTCTTATGTCCAAGCTCCTTTGAGTTTGTCAAGTTTAGCCCTTAGAGTATGTTTTATGATTCTGTTGATGGCCTCAACTTGACCATTGGCTTGAGAGTGGTTAGGAGTGGAAAAGTGTTTCTTTATGTTGAGCTCGTCTCAGAACTCCCGAAGTTTTTTGTTGTCAAACTGTTTGCCGTTATCTATCATGAATGAGTGAGGAATTCCAAAACTTTAAGGTAGCGTTCTGTTTGTATTTTATTTTGTATTTTCGTTTTCGAAAATACTTTATGTTTTTATTTTTGTTTTCAAATTTGCTGAAAATGAGTTTGGTTTGTCATTTCTAAAAACTGTTTTTGAAAATGAAAAGCTGGAAAATACGTTCAATTTTTAATTTTGCAGAATACTACTTAAAACTATTTTTAATTAATTTGCATGTTGATTAAATTAAATTCTCTATATTGTTTATTTAATTTTTGTTGGAAAATAGGAGGGGGAAAAACAAATAAACTATTCAGCACTTCGCATGAGGGGGAAAAATAAATAAAATGAATAAATTATCCAGCACTTCACCTCTCTGTCTAAAAAAATAGTGCAAGTTATTTCAAAACTAGAAAATATATGATAAAGGCACAACCATTTGGCACAGTGATGGATCTGGGTATATGAATGATTTTCTATCAGAGTATGTTACTTCTTCTTGCTCAAACTCAAATTTACTTTCACAATACACTGAAAACATGGTTACCTGCAATACACCAATGTGAGCACTAAGAGTCTATATTAACACAACTTGGTTAGGTTCAGGATTTGAGGAAGCTCCAGTCTATTAAAATCCAAAAAATGCAAGTTCTTTTAAAACCATCATAATCCATTTATCAAGGCATTTTTTGAAATAAAACAACAAGAATTCCCACTTAATTCTTTTTGTAATGTTGATATTGAATTCAATAAAACTTTTTTTAGGTTTAGTTCTAAGTTAGGAAAATTCTAAAAAAAAAAAAAAAAAAAAAAATTATTTTAGGCTTGATTCCAAGCTAGGATAATTCTCTAAAAAAAAAAAAAAAAAAAAAAAAAAGCGTTTTCCGCATTTTGAATATTTTTTGTTGAAATATACTTAAAACGCTCAAAATGAGGTTTTGAGAGTTTTGCGTTTTGTGTACAAATTTTTTTTTTTTTTTTTTTTTTTTTTCTAAAATGCGTTTTCGAAAATAGTAAAGAGAACGCATTTTTAGTATTTTTGAAAATAAAAACAAAAAAGACCTCAAAATAGCAAAGAGAACATGACCTAAATGATTGATTTTTACATGGTGAAATAATCTATTGCTATTATTGCGAATTTCACTTCTCTTTTTCCTGTAGGCGTAGGGTAGGGCATACCAGGTATATTCCCTATTCAGTAAGATAAAGTGCTAATAACCTAACTCAATTCTTTTAGTGGAGCTTTGTAAAGAGGAGTAGATCTTTGACATTTATCACATATTTTGGTGAACTCAATTGCATATTTTTCAAAGTGTGCTAATAATAGCCTTTCCTCAATATTTTGTGGGTGAGGACTTGCCCTCATTGTGATTCCCACAAACTCCTTCACGGACCTTCCTTAAAGTGTAATAGACATCTTCTTCATTGAGACACCTTAAGAGCAGAGTGACATATCCTTTCTTGTATAGGATCCCGTCAATAATTGTGAATCTGGCTAATCTTATTCTTAGTTTTCGAGCTATTTTTGGGTCTTTTGGGACCCTACCATCATTTAAAAATTAAAAATTGAAAATTTGAGGTTGTTTAAATTGTATAAACAGATTGTCACAGACAAGTCTTGACCGTAATCAGTTAACAGTAAATTGTTAAGTTTTGTTTAGCGTAGTACCAGATGAATCTTGCTCAGGCATATTCGTTTGGATAGTAAAATGTAAACAACAAGAATAAATTGTGCGAAATTGTAAATGGACAAGAACACAATAATTTAAGTTTAACGTGGGAAAAACCCTAACAGGGAAAACCCACGGTTCGTATCCTGCGAACAAAAACAAATCACTATATAAGGAAAGAGTTTATACAGATCAATCTAAACTACAGGATAAATCTACGCATAGACTTTATCAAACATCCAAAGAAATAGATCACTCCCTGACTTTGCAACACTTTTCAGTAGTTTTCTTTGACTTTGCAACACTTTTCAGCAACACGAACTCCCGTTCGATCTTGATCCAAACCTCCCGTTTGATCTTAACGCTGAAATTCTTTCCTTCTCTAAGTGATTGAATCCTCCTCCCGGAGTACCAAAGTCACAACATAATTGAAGCTTTAATTATTTTTGCACAACACGAAAATAAAGCTTCAAGACTTCTTAATGAAGTGGACGTGAATGTCTCTAGCACCACACGATTTTTGTATTTTCACGTCTCTAAGAAAAACTTCCCGTTTTTCTCCTCTTTATAGTGCAATTCGGTTTACTTGACTCCTAAGTTTTCTTATTGCACAAGATCTCTAATACCTGAAAAACATGGTAGAGATAATTAGAGAAAAGTAAGATAATTATTCTTTAAATAAATCTTACCACAAAATAAGATAATGATAAATCTTGAAAGATCTTACCATTTACCAACCATATTTATGGCCAACACAAGATTCTTTATAATCAAGATTTTTGACCTAATAATCTTACCATATGCAAAGATAAGATTGAAATATTCTTGACCATATCAAGAAGACACTTACCATATCTTGGATAAGCTTGAGTGTCACGAATAATCACAAAATATTATCAAGAATTTTACCAAAATAACAAGATCAAGATTTTGAAATCAATATCAATATTTTCGAGATTATGATCAAATTAATATCAATATTTCTTGATCATTATCTTTCCAACAATAAAATGTTTTTCTCGAAAATAAAAAATATTTTTCTTCAATAAATATTTGCATAATTTAATTAAACTTAATAAATTACTCAATACACGTATTCAGTAATTAAATCAAGTTTTCTTAAATTACACATTCATGAAAAATAGGAAATTCCAATAATATAAAATTAATAATCTCCCCCTTTGACTTTTTCTATTTTTCCGAAACTAATCATCTTTTTAATGATCATAAGAAATAAACAAGCTCCCCCTATCAAAAATCTCCCCCTCAAGATATGCATCAAGATAAACACAATCAACAAATGCATGTAAGAAAATCAACACATAGAGAGCATGAAGAGAGCATAAATAAAAAAGATGATATGCAAAATGCTACTCCCCCTTTTCGGAGAAAGAGGAGAAGCCATATGGTTCACAAAACCTGCATGCAATAATCCACAACCTAAATCCAATCATAAGAATAGTAGTTTTAAGACAAAACATAAGAAAACTATTTTAAAAGTATTGAAAATGATCAGATGGAACTGGGAGGGTGGAGATCAGGCTCAGATCTTTTTTTGCTTCTTTGAGGCAGAGAGCTTCTTGGCTGCAACCTTTCTCTATTCCTTGGCTTCGACTGGAGCCACATCTTTCGAAGACCCTCCAAGCAGCTGATCAAGTGTGTCTTCAAGACGTTTAACATGCACACTGAGTTCAGATATCTCAGCTTTCATCCCAGCATGCTCTACTTCCAGCTGACCAAGCCTGGCATCTTTATTAGCAGAATCCTGATTCCCAGCAGTCTCATCCACAACCTGCTTCTTGTGACCCGTCTGCATCTCCAGAGTTTTTCTGCATCTGGCCCTGTTTAACACTTTGGGGGTGATCACCAGATCATCTTCCAGTGTCTGGATACCCTGATCACTCAACAACTGTGAAATAATCCAAGGGTAAACCAACAGATAAGTATTCCCTTGTCTAGGACCACTTCCCGAGACCCTACCAATGATAGAATTCCAGATTCGTGTAGCAAGGTCAATATTACGTTTAGTCCCTAGGAGAAACAATGTTCTGGCAGACTCTCTCTTAAAGCTTGAGTCATGGATAAGTTGGTCAAAATTTGCCTTTACAATTTTGTGAAGAATTCGATATTTCTTCGACATTTTTGACTTAGGCAATTGTTTTAACCCCTTCACTGGCCACGTGATCTTTCCCCCTGAAAACTCCATAGCAATTTCATCATTAGCGGCTTCCATAGACTCATCCCCATCAGCCACATCGTCATTCAGTCCTAGCCACTTTCTAAGTTCTTTTGCAGAAATCTTAATTAACTGTCCCCTAACAAAAAGTGAAGTGGTAAAAAGACATTTTTGGAGTTATAGTCAATAGGGATATTGGTATAAAATTCCTTGACCAGGGTCTCATTGATCTCCCCCTTACAATCAGTCAATTTCTTCAACCCAAAATGTGACACAATATCATCAATCTCAAAGTCATCAAATTCGCCTATAGTCACTCTAGATTCATAATGCAACCGTTTACCCAAAATGTGTTTTTGGAAATCAGTGTATGCCTCAAACGATCAAAATTTGAAATTGAATGGGGTAAACATACCTCTTGCTATTTACATTGAGGTGCAGACGAATGAAGATACATCAAACTTGGATCTCACTGGACCCGCAGCTGTGTCACCCTTTCTCTTCTTCGAACTCGCAGTGGCTTCCGCCTTTTGTTTTCCCTTTCTGTCTGGGATTACAACCTCCTTTTCAGTCTCTTCTTCCCACTGCTCAGGCTCATCTTCATCCTCGGATTCCTCTGGCTCTTCTGGTGGTGCTTCCTCCTCAGGTTCTTCTGCTTCCTTATCTTCCTCAAATTTTTCATCCTTCCCAAATTCTTCCTGCTCCTCTGATTTTTCCTTTTCATTACCAGATTCTGTTTCTCCCGATTCATCTCCACCTTCTTCATCCCCAATTTTCGCATCTCTTGCACTTCTCATGGCAGCAAGTTTTCATGCTCCCTGCAGTTTACTACGAATATCTAAGGGAGAGATATGGATGGACCCAAGATTACCTGATATAGGTGCCAAATTTACGCCCATGGGTTGTGGAATGATAGGCGTGCTCCGGCCAATTTGGGCCATGAGAAGAGCAGGTGTTGGAGTAGTACTGGCGGTAGAGAGAGAGAGAGAGGTCGGTGTTGGGCTAGTGCCGGAGGGCAGTGCAGGTATAATGGCCTCGGCGCTTGGAGTTCCCATCTCAGATGGGTTTTGTGCAGATGATGCTTAGACGCCTCTGGTGACTCTCCTCCTTCCGGCTTGTTTGCTTCTAGCCATGTCTGGAATGAATATGGAATTTGAGAGAGAGGAAGACGAAAATTAGGGTTTTGATGAGAGAGTTTTGGGGTTTTTGGAACTTGTGTCGTGAGGTTTTATGAAGGAGAGTGAGAGTTTTTGGGATTAAGATGAATTCTCATAGAAAAGGAATTAGAGTTCATTATGGTAACTAGAGAATCCTGATTCTTGCCAACTTCTTTCTTTAAAAAAAATAGAAACAGAATATGTTGAGAATTAGGAAACAAATAAATTACCAAAAATTGGGCTCCACAATCAACTGACTTGTTCTGAAAGATTTGCACATATTAGCCCACGATATACTGCCTTAAAAATAAAGATTTTCAGAGTAAAATCTAAAAATTCGTGAATAAGAAAAATCTAAATGCATCTGGATACCTGAGATACGTCTGAGCACTTGTTAACGTCTGTTGAGTCAGATACATCTGGCAGTATACAATCCACCACGTACATAAATAAGTTGATTAATGTGCGTGTGTGATCCGAGCAATCCTTAGTCATCCACATACTATCAAAAATCACATGATTGCCCTGACTTATCGATTTATCACCGTAATGCACAATAATACCAATCAAAATCTATAAGAAGTGCATTTTCTCAAATCCGGCTTGCCGACTTTTTCTATAGTATGGAAATGTCTTTTGGAGGTGGAAATAACTTCACACAATCCTCAGAAGTTATCTTACAGTATGTTGCCCTTTAGGTTAGAAGAAGGGTATGAACTTGGCTTGGATTGGTAGATTCACACAATCCCCAGAAGTTATCTTACTAGGTTTTTCCCTTACTTCTACAATATTACCACATTTATCTCAATTGATCGTATTTTGAAGCTAAATGGTATGAACTTGGCTTGGATAGACAACCTTCTTTTCCACTAGTCCTGCCCTTGGATAATAAGAAAAATGTTTGTAATGCTATAAGCAAGATTTAGATTATGGGTCTACACACAGAATATGAAATCTCATCCAGTAACAACCATATGACATAGACAGTAGTGACTTATCCTTAGGATTGTCCAGATTTGAGTGCTAGTTAGATTCATCCGGAGACATGTTGACTACTACTAGCCAGACGTATCTGTCTCGTTATCAGCCACAAGCACTCAGATATATCTGCAAGCTAAAACATGATCTACTTAATATAAGAATAGGATAAGTTAACCAAAATGCAAAAAGAAAAACAAATGCGTTTTTTTTTATTATGAAATATGCATGTTCCTATTCAGAAGAAGGTGATACTCCAATATGTTTCCTAAGACTTTCAAATTTGACAGTATCAAGGGCCTTAGTAAACAAATTTTCCAGCTGTAGATCAGTCTGTATGTGCTCCAGATTGATAAACTTTTGTTCCACCAATTCTCTGATGAAGTGGTGTCTGATGTCAATATGTTTTGTTCTGGAGTGCTGGACTGGATTCTTTGAGATATTGATGGCACTGGTGTTATCACAATACATAGTGGCTTGTACTGTAGAGATGCCATAGTCCTCCAACATTTGTTTCATCCAAAGGAGTTGTGTACAGTAACTGCCAGCTGCTATATACTCAGCTTCGGCTGTGGAAAGTGACACTGAATTTTTTTTTCCTACTTAGCCATGCCACCAAATTGTTCCAAATGTAGAAACATCCTCCAGATGTACTCTTTTGATCATCCACATTCCCAACCCAGTCTGCATCTGAAAAACCTGCAAGATGGGTAGTGGAATCTCTTGTAAACCAAATTCCGTAATTCAACGTACCACTCACATATCTGATGATTCTTTTTACAGCAGCAACATGAGATTCCTTAGGTTTGGCTTGATATCTTGCACAACCATACTCATTTCAAATTCTCTTTTCATTGTATTTATAAATTCATTAATTTTGGACTTAGATGTAGACCCAAATACTATGTCATCAACATATATCTGAGCTATAGTTAGTCCAGGATTTAGATACTTAATGAAAAGAGTTTTATCAATTCCTCCCCTTTTGTTTCCGTTGCTTAGCAAGAATGATGTGAGCCTTTCATACCAAGCTTTGGGGGCTTGTTTCAACCCATATAACGCCTTTTTGAGTCTAAAGAAATAATTCGGGTGAGATGGATCTATGAATCCTTGGGGCTGCTCCACATAAGCTTCTTCATTAAGCACACCATTCAGAAAGGCACTTTTGACATCCATCTGAAATAGTCTGAAGTTGATGTAGCAGGACACAGCTAGCAACAGTCTGATGGATTCTAGTATGGCTACTGGAGCAAATGTTTCATCAAAATCTATCCCTTCAATCTGGGTATAGCCTTGAGTAACAAGTCTGGCATTATTTCTTACCACATTTCCTTGTTCATTTGACTTATTCTTGAAGATCCATTTGGTACCAATTACATTACCTTCTTTAGGATGTGGAACCCAGACATTGTTTCTTTCAAATTGGTTAAGCTCCTCCTACATAGCCTGTACCCAGTGTTCATCTGTCAAAGATTCCTTGACATTTTTTGGCTCAATTTGAGACATATGATAGATGTTACCCATCTCAGCAAATTTTCTTCTGGTCACATTTCTCTTAGACATATCAGTGAGAATGTTATCAAGTGGTTGAGCCTTTTGAATCCTAGCATGTGGTAGTCTCGATGCTTCTGATTCTGCAATATTAGGTGTATCTGGGTAATCAGATTCGTCTCGATCTGCAGATATTACTGGGTGCCCAGACTCATCCTGATTGAATTCTTCAGTATCATTGAGACTTCCAGCTTGGTGTTGTTCTTCTTCTGATTTTTTGGTTCCAGCTTTTTCTTTTGGTGGAATTTCCAGTTGATCACCATCTGCTACCTGCAAACTCGAATTTACACAATTAGTATCATCCACTTTCACATTAATTGACTCAAGAATGAGCTGGGTTCTAAGATTTCAAACTCTATAGGCCCTACTATTTTCAGCATAACCCAAAAATATTTCATCATCCGATTTTGAGTCAAATTTTCCTAGGTGTTCTCTATCTTTTAAAATATAGCATTTATTTCCAAAGGCATAAAAGTAATCAACTCTAGGTTTTCTACCCTTCCGAATTTCATATGGAGTTTGGTTTGTTCCAGATCTAAGCATGACTCTATTGAAAATATAACAAGAAGTGTTTATGGCTTCTGTCCAAAATTTCGTGGGCAATTTGTTGCTGTTTAGCATGACATGAGCCATTTCTTGTAGAGTTCTATTTTTCCTTTCCACCACTCCATTCTATTGAGGAGTCTTTGGGGACGAGTACTCATGCTTGATCCCATATTGGACACAAAAATCAGTAAACTCGGAGTTTTCAAACTCTCTTCCATGATCACTTCTGATCCTTTTGACTCTTACCTGTTCGTCTACCTTTCATTACTCAATCTCTGAAAAAGATTAGCAAAATTGTCAAAGGTATCAGATTTATCCCGAATAAACATGACCCAGGTGTATCTGGAGAAATCATCAACACACACATAAATATACCTCTTGCCACCAATACTTTCCTTTCGGATATGACCCATCAAATTCACGTGAATTAGTTCAACTATATGAGAGGTATTAACAAATGTACCTGATTTGTGTTGACTTCTGATTTGCTTACCCTTTTGACAATCACCACATATTTCATCTGGAATATTGTTTATGCTGGGTAAGCCTCTCACAGCTTGTAGTCTGGTCAGCTTCATGAGATCATGGTAGTTTAGATGCCCTAATTTGTTATGCCACAGTTTCTCATTTTTGGTCTTAACAGAATTGCAAGTTACGTGACTCTCAAGTGTATATCATTTTTCTCTAGATCTAACTCCCTTAAATAAAACACTTTTTAATGGGTTAGACTTCTTATCACAACTTAAAACCTTGCAATATTCTTTTGAAAACATGACAAGCAAGTTATCATCACACAATTGTCCTACACTGATCAAATTTGCCTTAAGCCCTATAACATATAAGACATTTGTTAATGTAGGAAATCCCTTGATGTTGATGATACCAGATCCATATATCTTACCCTTTTGGCCATCACCAAATGTAACAGCACCTGTTTCACCTTTTTCAAAATGTGTTAGTAGAGAGAGATCACCTGTCATGTATCTAGAACATCCACTATCAAAATACCATGTGTTAGGAATCAAAGCACTCAAAGATAATTAAACTACATAAGCATTAGTTCGAATTTTCTTCTCTTGTCTAGAAACAAGTCTTCTTTTGTGTGAATTGATTAATTTCAAGTACTCATGACACCTAAATACATCATGACCAGATTTAATACAAAAATTACAGAATACCTGGAAGATAGATATATCCTGCCGACTCTGTCGAGGTTGAAATTTCCTGCCGTTCTGATGGACAGACTCATCTAGCTTGTATAGATTTGGCTGAAATTGTCTTCTTGTATAGTTCCTGACTGGATGTGAGTTTTGAGTTCCCGCCGCATTGTATTGATGATGATGAGAGGTAGATGCATCTGTATAATTTCTATTTTGTTCCATGCATCTGTATCCAGATTCTCTTACAAACTTTATTTTATGGTCATGATTTTTACCTTTACCTTCATATCCAAGACCTGTTTTTAAGCTGACAGGTCTGCCACCGTTCAGGATTTCATCAAGCTGGACAGATCCAAGTACCAGCTTTTTGATTTTATCTTGTGCTTTAGCAAGTTCTGAACTTAACCTGCTTACCTCATTTTGTTCAACATCTGAGACTGTAGATACGTCCAGTTGTCGTTCCCTGCTGTGCTCAGCGAAGGCCTGCAATAGTTGGATCTTCTCTTCTGCATCTTGAAGTTCCTTTCTCAAGTTTTTAGTGTTTGGTCCTGATTCATCTGCATAAGAAGAGTTACCAGATTCAACACCAGACAGCTGTAAAGCAGTAAGGGTAGTTACCTATTTTTCAGAATTACTGCTGTCTGATTCTGATTCAGATTCATCTGAGTCTCCATCACTCCATGTAACATTCATGGCCTTCCTTCCCTTGGTCTTCTTTTGAGTATTAGGACAATCAGCTGCAATGTGTCCATATCCTTCACATTCTCTGCATTGAATTCAACTCTTAGGCTTTACTTCAGACGAGTTAGCATTATTTTTAGGATAGAAATTGCTTTTCCTCCATTGTTTTTGCGGTTTCTGATTCTGGCTTTGAAGATTTGTGGATCTTTCTTTTTGTTTGCCCTTGAGGAACTTTTTAAATTGTCTGGTGAGAAGTACGAAATTTTCATCTTCATCAGTCTCACCAGAGTTGTCTGGATTGGCACTGTTTATCTTGAAGGCAATCCCTGGTAATTTGTTTTTCTTTCTTCGGGCCAGATTTAACTCATAGGTCATCAATAACCCTACAAGTTCCTCAACTCGCATGGTTGAAAGATCCTTGCTTTCTTCAATTGCTATCACTTTTGCATGGAACCTGTCTGGTAAAGATATAAGGATTTTTTTGTACAATCTGCTAATTTGAATAGGTTTTCCCAAGAGCTTCAACTGAGTTGGTAAGATCACTCAATCTGGCGTAGAAGCTTTTGAAGTCTTCTTTCTCATCCATAGATAGTTGTTCAAACTCTAGAGTTATCATCTGTAGCTTGGAGGTTTTGACAGCATTGGTTCCTTCGTTTGCTATCCTCAAAGCATCCCATGCTTCCTTGGCGGTCCTTAAGGAGGAGATGAGTCTGAATTGACCTGGATCAACCAAAGAGACAATAGCGTTAAGTGCCTGAGAATTCCAATTTCTATTAGCTAATTCATCTGCAGTATAAGCACTTCTAGCTATAGCTGTAACAACACCTCCAGCAGTGACAGTGGGTGCTGTGTAACCTTCAAGAACAGAAGTCCAACAACGTTCATCAATAGATTGAATAAAAATTTCCACACGGATTTTCCAATATGAATAGTTACTACCAGTTAACTGAGGTGGCCTAAGAGATGCAGAATTTTCCATTTAGACAACCAGATCTCACTTTCTAGAAGTGAACCCTCTCTTATACCAATTGAAAATTTGAGGTTGTCTAAATTTTATAAACAGATTGTCACAGACAAGTCTGAACCACAATCAGTTAACAGTAAATCGTTAAGTTTTGTTTAGCGCAGTACCAGATGAATCTTGCTCAAGCAGATTCGTCTGGATAGTAAAACGTAAACAACAAGAATCAATTATTCGGAATTGTAAATGGACAAGAACACAATAATTTGTGCTTAACGTGGGAAAAAATCTAACATGGAAAACCCACGGTTCGTATCTTGCGAACAAAAACCAATCACTATATAAGGAAAGAGTTTATACAGATCAATCTAAACTACAGGATAAATCTACGTATAGACTTTATCAAACATTCAAGAAATAGATTACTCCCTGATCCTTCTATGGCATGTAATGTGAGCTGATGTCCCACTACTCTTCGGTAGTTTTCTTTGACTCTGCAACACTTTTCAGCAACACGAACTCCCGTTCGATCTTGATCCAAACCTCCCATTTGATCTTCACGCTGAAATTCTTTCCTTCTCTAAGTGATTGAATCATCCTCTCGGAGTACCAAAGTCACAATACAATTGAAGATTTAATTATTTTTGCACAACACGAAAATAAAGCTTCAAGATTTGATGAGAATCGCGAAGGTCCAACTTCATCGCATGAACCTGTGATCCAAAATGTTGCAAGATCAACGCTCAAGGATTCTCACGACAGTGTACTCAAGTAAGATTCGAGGTCGAATCCTTTTCAAGAGGGAGGGGATGATGAGAACCGAGAAAGTCAAACCTCGATGCGCAAGCCTGTGGGACCCATGACGAGATTTGATGCTAAGGAGGTTCAAGATTCGAGGCTAAGCAAGTAATTAAAGTCAAGAAAAGCTAGCCAAGAATTAAGTTGGATCCAAGAAGTAGAAGAAATTGGATTGAGCCAATTTCGGTCAACCGAAAGTCATTCCGGTCGACCGAAACTCTGCAAAGGATTTTTGAAGGCTGCCTCAGTCGCGTTAGGCTGAGGGTTGGTCGACCGAAAGTCCCATTTCGGTCGACCATGTGATCGACCGAAAATGGTTCGGTCGACCGTGTCGGTCGATCGAAACACTCCGTTTCTGATGCAAACCACGTAGCAATTGTAGCTACACAACCCACAAATTATTGGAATCGACCCAAGAACGCCAAAGAACCACGATTTAGAGATTGATTCAAATTAATTGAACCAAGCAACCAACACAATCAATAGATATGCTGATCTCTTGATCACAATAAAAGTAAATCTCACCCAAGATTTGAACAAACAAGATTAACTCGCAAGTTCGGATTTTATTCAATGAAGAATAAGAATATGAAAGCAAAATAGCCTCTCAATTATAATATCAAAGTTGTGTTCTGAATAATGAAAATTACATCCCTATAAATAGGGTCAAAATCTAGGTCAAGAGTTCTAATTAAACAAGGAAACAACTACCTAAAAATAAGGAAATAAATAAACCCTAAAATTCACGCGTATAGGATTTTACGGCCGTGAATACTATCCTTACGGCCGTAACCTTATTTCTGATTCACTCTTACGGCCGTGACAATATGACTTATGGCCGTAAGTCCAAAATCGTTCAAATTCCAATTTTAGGCAGTGACTCCATTACGGCCGTGATACTCAACCTTTACGGCCGTAAGACCTCATGTCTCGCAAAATCAATTTCAGCAGAGAGTTGGTTACGGCCGTGATGAAATACTTGTTACGGCCGTAACATTGAATTTTAACAATTTTCTTCGACGGCTTGAATGAGGTTGATCCACTCGTCGTCTCGACTAGCTTCCAACACGGAAATTGCTTCTTTTGATGACACGAACATTGTTTTGGCCATTCTTTCTTGAACTAACTTGTCCATTGCTTCCTTGACCCTCTTTGTCTGCAATCGAGTCATCGGTCCTCCTTCGATCTTCAACGGATCTTTGTGCGGGCTTGTATCCGTGGTCTGGATCACATCATCCCCTCCCTCTTCGAAAGGATTCAACCTCGAATCTGAACCTGCATCAAATGGAGATAGATCAGAAACATTAAATGACGCCGAAACATTATACTCACCAGGAAGATCGAGTATATAGGCATTGTTGTTGATCATTTCGATCACTTGGAATGGACCATCTCCTCGCGGTTGTAACTTTGACTTGCGTTGTTCTGGAAACCGCTCCTTTCTCAAATGTATCCAAACCCAATCACCGGGTTCAAATATGACGCCCTTTCTTCCTTTGTTAGCCTGCGAAGCATAATGTTCATTTTTCTTTTCAATCGCCAACCTCACCT